>JARYHS010008075.1:106892523-107214142 GCA_031002005.1 Vandiemenella viatica | reverse complement strand
CGTTCATAGACTAGTGTTGAACAGGGGCTGTATGACACTTCATTGACATGTACACTATCAAAATGCAAATCTATCAGGCCATTCACAGAACAACGGGGGAAGTCACGAATCACTTTCACTGATAACGTATTCACAAACTCGTTGTAGTACTTGGTAACGTGATAACTCCAGGGCTTCATGGTGTTGATGGCGCCGGTCACTGCTGGCAGGGCGTCGACCATGTTGTCCCATGTTGATTCGCCGAGAAACACACCATAGGCAGGCACAGCATTGTTGTAAAACCATATAGTTTTCGCTCCAGCCACTGTTCGGGAAGAGATGGTGTGGTTGCCGAGCGAGACACTCGTTTGCAGATGCTCAGTGTTGTTGAAAAAGCCACCAATTGTATAGACCATCTGTCTCAGTACATCCCACTCTTCATGTGTGAGAGTGACTTTATTGTACCCAACTTTTTCGAGTACAACTACTGGATTAAATTCCAGTTTAGGTGACAAACCAACAGTGATACGCTTGGTGTCACTGCTGTTTAACTTGTAGCATGTTGAAAACAGGAGAACCTCACTAGCCATAGTGAACTGGACTTGACGATCGCCGACCGGGAACTGAGGGCTAGCTGGCTGGTGTGATGGCCTTTATACTCCGGCAGTGACGTCAACACCCACTTCTGTATCAAACAGTATACATCTGAGAGGAAGTGGATTCGTGACATCATGGAGACCATCATACTCGATTTCCCGATTAATGGATGAACTAATCGTCCATTGTCTACTTAAACCAATGGGTCCATTTAAACTCCTCGAAGATAAGACTTTAATTATATTTAAGTTACTCGGTAAAGGTGGAATTGGAATACGCAACACCCGACGACCACTAGGAACTAAAGTGATAGACGAATCCATAGTTTTGTCTGACGTCCGCATTCAAGAACAGGATGGATAGCAGTGGCAAATATTTGTCGGAGACCAAAATGATACATGCCAAAGAACTAACGGGGGCTGCCATCTGCCAGCGGATCGGCGAACTAACTGTGCAGCGCAAGCCCGACAGCTACCGCCATCTGTCCAGCGGATCTGTGAACTAGCGGTGCAGCGCCATCTATCCGCAGATCGGGGAACTAACGGTGCAGCGCCATCTATCCGCAGATCGGGGAACTAACGTGTGACGTCACGCGACCGTGCTGCCACCTGGCGGTGTTTTTGAACTCTTATTATCTTCCTACTCCTCTTGATTCGGTTTTTAAAACTAACTTCTTGTTTCAGTTAACATCGTCCAAAGTGCACTCGAAGTAAAGGTAATGCTGTGAACCTTTGAACAGCCTTTCTCAATAGAATGCGTAACTCTCCTTCACGTGGACCACCATGTTCCGGTCAGCCAGTGTATAAGGAACCATCCATTGTTTGCTGACGGATGAGTCACGAATTATTGATGGTATGGTGATTAGAAAGACAATGGGAAGTCGTTATGATAAAGAACAAAAAGTTTGTCGAGCTGGTGTAATAATCTTAGATTAGAATTGTGATGACTGCTCCGAATAATGTTCCTGATGTAAACGCGCCCTTCAGTCGAATCTCCGTAGGGGAATTGGGCAGGATGGACACAACAAACTTATTGAAGCCTGAATAAGACAGCCAACTTCATTGAAATCTTGTTGGAATTAGTGAGGTAAAATTGAAAGAACTTTTTTAATGGGAATTACGATTAGTCTACAACTAGTGCCGGGAGATGGTTGAGGGAAAAGAAGGAAAGGAAATCGATCATGGTCTTTATGTAGGAACCAACAGGGCACTCGACTGGAATCACCTGGGGTAACCATTTAAAACCGAAATACGGATGGCCATATCGGATATACGAGTAGAGCCCACTTCTTTCAGAGTGACAGGCAAACTGAGGGACATGTTTTCTTCGTTTTCCGGATGGAACCACGCCAATTTTTTTGGTTCCTAACGTTTCAGCCATTAGTCTATGGCATTCATTAAAGGACTGCAACAATAATAAAAGCTGAAATGTTAGGTTTAAAAAATTGATACGATTCTACTCGGAAAATCGAGAAAACATTGTCAACGACCGCAGAAGTTTAAGCAATCAAATTGAAGGACAGTCAGGAAGAAAACTAATAGCAACAGAAATAAAGGTGAAATGTTAGGTTTAAAAAATGGATACAATTCCACTCGGAAAATCAAGAAAACATTGTCAACGTCCACAGAAATTTAGGCAATCAAATTGAAGGACAGTCAGGAAGAAAACTAATAGCAACAGAAATAAAGCTGAAATGTTAGGTTTAAAAAATTGATACAATTCCACTCGGAAAATCGAGAAAACATTGTCAACGACCGCAGAAGTTTAAGCAATCAAATTGAAGGACAGTCAGGAAGAAAACTAATAGCAACAGAAATAAAGCTGAAATGTTAGGTTTAAAAAATTGATACAATTCCACTCGGAAAATCAAGAAAACATTGTCAACGTCCGCAGAAGTTTAGGCAATCAAATTGGAGGACAGTCAGGAAGAAAACTAATAAAAGAGCTATCAGCTGGTTTATTGGAGTGTGGCTTATAATGATTAACAAATAGGAAGTTGATTAAATTATACTGACGCCTTCATCAACAGCATTAGTTAAAGTATTTTCAAAGCAAGAAGTTAATTAGGTCTGACAGGTGAAAAAGCCTGATAATGATTGTCAATTCGAAACCTGTAATAGGAGAAGGTAAAAGAAAAGGAAATATCGTAGAATTTTTCTTTCAGCAGAAAGAAATGGATGGTTAAAGCATGGTCAAACAGAGAATCAGGAACTAAATTTTGAAATACGAAGTGTACTGGTGAGCAGACATAATGTGAACACAATCCGATAACAATGAATTTCAGACTGAAATTCAAAGGAGCTGAAAATCAATACGAACCAAGATATACTGAAAGTGGACAAACCACACATGAAATATATTATAGACAGTCTGTAGACACTGACTGAGAAACCAAAAAAACTAAAGAAAATTTAGCTGAAGGAAAATGGTTTTGAAGCAGAGATAACAAACAGTTAAAGAAAATCTGGGCATAAGAAATAAAAATGGATAAATTCTTCGGGTATAGAGAAATATTGAAATTGAAAAAAGGAAGCACAAAAATGTTCAAATACAAGAAGACAGTTGTTTATAAAAAAAACAAATGACATAGTGATAGAATTAAGTCCAACTTAGCATCAGAGTCCAAGCTAAATGAACAGACGATAAACATAAACAAATGCTAATGGTTTGTAGAAAAAACTACCAATTAAATACAGATCTATAAGAAACAAACGATAGTTCAGAATACAGGATATGAAACAGGTACATCTTTCTGATGCCAGAATTGCTGATACCACTTTCTGAATTGTGCCTTAAATTGTTCTATAGTGACTATTTCGATCAATTCTTCATGTAGAACGATATTCCATTCTTCAACGGCACCATATGGATCGATAACCGAGTGCGGTGTTTCCATAGTCAAAACATATCCAAACTTTTTTTTTATGTCTGTGAGAAGGGAATTCAGGCTAAATGTTGAACATAGGCCAAAACGTCATCATCCTTGACGTTCGTCAATGACAAGTTAGGAAACTGGGAAAATTCGTGCCTTTCAATGTTTTGCTTGAATAGATTAATTCTGGCAAGAAAAGCTTAAATAATGGCCTTCATTTTATAAAATGTTATCTTTTAGCTACTACTACTGCCTGAAAACTTAGTATTTCTGAATTACAATCTTCCACTCCTAAATTTCAATTATAATGATTAAAGTTAATAGATATTTAATAAGTTTTTTAGTTTTGCTTTGACGTTGAAGTTGATTAAGCACAATGTTTTCGTAATTATAAGTAAAATACAATAATGAATCAATATTTTTATTTCATGCAATCATCCGATCACAAAAAAAATCCTAAGTATTCGGTATTAGGCTGAATAGTACCTGAATTTTCGGTCAAATAGGATAATAGTGGCCGAATAGGCCGAATGCCGAATAGTTGCCGAATATTCATTGCAAGCCAAATTAAAAGTAAAAGCGCTGATACAAGCATTATCAGAAAATAATTTTAATCAAGACTTGTAAACTTAACAAAAACTGAACTCAGCATCAATGAAACAAAAAAAGAAACTGTCCTAAAGTACTACACAGAATACGATTCAAAATAATATTTGTTTCAGGAACACTATATTAGAGATAGACAGAAGAATATAAAATAGTAAACAATGAATCACATTAACAAGAGAATTTGTAGGTGACAAGTTAAACGAATAATACACAGAACGAAGCGAAATACCACAGTAACAAAGATACGAAATCATTAAACAATTGACACACACACAAGAAACAACATTGTCACTATAGCCAAGGCACCGGTAATAAACAGGTGTGGCATTCATCGATCTCACAGCGGTGTATGATACAGTCAACCACAAAATTTTGATAAGTAAGGTATATTCCATCACAAAAGACTACCATCTTACACAAGTCATCCAGTGTTTACTACAAAACAGAAGATTTTACGTCACCCTCCACAATAAGAAGAGTCGATGGAGAGCTCAGAAGAATGGCCTCCCTCAGGGTAGTGTGCTGGCCCCGCTCTTGTACAACATATATACAAATAATCAACCAATTATTCCTGGAACAAGAGCATTCATTTATGCTGATGATACAGCAGTTGCAGCTCAAGGCACAACCTTTGAGGCGGTGGAGGTGAAGCTGACAACAGCTCTTGAAGATATGGCCAAGTATTATGATGCTAATCACTTGAAGCCCAACCCTGGAAAAACACAGGTCTGTGCATTCCATCTGAGAAACAGAGAAGCCAGAAGGAAGTTGAACATCAACTGGAGGGGGCAACAACTACTACACTGCGATACTCCAAAATATCTAGGAGTAAAGCTTGATCGATCTCTCACATTCAAAACCCATTGTGAGGATCTGAAACTTAAAGTATCTGCCCGGAACAACATCATCCAGAAACTTACAAGTACCTCCTGGGGAGTACATCCAAATGTGCTTCGTACATCTGCCCTAGCACTTAGTTTCTCTGCAGCAGAATACTCAGCACCAGTTTGGCAAAACTCTGCACATGCTAAGCAGGTTGATATAGCATTGAATGATACTGGTCGCATTCTAACAGGTTGCCTAAAACCAACTCCTATTAGTAAAATATACCAAATCATGGGTATAGCACCACCTGACATTCGTAGGAAAACAGCTGCAGAGAGGGAGAAGAGGAAACAAGAAACAGACCCCAGACACCCTTTGTTTGGACACGAACCTCAACCCACAAGGCTGAAGTCAAGAGCTTCGTACAATCAACTACAGCCATAACATCTTCTTCTGGAGTACGCCGTCTCGAACTATGGCGAAATTCGTTGCCTGAAGAACAGTGGAGGAACATCAAAGAAGCACCGGCTGCGGGATGTAATCAGCCATATGCTATATGGAAGGCTCTAAACAGATTAAGAACTGAAGTGTCCCGATGTAAATATAATATTAAAAAATGGGGGTACACTAATGACAACGATCTATGTGAATGTGGTAAGCTTCAGAACCCACAACATCTTCTGATATGCAGGAATCTCCCTGACACCTGCAATATCGACGACCTTTATAGGGCAAACGAGAAGGCCATCAAGATTGCGGAATTCTGGTCACATTCAATTTTAATTGTGTTTATAGTTTAATATTAATTAATTAATGTTATTAGTTTTTTCAACTTGTTATGTCCTGGACACGAGAAATAAATAAATAAATAAATAGAAATAAATAAATAAATAAACTGTAAAAACGGAGGAAATCACAACAATAAAAATACAACTCAACTGAAACCGGATTCCCGCAATTTCATATCAGGAAAAAAATGTGTGAACGAAATAATTTTCACCATAACTGGAAAAAAGCATGTCAGAAAGCAACCATAGTGTTCCTCCTCTAAGAAGCCAAAATTCTAACCTTGGAAAAACCATGACAATAGTTATAAATTTCAGAAAATCTCCTAGATATTATCTTACTCAAGCGAAAACGCCGCTCCCAGAACTAAACCCTCTAAAATGACTGAAACCGAAGAGACACCATTAGGCTCAAAGGAAGCATCAATGCAGATACTCAACCCAGTAGTCATTATTTGGATTAATTATTAATTTGATTTGACTTAAGGCTTCACGACAGTTTTCTTGTACAACTACTTTTATATTAACGAATTTTCATTACAAATTCCTTCATTGTTTAATATAAATTATTTATTTCATCACTCCATAATTTGTTCCATTCCCTGTATCTCTTGCATACAAATGAAAACTTTCCCTGTTATTTATCTCCCTCCTCCTGTCTTCCAATGACTCCCAACCGAACTTCTTCATTATATCAGTTGCTGACCGTGTTCTATGGTAACTTCCACAAACAAATCTGGCTTCCAAATGCCCTCCTTCGCTCTCCCTGTAACTCCTGTATTTTATATGAGGGTGCTACTTTTCCCCAGTATATATGGGTAAAGGCATTGACAGTGGTTTGTTTTCGTTTTTCCTCACTGCCTTGGTACACGCTATCCGCACCAGTAGGCCTAGGATTTCGAAACCTTTTCTTACCAACTATCCAGTGTGTCCTGTCCAAGTGCCAAGACATTTTTACTTTTTGCCTTTAAGAAACAGTTCCTGCTCTTATTTGTAAACATGCTGGATCTTCAGTTTCCTGACTGTGTATCTAATAAACTAACTTTTTTGCGTTTAGCTTCATTTGATGTCATTTTTCTCATAAAACAAAAGCAAATCCCTGACTCATACATTGTTGACGCCAAATACCGCTGACATCACAAAACTATTTCAAATTTAACAAGCACCACTACAGAAAATATGATGGCTTCCAAGCAGTACCTCGGTTTCAAGTATTATTGCAAACGTTATTCAGAACTGTGTGGAACTTGAATTGATTACTAAAATTATAAATAGTAAACGGTAAAACACTTATTTATGGTTTAAATCTGTGTAGTCAATGACCAAAACAGAAATACAATGGTAATATGCTGATATCAACTGCGTACACATAAACATCCACGTTAATAAAATTTGTTGAACCTTAATGCTGGAAACCTTCGGCGATTCCGATGATAGCCAAACTGTTGGTTACACTTGCGCCACTACAGTGGTGCTTGGAAGAACATTGTTTCAGAGTATTCCTAGAATCTAATTAGAGAAAGTGTTCTGTCATCACGAAAAATATCAGTAAAAATATCGTTATTTGTTTTTCCTTGGTAGCTTTTCCAGAAAAAAATTCCAACCATAGGTGATAACCGTCATTTTTGACGGGCTTAAAACTAGTGAAATATAGAATGGAAAAAGGAGCATAGGGTCAGATAAACTTTCTCAACTCAGCCATTATAAAAGAAAACTAGCTCTGTCACGTGCGCGTTACTTCCTCCACACCGATTAACCCGTACTCATATTGTGTAGATATTAAATTTAACCGTGGTGCCGCAATTTGAAGATGGATTCTTATGTAATTCAACGAGAAAAACATAATGTGACAAATAAAGTGTTTTGATGTCTCACTTGGTTCTCGAGATATACTGTCCCAAAATTGAGGTGGCTGGGCTGAAATGCAACCTGTACCAAATAAAATCGCCAAATTTACAAAGAACCACACGCTAGACATGCACAATAGGTGTTTGTTTTCTTCCTGCCGGTTGTGGTTAGGATGAAATGCGGCATGGACCGGAACGAATGCGTTGAATATAGCTAATTTTTGACAGTCGATGTCTCGAGAACTAAGCGATATATATATATATATATATATATATATATATATATATATATATAAATGTATTCTTCTCTTTCGATTTGTCTCGTCGAGTTACATAAGAATCCATTATAAAATTGCGGCTCCACCGTTATGAAAGTGCTGCCTAAATTTATTTTACTAAAAAAATATAAATACGTTTTTAAAAAGCTCAATGACACGTTGTCTACAAAAAAAGGTCGGCTAAACATCAAATATGCCGGGATGACAAGAATTTTCCTATCGGTCTGAAATTTGGTACCACGTTCCTTAGTCGCTACTATTTGAGAAAAAGTATTGCAGGAAGCCAACAAATATTTAGAAATGAAATAAAATCACTCGAAATGTGGGTAGATGCATACAAGCTACTACGCAAGAAATACGCATTATTATCTTTTTGTGTTTAAGCGTTCGTAAAAACTGCTTTCCATATGCGAATTGCAGATTTTTAAGCAGTGGAAAATCAGTAATATTTTCGATTTTTGCGTCTGCATTTAAGCTCTTTTGAGTTTTTACTCATAGCGGTTAGGTTAAGATGCAGTTTAGAACAAGAATTAATGCTAAGAAACACGTGGCATAAATAGCAACATATAACAACATGTATTTCTTGCATAATAACATGTATTCTTTTACATACATTTCGAGTAATTTTACTTCATTTACATGTACTTGATGACTCTCTCCTACACCTGTTTTCAATTACTAGCGCCTAAAGAACGAGTTTACGATATTTTTGTTTTGTTTTGCTGCATTACGCTTCGTCGACGTCAAGTTCATTAGATACAGGAAAGGATTGGGTTCAAGGAACGGGAATGAATTCAGCCATGGCATTTTGAAAAAAGCGTACCGGCTGATTCGGGGAAAGCATCGAAAACCAAAATCTGGATGTTCTAACGGGAATTCGAACCCGCTTCCTCCCGAATGCGAGATCAGAACGTTACCGTTCATCCGCCACGCCTGGTCCCCAAATTTCAGACCGATATGACATTTATGAAGATACTGGCATATTGAAGTCTTATCAAGAGTTTATTAATACATTTACTGAACTTCTGTTTTAAATCTATTAATAAATAAAAATTCGGTTGAAATAAATTTTTGGGAATATTGAAAAAATTTGAAAAATTAAAAATGTCTTTGCATGACATATTTACTACACTATTCAAGAAATTTTTCATCCAATGAAAAATATGATTTGTATGTGGTGAAGTACTGAATTTGCCAAAATCCCTCATTTAGCTAATTTTTTAATTACAGAAACGACGCTACAGTTTCGTCTTAACTTAAGCAGGTAACATATTACTGTAAATATTAAAATAAATTTCGGATCAGTAGTTTGCAGACAATGGAAATTTGGGGTAGAGACAAGTAGAGGTCCATGTGAATTGAGATTTTATTTCGCTAGCAATAGAAAGTAGACATCACTCTCAGAAACAAATTTTTTTCTTTTGGGTGAACCGTCCATAAAGGTGATTTGATGTCCTTGAACGTTATCTAAAGAAAGCAGTTTTTTTTATCCCGCCTCTAAACTTATTATAATTAGTATGAACTAACGCAGTGCGCAATTACAAATTCATAAGCTAAAGGTTTCAGAAGTTATAAGAGTGTGACTGGGGACGGAAAAATGAGCGAATCAATAAGAGTTCTGATTTTCATTCAGAAGGTGTGCAACTCTTATTGCAGATGTATAGGAACCCAAACCCTACAAACTCGATAAGAACCAACAAATACAGGGAGTACTTTACATTTCGATACATGGTGTTTATAAAAATACCTTCAATTGCTAATTATATCTAATCGCGCCTTATGCTGTAACCAGAAGTTTCAGTTGTTATTCTGGTCCAGGAACATACATACATCCTAACAACAATCTCCACACACATTGCCGCAATAGAATTAAAGCTTCAATCACACGCGCACTGATACAATCACTATATTGAGTATTAGTGAGGTCATGTATCGCGACATAATCCTAACTCCAAATACATACAACCATCCGCTAACGCACGAGGCGGCAGTTCTATCATTACCGTGGCGCCAAAATCTGATCATGAATTCTTGTTGAACTCGACGAAATAAATCGAAAATAAAGAATAAATTTTTTTGATATCTCGCTTGGTTTTCGAGATATAGCATCTTAAAAATCAGTCATAGTTATAGTTCCTTCTGCTTTTGGCGTTTTTTCTTCTGGTCCAGGCCGTATTTCAACCTAGCAACAATCATTGGAAGGAAATAAAACACCTATAGAGCATGTCCACCGTGTAGATATGGTGGTTGTGGTGAAAAAAAATTTTCTGGTCCAGGCCGGATCTCACCCTAACCTCCTCACTTTTGAGATACAATATCTCGAGAACTAAGCGAGATATCAAAAAACTTTATTCTTTATTTTCCATTTGTCTCGTCGAGTTACATACGAATTCATCCTCAAATTTGGCTATAGTGAAATTTTTCTTCTGGTTCAGGCCTTATTTCTAAGTAACTACGTCTATTTTGACATACGATATCTCGAGAACCATGCGAGATATAAAAAAAATTCATTCTTTATTTTCGATTTATTTCGTCGAGTTCTATAAGAATCAATCATCAGATTGTGGCGCCACGGTAATGATAGAATCCCCCACGAGGCTACTGCAGCAAGACATTGCTCAGTCCATGGAATCAGATACCACTGAATGTTATCAGGTCTAAACACAGTTATATACACAGTCATCAAAAACGGGTGTGAACGAAACAAAATTTTTAATTTAATTGGTGGCGACTTTTCCGGAAAAGGAGAGTGCAAAACGTGAAGACATTATAAGGAAGCAATTAATCCAAATTTCAACAGGTCAGTAACAGTTTTTCGCCGGTGGAGAATATGCGGGAGTAGTTTACCTCGCGATACATGACGGCACAACATGACATAGTGCTTATGAAATTTGCTTAAATAAATGATAACTAAATTGCTCTTACCATTGGCTGTGACAAAAAGGTTCAGTTTTCACTATGGTCCAGGCTGAATTTCAACCTAACCACAATCTCCGCTAATATTGGCGCTACAAATTCAAAGCCTCAATCACACGCGCATTGATACAATCATTTTGGGGATTCTATCATTACCGTGGCGCCACAATATGATGATTGATTCTTATAGAACTCGACAAAACAAATCGAAAATAAAGAATAAAATTTTTTGATATCTCGCTTGGTTCTTGATATATCGTATCTCAAAATTGACGTAGTTAGGTTGTAATACGGCCTGGACCAGAAGAAAAATTTCGCTATAGCCAAATTTGATGATGAATTCTTACGTAACTCGATGAGACAAATGGGTTCGAGCACAACGTCAGGGTCCCAAGAAGTAAATGTGCTATCGGTCTGAAATTTACTACACACGTTCCTAAATGCATATTATTTCATAAAACGGTGCATATGAAGCCGTCAAGCGTATGAAAAATGTATAAAGTTGTTTGAAATATGGGTAGCTCGTTAGAAGTAATCAGGCAATAAATGTTATTACCGCCCACGTTATTACATGTTGATATTTTTCTGCGTGTTTCTTACTTTTAACTATTGGTCCAGGTTGCATTTCAACCTAACCGCAACTGCTATAATCAAAAATTTAAACTAACTTAAATTCTCTGTATCCAACATCCGTTAGGGTAGCGCCATGTTTTACCCTGGAAGGTAGGCTGCCATGCAATATATCTTAGCATTGAAATCCAATATGTCGCCACGCACATATGAATTGTAAATGTTAATGATTTTTTTCTTATCAAGTGTAGGCAATTTGCAGGTGGAAAGCAGTTTTTATCCAATAATGAAGACTTAAGAACACGTGGAATAAATATTAACAGCTAATAACGTGCATTTATTGCGTGATTACTTCTAACGAGCTACCCATATTTCAAACAACTTTATACATTTTTTCGGTTGTTTTCGACTTGGCGATTCCGGCCGCCTGGAAACTGTGAACGTGACGTCATGGTCACGTAAAGTCAATCGCGTATAAAAATATGTCACTAACGGGACTGCGCGGGAAGTGTGTTATCGGACATCTGCGGCCGCTTACCAGCGGCCGCCTGCATCTGATGCACCTTCGGGATATCAGTTTATGTTGATATTGTACAGCTTTAAATTATTGTGACCGAGCGTAGCGAGGGCACAATAACCACAAAAATTGACTGTACGTGAACGTGACGTCACGATGACGACACGTTAACAGTCGCGAGGTAGCGGTATCGCCAACTCGAAAATAATCCATTTTTCATACGCTTGACGGCTTCATATGCACCGTTTTATGAAATAATATGCATTTAGGAACGTGTGTAGTAAATTTCAGACCGATAGCACATTTACTTCTTGGGACCCTGGCGTTGTGCTCGAGCCGACAAATGGAAAATAAATTATAAAATTTTCTGATATCTCGCTTAGTTCTCGAGATATTGTATCTCAAAAGTGATGAGGTTAGGGTGAGATCCGACCTGGACCAAAATTTTTTTCATCAAAACCACCATATCTACATGGTGGAAATGCACTATAGGTGTTTTATTTTCTTCCTAGTGATTGTTGTTAGGTTGAAATACGGCCTGGACCAGAAGAAAAAAACATCAAAAAGCAGAAGGAACTATAACTATGGCTGATTTTTAACATGCTATATCTCGAAAACCAAGCGAGATATCAAAAAATTTTATTCTTTGTTTTCGATTTATTTCGTCGAGTTCTGCAATAATTCATCATCAGATTTTGGCGCCACGGTAATGATAGAACTGCCATCATTTTATCCTAAGTTAGCAACGTCGTGTATCGCGACGTGAACTTGAACCGAATATGCTACCCCACCCGAAAATACCAGTTCATAAGAAACTCAGAGAAATGAATAATAATACATTGACATTACCACAAAGATCAGCTGAAACTAACACAAACACGACACCCAATGACACACTATACAAAAATAAAGAAATTCAAATACTCACCACAGACAACATCAAAATGGCAAACATTAAGATTTCAAGAAAAGTATCATCTGTTTGGCTGAAGAATAAATGAATACACAAGCTGACACATCAGATAACTGACTCATTACTCAGAAACAAAATAAGAAGAGCAGCTATCAACATGTATGATACGTAAAACACATCATGTAATATGAATATAAACGTATTCAAAAAGTGCGGCAAACGGCGGGTAAACAAAAGATAATTGCAAAAGCAAAGCAATTACTCACAGCGATGTAAACTCGTGATTGCAAAGATAAATGGCACTCTGAGGTTTTAGTTGCCAGCGCGAGAGCTTAAGTTCCATATCTTCCAACAAACAGCAAAATGATCTACAAAACCAAACTGACATTACCTACGCCGCGAATAGTGCTCGTGTGTAAATAGTAGGAAAATGTATATAGAAGATAATTTATAGTTTGATTTTAAGTTACACTGCATTTTAGTGAAACATATAATGATATTGTACATATATTTCAACAGAAAAACGGCTGAAGTTGCCTCAGAGATTGGAATGAAACGCTTGTTAAAATCAAAAAAGTGTTCTAAAATTTATCTTTGTATAAAATCCATTTTGCATAAGCAAACAGCAACGTCGCTGGCAAACCAATGGATATATTGAAGCCATATTCACATTACTGAGATGGTGAGTGAGGTATTTACTTATGCTAATTACGGTAAGTGCCGTTGCAGTTTGGAAGATATTTCGGGTGGGGTGGGACTTTCTCCACCAGCGAAATACTGTTACTGACCTGTTGAAATTTGGATTAACTGCTTTCAACTGAGGAATAAGCTACGCCAGACAATACGCAGTATTAAATGCGCTCCTTTAAGTATGAACAAAACTGGACCTTGATGATTAATAGTTTCAATTAATATATTTCCGTATTGTTGCTATGATATCCAATAAAGTTTGAAAGGTTAAAGAACTAATCGCGTCAAGGTGTCTTGTTCATGCACCACTGATTGAGGGTTCGATCCTAAACCGTCTAACTTTTCCTTTCTGCTGCCGTTCACTGCTTACAGTATCACAAATTTACTTAAACAAAAATTCCCAAAATATAAATTTGTTTTTCCTCTCGGGTTTCACAAATTTTTGGATGTTATACATCATAAAAACATTTGAAACATAAATTGCTTAGACACCAATAATATTTTATGAAGGATATCCTTCCACGCACACACACGCCTTTCGCTGTTATAGCAGGGAATCTTATTTGATTAAAGTTACTAATTTCAATTTTTTCACCCGTTAATTTGAAACTGAACAACAAAAATTTTATCACGTCAGAATATACAGTCTCACGACGTTCTCACGTGTAGAAAATTTGATTTTTCTCTAGTCCTATACAACAAACGTGAACAGTTTTTAACAGTCGGTTTCCCACTATCGAAGAACCACTACGACAAACGCCATAATAGTGAAATATCTGGCGTATTATAAATCTTGAAGGGGGGATCAATAAAAAAAGGGAATAAAATTTTGAAAATTTCAAATGAGACAAAATGTTCAAAATTTTAATCATTTTCGTGTAGCAATTATTACACCAGATAGAAAATAAAAACAAACCATAAATGTTATTTGAAAAGCTTCCTTTTCTCTATTCATTTTCTTATTTCAGTGGTTCTGAGGTGTTTGGTTTACGTTTTTCGTATATTTTGACGTAATATAATTCAGTATCGATGCAGATAATAAAATTATGTTAGGATTTTAACCGTTGTGTGTAATATAGGCCCAGAATTTTGTAAAAATTAATGCAAGGAATAAGTTATTACCTCTTCGTTAGGTCGTGTTATGTTTTTCGCAACATGTTTTTGACGAAATCCTTTATGTTTGAAAACTGTAATTCTTTTGCCGGTACCCAGCTGTCAGAATTTGAATAATTCGTAAACACAATTTTACCCTTTCAACTAGTCGGCTGAATTACAATGCAAATACATTTAAATTTTCTCTTTTCAGTACGTTCAGAAAACTGATCACAAATAATGAGTTACTTAAACGAAAGTGTAAATTAGCCAAACAAATACAAATAGAATAAAATCAGCAACAATATCAACAGAAACCAGACAGCAAAATCTAAAGCGGGAATTTTTCAAAAATAAGTTTGTAACAAACACCTAATATTATCAAAAAAGAATGTACAACACTAAGATTTTCTGGAAATTAAACGAAATATGGCCCCTAAAATTTGGAGATTAATATCGGATTTACATTTCCTGCCAAGTCGCATACAGTTATTAAACATGTCACAGATTTTCAAACTGTGAATACAGCATCAATATCTATTCGATACTTTTCGCGTGATTTTATAATAAACAGAATGCGGCCCACTAGAGAGTTACATGTAAGCACTAATAGTTACGTGCACAATTTGTGCATTAAAGATATTTGACCGTAAGCGAAATCATCTTAAACATTGTATACGTAAATCAAACGCAGAATAATCTTTTAAACAAATATTAGGTGTTTTGGAAAAATTCTGATTTTTTGAAAAAGTTTTTTCTCCACATATATGTAATGCGATTTATGAAATTCTCCTTCAAATGACGTATAATATTATGTCAAAAACAATATTATCGAATGAAGTGTCAAATTTGCCAAAATCACTCATTGAGTTATTTTGCGAAAACGATGAACTATTGTTTACCTGTTAATTTTTACACCATAATTTTTTAAGAATTTTCAGATGAACAGTTTCTGAAGTAATTGATGGAATGGTATTTTTTCCTTTGCGAAAGCGTCCATAAATTGTGACATAAAAAGGAAAATTCAAGCAGTAGTTCTGGGGGTGTGATAGACGGACAAATGATTGAATAAGGGTTCCATTTCTCAATCGGAATGTACGAAACCATGAAAATTTTTATAGTGTTCCACAACTCTGAATGAAACGGTTGAACGATTTTAAAATGTAGTTAGCAAGGTCTGTATCGAGATGAACAAACCAATAATGTTACAAACAGTGGAGATGTTTGAATAATTAAATAACTGCAGTAGATGTACTATTTCTTTTAGTCACTGAAAACTTCTGGAGGTTGGAATTAACAATTTGAAGAATTGCTATTGTGGAAAAGGGACTATATTGTCCTACTCGATTTTAACTTGCGATGTTTTCGAAATTTACTCACCACAAGGTATGCTCAAAATGGCTAAGTAAGTGAACTTCAAATTGTTTGATAAAGAAGTGGTGAGGTTTGTAGTCCTATATAATACCTCCTCTTCGATCAGCCCTCTGAGACGTTCAACATTTATCGAGTTGTGTGTCTGTCGCCTTGGTTCCGCTCCGACTGAGTGGAGTAGGAAACAGCCGGACTGGAGAGGAAGCCGCCCGCTTCCGCCGCCCACCAGCCTCCCGCCACCTGCCCCGCGCCTCAATCATAAACTTTCAGTTGCTAACTCTGCTACATTTTTTTTTTTTTTTTTTCTGGTAGGTATCAAGCGTTTCTCTTCTTCGCGTTCCATTCGTGTTAGCATCGCGCAGAACCCTACAATTACATAATACTTTTAGGTTTTGTTAATTTTTCTTTTACGATTGATAAACTTTCTACGAAAAATAATTAATTCCCTAAAATAAACACGATAATTATAATTTTTCCATGTTACCTTAGTTCATTAGTTATAAAATTATAGGCGGCTACTGTAATACTCGTTACTTAGATTAACGAAAATCTCATTCCGTAATTCACTCCAAAACCAATCTCGACCAAAAATAATATTTAAGATGTCTTCTATATTTATTATTTCTTAAATTAAGCAGTTTGGAAACCTCTCCACATTACCAGTTTCCAATAAACACATCATAAGTTTCTTTTTTTTTAAATAAAAACTTTAAACTTCAGCTTAAGCAGTAACTGCAGTGATCAAATCGACTATCTTATGAGGTGTTTCTGATACTTTTTTTTTTTTTTTTTGCTGTCATCAGTCTCTTGACTGGTTTGGTGTAATCCTCCATCCATCCATCCATTCCTATCTTGCGCTAGCCACTTTATCTCAACATATCCCTTACAACCGATGTCCTCAGTTATTTAATATGTCAACTAACTAGTTTAGTGGTCAGGAAAAGACGTGATAAGAAAATGGAAGGAAAGACCTGCCCACAACCCTCATACTGTAACACAAAGTCAAATGTTTTCATGAGGAATGTTATCAACCTTGGGAAAACACAAATGGCGCAACTAGAAATTTATAAGGTTTTATTATGAAACGGAGGAAAAGCGGACATTAAAAAAATTATGAATAAGAATGGGGGTGATAATACCAAAAATTACTCAACTGGTTTGCTGACACTGCTAGCAACTGGCATAGAAGAAGTATAGCAGCGGAAATATCAAAGCAACTGTTTTTTCATGTAAGTAGAAATCAGCAGACTTGGAAATACGTATATTCAGAGGGTATAAGAGGGAACTGGGTAGTTTAAAAATAGTATAAAAGGACTGGTATATATCATAGACGTTTTAACGGTAAGACAATGCGATATACACTACTCCAGGAAGGAGACATGTAATTGTAATGAAATTTATTCCACAGACTAGGGACATGACAATACACAAATCATTAGAATTACAGAACAACAGCTTTAACAGTGAGAATTTAGTCATATGTGAAATCGCCACGTGCTGCAGTCAGAGCCTCTGGACGCCGTGGTTTGGAATCAAAGAGCGCTTGGATATTTGCTGGAAAAAATGCTGCCACGTGGTTTGTAGACGCGTCCACAAACCATCGATAGTGGTTGCAGGAGGAACAGAATGAGCAAGTTGCCGACCGACCCGGAAATGTTCGGTAGGCGACATTTCAGGTGAACCTTCAGGCCGGGAAGCAGTGGTACCCGTCGTTCTTCGGAGAAGGCTTGCACAGTCTTTGCTACATGTGGACGGGCACTGTCCTGCTGAAATATGGAAAGCGGAGTAGCATTCAGGAGAGAAGGAGCCTTGGGCTCTAAAACTTCCCTGATGCGGCAGTTGCTTTTCAGACTGTCCTGATAACACTGAACTGTCCAGTCACACAAAAGAGGGCGCTGTTAGGCCTCCGTGCACGCCACTTCTCTCAAATCTCAATCGCTCATGGCTCCACTGTTCTACACATCCACCAATTTTGGAGTTTTTCAGACCATTCCCTGTGGGTGTTACAATTTCCAGAAACAGTAGTACAGATCAAAATTAATGTTTATGTTGAATCAAGAGCATGGAAATACACCATGTTAGTACCGGTGTATTCATTAGGGTAGACGAAATACGTTTACAAACTTTTTTTTTAACTTCTGGCTTTACGCCTCGTTGACGTCGAGGTCATTAGAGGCGGGATGGGACGTGGGACTTGGGACAAGGAACGGGATGGAATTCGGCCATGGTCTTTTTGAAGGAAGCATCCCGGCATTCGCCTGGAGTGATTTGGGGAAACCATGGAAAACCCAAAACTGGATGCCCGGACTGGCGTTTACAAACGACAGACCATTTGTTTCTCCTCAGTGGAATATCAGATGATTGACAACTTGAAGTCCAAATACATCAGGAATTTAGGAATATACGTGGATGTTGGTAAATCACCATCGTGAGATTAAGTTAGGTAAGTCGTGTGAATCTTAGTTAGTTACTACAATACAAGATATTTCAGAAGTTGATAACGCGTAAATATATCAGTACAATTCATTCCACATAATGAACAATACAGGGTGGGTGAATAAGTTTTACATGATAAGTGTTACTGGAAGCAGAGGTAGAGAATAAAAGTCAGGGTTGGTCATTCGATATTAGACAAGAGGAAGAGAGAACAGGAACGCCATATCTTAATGCATTTGAAACATTGGTGTTCGTTATTTACTTTGTTTTTGGTTTACGGTCAGATGTTATGTTGTTTGCATTGACACAGTGTAGTGTAATAAGATTGTATCGAATGAGAGACTCGTGAAAAATTAAAGTGTGTTCTACACATGATGTCTAGCTGGTTGCGTAAACATGGAATAAAGGCAAATGTCAAAATAGCTTGCTAGAAACGAACAGAAAAATAATTATTTTAAATTATTTTTGTATTTATATGACGGAAAGTAAACTGTTGTTAAAGGCAAATAACCGACCGTGGTGTGTGAGCGGCAAGCTCTGGCCTCTCATTCGGAAGGACCTAGATTCGAATCCCCTTCCAGCCATACAATTTCAGATTTTCGATTATTTCCCGAAATCCCTACATGCAAAAGCGGGGATTGTTCCTTGAAAATCTCGTGGTAAAATTCCTTCCCGTTCCTTGCGTCCAATCCTCTGATGACTCCGATACCAACAAATCGTAAAGTCATAAGGAATGTATAAAGATAACTGAATACGTTTGGGAGTAATTAGAATAAAGGTTTCGGTACAGAGAGCTACAGCTTCGACGAATTTGGGTGAAGAATTACGTAGTATTTCACAGAGGAGAGGTCAGCCTGACCATAAATTGGCTTTCGATGCATTTTAAAAGGGAGTGATAAAATTTTCCTTTGTAGGTAAAGGACTAAGGTACTTGAGTAAATTGTTAGGGGAGGTGTTGATTATACCTCAAACACTGAAAGAATTTAAAGCAAAAATGTACATAAGAAGCAAGTGTATTTTACGGAAATTGTCAACAAACGTGAGCGCCAAACCTATCAATTATAATAACTTCATTTTAAAAAAATTGTCAAAAATTCGGAAAAAACTCTTGTAAATTGTTGATATTGATTTATTTGATTCTTGGTACTTTTCTTTGAATGAGTTGAACAATAGGTACAGTTCATTCAAGATTATCCTATTCCAATATCATGCCGCTCCTGTATCATTTGTGATCCCTTATACAGTTAATTGGATAGCTCTTAGCGTTTTAAAATATCCCAAAATTAGTGTAGCTACTCCGAAGCAATTTTAATCTATTTCTATCTTTCTAACAAAGAAAAATTAATGATGATGATATGTAAATAATAGTTTGTCATAACATAGGAATATTATTTCCTCAAAGTGTACACAATATTTTATTAGTTCTGCATTTATAATATCTGTTTTTCGCGTGTTAATATTTTCAAATGTTATCACTTATTACTGAAATGGTTATATTTTTAAAAAGCTGTGGAGATTTATTAAAATACATTACAGTTATAATAATATTCGCTTTGCAGTCTGTTGGCTCAGAGGTTAAGGCTTCTGATTGGAGGTCCCCGGTTCGAATTCCATTCTCGGCTGTGATTTTCAAAGGGCATTAACCTAGCCGTCACCTCTGACGCAGCTTCCTGTGTGATGTGTAGTACGCCAGAACGCTTTCATGCTTCGGATTCCACGTTAAACTGTAGGTTCCCTCTGGGGCTAACAACCATAGTTGTAACACGAATGTGTACACACGCATCCAAAGCAAATTCAAACCAAACGAAGACTTAAAGTGGTCATAGTTAGCCCAAACGAGCATACATACAATATTCTCTCCACCCTTAATAGAATATCAAAAATATCTATAAAATATCTATAAAAACTTCGGTTTTATACCGAGAATTGCATTTCTATACAGTGTAGAGCAATGAAATAGAGTAATGGTAATTGTTAACAACCCTCCTCAGCAGAAACGAACATCGATGCACAACGTTTAAGATTTCATAGTGAATTCCTAGATAGGTAATGTATGCTATCAAATCATCCTGTTTGGACCAAATGCTAACCTCTCCTCAATGTGGTGCTCAGATGAGTGAACGATTCTTTTTGTAAGGATTCACTGGTCGTTTATCAATGGCTAGCTAGTAGGAAGACAGAGGAATTGAGAGGAGAAGTCACCAGAGAGAAACGTTGAACAGATGGGACCAGGGAGTGTTAGTAGGTAGGTTGTACAGTACTGTCACGCCTCAGCCGTCGTGGTTTTTGTTGCATTTTATGAACATCTATAAGTCAGTGCAGTACCGTGCTGAGTCGCTGGAGTGAAACGGAAGAGAATTCCTGACCATCGCAAAGCTGTCGGGTGCAGTGAAGCCGTGCATTTACTGTGGGAAAGACGCTTCGGAAATTCACGGAGGTCTCCGAAGTCAACCTGTGGACGTTAAGGCAGAGAATCTGTGATTGGCTACCAGACGAGAACGGCGAGTGGAGGCTGCGTTGTCATGGCATCTGCTTTCGTCCTTCCTCCAGAAGCAACCCCAGCCACATTATTTGTTAGTTTGACGTCGGATGACAGATTTTGCGCATATTTAATGAGTGATTTGGTTGGTGAAGCAACCTCAAGACAAACAGCAGATCTCCACAACGCAGAAAGTCATCTCAGCCACCAATTGAAACAAAGAAATGAGTAGTGATCTTTTCAAACAGAAAGTCATGAAATGCATGAAAAAATTATTAATGTACTGGGAGAAAATAAAACATGGAATTCCACAAGGCTCTGTCTTAGGTCCCCTCCTCTTTCTGTTATACATCAATGACCTTCCTGGAAATTTATCCGACAAAGTTAAGAGTGTTTTATTTGCAGATGACACTAACCTGACTGTGCGTAAAACACCAAACAGTACTATAGAATTTAATGTAAATGAAGTACTTAGAGTAGTAGCAAATTGGTTTAAGGCAAATTCATTAAAATTAAATTTTGAAAAAACACATTATATTAGGTTTAAAACAAAAAACTATGCACAGCCAGATATATGTATAAACTATAAAAACAACAAAATCTTAGAAACAGAGAGTATAAAATTTCTTGGTATTAAAATAGATCAGAAACTCTGTTGGCATGATCATATCACTACACTACTGGCAAAGTTAAGTAGTGCCACCTTCGCAATACGAACACTTTCTCTAACAGCAGATCTAGAATTAATGAAACAGGTGTACTCCTCATATTTTCATTCAGTAATGTCATATGGCATAATTTTTTGGGGAAACTCTTCACAAAGTAAAAAAGTTTTCATAGCACAGAAAAGAGCTATTAGGTTTCTGTGTAGGGTAAAACCAAGAACTTCTTGCAGACAACTCTTTAAGAAACTCAATATTCTTACAATGTATTCTCAGTATATATATTCTCTCATGAGCTTTGTCATAGAAAATTTTAACCTGTTTACACCTAATTCACAGGTACACAGTTTCAATACAAGAAACAGAAATAACTTGCATAAAACACAAACATCTCTGTCATTAGTACAAAGAGGAGTTAATTATTCTGGGATACATCTGTTTAATAAACTACCTAATCGTATAAAACAGCTTTCAGATAATAAAGATGTATTCAAACAAAAACTTAGAGATTATCTTATTGGCAACTCCTTCTACTCCATTCAAGAATTTGAAGAAAATAATTAATTGTACTCATTATGACGTTAGCAAAACTCAGTTGCAAAAATATATGTTTATTATTATTTCTTGTATTTGTAAAATATGTATATATATATATATATATATATATTTACTATGATATGACTCATATTATGTGTATATGTATCAACAATGACATGTTTCACATCCCAGAGGTACTTCCTCAGCAGGGATCCATGGAACAAGATTGATAAATAAATAAATAAATAAGTGGAGCCTTTTTCACCCAGCGCCGCCATGATTTCATAATTATCGGACTGATAGAGCCTCGGAAAAATTTCACACATACATTTTTTTTTTTTTTTTAATGGCTGAGTTCCTTTGTAATATGGATCGAGATTTTTATCTTCAATTTTCATAAAATCGATTTCTATTCGTTATTATCTAGCATTTTTTGATTTTGTGATCGAAATGTGTAAAGCATGAATTTTCAACTCTCTCATGTGATACATTAAATTTAACAATCCAGTTAACAACAAAATAAAGTAACTAATTTAATGTGGATATCATATACCACGAAGAAATTTACTAACAAGGTAATTTTGTAAGTCATGCAGAGATGAAATGAAAACTGACTCGGCATTTGGGCTATAGATTCGCATAAAATCTAAACTTTTCAAGGTTGATTAGGAGACCTAAATAGAAAGATGTGCTGATTTTACTTGGAATTTTATTAGTAATGGTTAATTTTGTAAGACATACCTAGGAGCAGACGTAGACTCTGACCATAATTTGTTAGTAATGGAGTGCAGGCTGAAATCCAAGCGAATAAGGAAGCAGCATAAGCAGAACAGACTGGAAGTGAATAAACGAAAACAATCTAGTACGAGAGAAAAATTTACAGAATCGTAGAAAAAGGTTTTCGAAATAACTCTGAAAGGAGCTCAACCGAGGACGAATGGAGTGCATTAAAGACCGAAGTAATGAAAGCTGGGAAAAAAAACATTAGGCTTTAGGGAACAAGCTGCCAGAAAACCATGGATCACAGAAGAAATTTTGGAAGTGATGGATCAGAGGAGAAGGTACAAAAATGCTCAGGATGAAGCAGAAAGAGAGCAATACAGGCAAATTAGAAATCAAATCAACAGGAAACGAAAAAAAAAAAAAAAAAAATGGGTAGAAGAAAATTGTGAACAAGTAGAAAAGGAATTGGTCGTAGGTAAAGTAGATGTTACATACAGGTAGATCAAACAGAATTTTCGAGAAATGAAGAAAAGAGGTGTGAACATTAAAGTCGCCGATGGGAAACCTCTTTTAATCTCAGACGATAGAGCTAACCGATCGAAGGAATACATTGAGAAATTGTATGATGGGGACGACTTGAACAATAGCGTAATAGAAACATAGAACATTGAAGATTTAGGAGATCCTGTTTTCAGGACAGAATTTAATAAAGCTCTGAATGACTTGAAAGCAAATAAGGCAGTTGGAATTGATGAGATTCCTGCAGAACTTCTTAAATCCCTAGGAGAAGAAGGAATCGAAAGATTATTCAAGCTGATATTAAAAAGTTATGAAACAGGAGAAATTCCAACTGATTTTAATAAAAATATCATCTTCACACTTCCGAAGAAAGCACAAGCCGATAAATGTAAGAATTATCGCACCATTAGTCCAACATCACATGCTTCCAAAGTACTGACCAGAATAATATACAGAAGATGGAAAGGGTAGTAGAAGACGTAGTAGGTGAAGATCAGTTTGGGTTTAGGAAAAATCACGGTACAAGGGAAGCAATTCTGGCTTTAAGATCAATACTTGAAGGGCGGATCAAGAAAAACAAAGATACTTTTATGGCATTTTTTGATTTAGAAAAAGCTTTTGATAATGTTAAGTGGGACAAGATGTTCAAAATTTTAAAGAAGTCTGGTCTAAAGTATCGAGATAGAATAATACGTTATAAACTATATAAGAATCAAGTGGCTGTAATAAAAGTAGATAATCATGAGAGAGACAAGCATCAGTTAAAAAGGATGTGAGACAAGGTTGTAGTCTATCCCCGTTAATATTCAACTTGTACGTAGAAGAAACAATGAAGAAAGTGAAAGAAAAATTTCCATGTGACATAAGTTTTCAGGGAGAAAAAAATCAGTATGCTACGATTTTCTGATGACATTGTCTTGTTAGCAGAGAGGGCTTAGAATATTGAGAAGTTACTGAATGGCATGAAGAAAATACTGAAGGATGATTTTGGACTGAATATAAATCAAAGCAAGACAAAGTAAGAAATGAACGAGTTTTGAAAATGAAGGGTGAGGAAAGAAGATTATGGAAGAAGCTTACAGAAAGAAGAGACAGGCTGGAAGGTCATATTTTGAGACATGCCGAATTGGTTAATTTTCTGGTGGAGGGAACGGTCGAAGGTAAGAACTGTAGAGCAAGACAGACATGGGCGCCGGGAGGGGGTTGCAAGGGGGTGCACTTGCACCCGCCTGACATCCCGGGTCGCCGTCTGGGCAGTAGTACAGTTAAAAAAAAGGTCGCCCAGTCCGGAAATTTTTGGGCCGATAGGGGGGGGGCACCAATGCAGCCCTGGTGCAGCCCCCTACATCCCGGGTCGCCGTCTGGGCAGTAGTAGAGCTAAAAAAAAGGTCGCCCAGCCCGGAAATTTTTGGGCTGATAGGGGGGGGGTACCAATGCAGCCCTGGTGCACCCCTCTAGAAGCACTAGAAGCAATCCTGCCGGCGCCCATGAAGACAGAGATATGAAGCAGATAATTGAGAACGTGGGTTATAAGGGATATGTAGAGATGAAGTTAGCACAAGATAGGAAAGGATGGAGGATTGCATGAAGCCCGTCGAAAGACTGATGACAGCAAAAGAAATATATATATTTTAATAAAGGAAAAAGTGTGACATTACTGGTCTGGAGAGTATACAGTATATTAATTCGTCGGTCCTGGCGGTATAGGGGCTAACATTGTAAGGTCGCTGGTTCCGAGTCCGACCTAAGACATGGGTGGTTTTAATTAACTGTTGTATTCGTCTTGTGTAGTCCTCAGTATAGTGTCCCATAATTACATGAGCAAAATTTTATATAGTAGTTAGAGCAATATGATTCGTCTGGCTAAATGATCGAAGATACCGAAAGCCACTTTTTTAAAAGAAATTGAAATATATTAATTGATTAACAAAATTACTGGAGTGGGATTTGTGATGAATAAGAGAACACGAAACGGATCAGTAATTATGAATATTTTGTAAATTTAATTTCAAGAGAGCATAAATAATAAGTTACTTTTGATAATTTAGGTCTTTAAATGAGGGTGAACTAAGCTGTTAAAATTTTTATAAAAATGTAGCCTAAATCTATTGTTAGAAGTTCGTAAAAAGGTGTCAAGCAAAATTTATTGTGGCTAAAATAAGATTTAAAGCTAAATAATTGGCTGTAAGGATACTCGAACGAAGTTATTAGTTAGTTACGAGATAAAGATCTAAATTCAATTAAAAATGGCTGACATAAGTCAAACATAAGAAACTTACATGAAGCAGAAGTTGATAGAAACCTTTAAACAGCGTATAGGCAAAAACATTTAACGTAATACAACTGATAAAGAATGGTACAACCTGGAAGATAGGTACTTAAACTAGGTCTTACATTGGGTGTAAAGAAAGAAGAAACAAATGGAAATATTGAAATTAATGATTCAGAGTAGAAAGCATATAATAGTTGAAGATCAATAACGAAGACAACAATATTGATATTTTTTACTTAAAATCAACAGGAAACGCTGGACAGCTAAGCATAGATTTCTGCGAGAAGAATGAGAAAAGAAATGCTTGTGGTGTAAACGCACCATAATGGAAAATCAAACAGATTTCTCGCCAATAGTAAGATCGTAATGGAAAACTCACTTATACCCAAAAGAAGGTGCAGATTGATTAAAGATATGCTTCGAAACCCTATATGACAGCAACCACTTGTTAAAATATTTCGGAGATATGGGTATAAAATATCTAACCAGATGTCAGAAATTAAGAAATAAGAGACCTTGAGACCTAATCTCATGAAATAATAATATTAGCCCTTCCGAAGGTAGCATAAGCTGTCAAGTGCGACATCTGTTATATCATAAATTCGTCATCAAATGCTTTTAAAATATGAACTACTATAATTTACAAACAAAGAGGAAGAAGTAAGGAGACGAAATTATAAGAAAACGAGTTACTTACAGCAAACCAACACGGATTTCGGAAGAACCGGTAGTGTGAAACGCAACTGGCTCTATTTTGCGCATGACGCAATGAAAGTTATTGATGTAGGATCACAAGTTGATACTATTTTCTTGGATTTTCAGAAAGCTTTTGACTCTGTTCCACACAACCGACTTTTAGCGAAGATTTGAGCGTACAGTATATCTGATCAGATTTGCGAATGGATACGCAATTTTCTAACTGGTCGGTCACAGTATGTCGTTGTTGACTGGGAAGCCTCTTCTAAGCTATATGTTACTTCGGGCGTTCCTCAAGGAAGTGTAATGGGACCACTTCTTTTCTTAATTTTTATAAAGATCTCGGTGACAATGTTAATTGCAGGATGCGATTTGTTGCTGATGATGCACTTATTTGTAGGGAAGTGAGGTGCTCTGACGATAGCTTAGAAATTCAGCGCGATCTGGATGTTATTTCGGAATGGTGCCGTAAATGGCATCTTACACTTAACTGTAAAAAGTGCAAGGCAATGCACATAAGTAATAAAAAGACCCCGCTTGCTCAGGAGTACAAAGTTAACAATTCAGTTGTTGACACTGTGGATTCCCTGAAGTATCTAGGCGAAACAGTACAAAGCAACATGAAATGGGACTTGCACTTAACTTCCGTTGTAGGCAAAGCTAATTCCAAACTACGATTCATAGGACGTTTTTTGAGAAGTTGTAATGCTCATACAAAGGAAATAGCGTACAAAACACTAGTGCATCCGCATTTGGAATACTGTTGTGGAATTTGGGATCCGTATCGCAAGGGATTGACTGACATATTAGAGAAAGTACAGAGAAGAGCCGCTCGATTCGTGACTGATAGTTACAGTCCTTACGTAAGTGTCACAGAGCTGATTCGTGGGTTGGGCTGGGATTGTTTGGCGGACAGACGAAGTCGTTTTCGTTTGAATTTGCTGGAGAATATGCAAAAATCTTTAAGTTACGAGTGCAACGAAATACTTCTTCCGTCAACCTATTTAGATCGCAATGACAGGAGGGATAAGATTCGGGAAATAAGATGGCGTAGTGATTTATTTATGTATTCCTTCTGTCCTCGTTCTGTTCGGAATTGGAATGCATTGAATTAGGATTGGTGCTTATCACCCTCTGCCACCCACAGTAATTGTGATTTGCAGAGTATAGATGTAGATGTAGATGTAGTTACCGTTAAAACAGAAAGATGAAAAAAATTGATTCATTTATTGCTTTTGGTAATGATTAATTGGATAGTTTCAAAGGAGCCACGTCTAAAAAAATTGAAATAGAACAGTAGCTATACCATAGTCAAGAACCAGCTGCCTGCAATAGAAGTAGGCTCTGGTTTATTAACACTGATATTTCACTTGTTTATAAAAGAAATAATCAACGAAGTTTAAGAAAAATATCAGGGTGATATAAGGACTCAAATATCAAAATCAATAAGCTACGATTTGCTGATGATCTAATTCTAATTACATATAAGTGTAAGGATACACGAAAGCTACTGAGTGGCATTAACAAAATATTTGGAGAGTGACTTGGACTAAATGTGAATAAAAGCAACGAAATGCAGTGAGAAATGATAACAATGGGCACTACCAGTATTAAATTTTAAGTGATATATTCTGGCTTATTATTGCTTTCAGTTAATTTTATTTTTCACTATTATAAGAGATAAATTTTTTATTGTATCGAAACATCCTGAAACATAGTGATATTCTAAGGCTGGAAAAGACTTATTTATTAATTACAAACATAAAGGTTCACAACAATCAACAATATTTTTCTCAGCTTGCTGAAAATATCGCAGATTACTTAGGTTATTTATGTATTTGATCTAGAATCAACATATCAGAATATCTAAATATCAACCATGCAACGGTGATGTTATGAAATCGTTGTTAGTAATATTTGAAAAAATAATATTATTTTTACAAAAAATTCATCGTTTGTGAAGAGGTGAAATGAAACTGTATCATTTTAAAATTATGTAAATGTATTTTCCGAGTTATTTTTTAAAATTGTTTGATATAACATTCTTTTGAAATTTTACGATTATATAACTAGACGTTATTTTATTAATAAATTTCATTTAATTTAAATTAATATAATATTTTTGAATAGGAGTTTGGACATGCTACTATAAAATATTAAATATGTTGAATGTAGCTGTTATTTATGCTAGGCAGTAAAAGCTTGAACTGCGGCGAGCAAATGTTTCGTCGGCCGTGATTCTCTGTCTGGATGCTCGGGATTCACGGAAAAACTATCACTCGAATTTTAACGGAGTTTCGAATAATGTAAAACAGGATGCGTTTCATTTGGATGTGAAGTTGGAAAGCTGAAAAATTGTAGGTAAAATTTCAACAAATTTGTATTTATTTTCGCTACAAATTTTTTTAGTTGGTGACGTAAAAACCGTGATATGATCATTTTAAGAGAGAGGTTATACTTAAACACCCAATATGAACGAAATTGCAGGTAGCAGACTAACAGTTTTTATATTATACACTTATAAATGAGTTTTTTATATTTAAGTAAAAACCTAAGGTATTTTGTCAACTTGTTTGAAACGAATATGAGTCAAATGATGTCAATTCCACTTGGACTTAATTTATTGTTATGAATTGCATTTTATGGATTCGAATCTTCGACTTTGGACACACCAGACTGAATACAAAAGGAGTAAATCAGAATATGGAGCTATAAAAAGATTTTGGACAGGAAGTTCGAAAATAAAATTTGCTGGGTACAACTAACAAAGAAAGGAGATTATTGAAGAATCTTACATACAGAAAAAAGACAGAATGGTTGGTCACATTTGAAGATTTGCTAGGATTCTCAATTTTTTAGTTAAGGGAACAGGTAAAGGTCGTTTATAATACATGAAACAAGTAATTGATGATGATGAAAAATATTTGAATTTTGAAACTCCATTGGTAGTAAACACTAGAGAGACCGAAGTTCGAATCATCATATCGTCCAAGAGGAAACTAAGTAGGGGAAACTACATCCACCTGTGAGGCAAAACACTGAGGTTCCTGGCATATACCGCACAATAATTAGCACGAATTGTTCTATTTATGCAACCATGCTCTTATCCATAGAAAATAATAATACAGACATTAAATCAATATTTATTTGTTAACAATGTAACGAACCTATCCTCTATTTACATTCTAGTGCTAACTTTTAACTTCCACGCATAAAAATTAATTCTATTAGTGGTAAGACCTAAATAAAAAACTTCCACTTTGCTTTCGTTTAAACTTTTATTATCAATTAGAATAGTCTATGCTACAATACGAACTATATTTCTTCCCCTTCCAACGTCTACAACGGTCATCGATTATATCATCGGAATTATATCTAACTCAGTAATATTTCCTCCCCCCATTGATCTCTTTTCAATCCATTCCCCAGTGCCACCTGTTGTGCTCTGTTCCTCGGCAGCCACACCTTTGCTAATTAGCTAATCCAGCTCGAAGTATGTCCAGTAAAGACCGAAACCACATAGAGACATTATTTTTAGTAATAATATACTGAGCATACAATCTTAATATTTAAAATTTAGTGTAAACCATATGTAATTCGAGGGACATTAAAGTACATTTATGATAAATTATTAAAACCAAGATGCTCTATGTAAGGAAACGTCTGAAATAATTATATTTCTCGTAATTTTTCAATCGATAGCATTTTAGTTTTTAATCAAATGCAAACTGAAAATATTTGATGGTGAGAATAGTATGGAATTTGATAAAAAAAAACCAGCAGTTAAAACCATAAAAGGTGCGAAAGTAGTACCACTTCATAGTAGTATCTTCTGAGTGATGTAAGATCATAAACGAGAGTATCAGTATAGAACTGTAGATGGTCAACAAAAATCAGAAAAGAAAAATACTGTATTCGTAGTAGAAAATACAATAACATTTTAAGACCATCGACAGAAGGTTAACTGATAAAATTGAACAGTAATGAAAATAATTTGTTAAAAAAATATGTTATGTTGAATTTGATTATGTGAATGGAAACATTGTTTAGTTGCATATTTTCGAAATGACCAAAAGAAAAAAGGTAACGATTGTCGGGGAGCGGAGTATAGGTCACAGGGAAGAAACGTAACTCTCGAAATTACTTTGGCGGATTTGCACTACACAGGGAACAAAACCAAAATTAGAGATTAAAGTGTTTTTGAGCTTCATTCACTGGCTGTAAATTGGAAAGACATCCGAAATCGACAGAAGCGTGTAAAAATGGAAAGTGGTGTTAATTTGAAGTATCTGCACCCTTCTCCATGTACAAAAATATGGGTTAAATTTTTCTGCAATAATTCAGACTGAAGTTTTGGATTGTTATTTCTTATAACTTTCTGCGGACGCGATTGTATCAAAACACGAACATAGGTAATACATGCAACTTAATGATAATTTAAGTGTTGGTCGTCTATAATTTTAAATAGTTTTCTTGCCTGGGTAGTAATAAGTGTGGTGCTGAGCGGTATGTTTTCATCTAACTTCTGGACATTCTATATCACGACAAGTGAAAAAGGCTACAGAATGTTTTGTTGCAGTTACTTATGGACATGTGCACGAATAGAGATCAGACAGTGTAACAATGTTACGGAGATCTTCGATAACAAGGTCATCACTGCGATAATAACACACAATGCACATTGGCACTGACTGCCTTTTCCTCATGAATTAAAGAAACATTTGCTCCTGTGCATTTGTAAATATCAGCTGTGGGGTTTGTTATAAACCTGTAAATATTTGGTTTACATTGTAAGTGGTTGACTCACCGACTGAACTGGCTCCTGCCTCGACCGTGGATACTCTGCTCAGCTCTTTATCACCCACACTCCTCTCCAGCCGCCATCTTCCGTAGCTTTATCTCCTTCAAGTGCTGTGCCTTAGAAATGGCCGAACAGTCTTTCACCGCAGCCAATTAATTCAACAATACCATCTTCTAAGAGGAATGATTTTTTTAATCACCCAAACTCGCCCATCTTAACTAAATATCGATGACTGCTTGAATTGCGGTTCATATGTTGTTTACCTTCCTTCTAGTTTTGAAAATTATTTCAGTTTTTAATAATTCAGTTTTATTGGGGAGGTAACACCATCTAGACCAGTAACGACGGTAAAACATGCTGGAACGTAATGTTGAGCCTTTGTGAATAAAACACGTCACAACGTTCATATGTCCTCTCTCATAAAGCAAATCATAGAAGTTTTTGCGAAAAAGCTGGAAATATGAATAAGCCTTAATGTCGCAGTTAGTCTTCTCCATGTTATGGCCAACCTTGAGCTAACAAAGAAATAAATTCCACAAATTAAGTTAAGTTAAAACTGCTATCAAAGTCTGAATATTGCAGTCGTCAATGAAGAGGTGCGCGTTAAGGCACCACTCAATTGGGCCGTAGAGATTCAAAAGGTCCATGCTTAAGCCTCGGAGCTGGCAGCTTCCAGTTCATCATCTCCACAGTTCATAAAGAATAACACTAATGAAGCCGAGCGTACGTAACATTCCTCACTGACACACCTCCGCAGTTGCGATCATCCGGCTCTGGTAAGCAGAGACATCGCAACTATACAATGAAAAGCAGATCCAAGGAAATAGTAAAGAAGACACATTCAGCGTTGGATTGGATGACATTTTTACTGCTTACCAAACGCATTAACACTGATCATAACTGACAAGCATCCCTGACACAGTTTCGTTTCTAAAAATCATCGTCTACATCAGTTTAGAGTTGTTATATACTGATTTGTAATAGCTGTGGCTATTGACACATTGTTTCTTTTGTCTTAGCACCTAAACGGAAGCTCGCTTAAATTGTTGTAAGTGAACTCGGATTAAAAGTGTTACGTGCAAAATCACGTTTTCATTGGCGATGGAATTATTTATTTCGAATGGTAGCACCAATGTCTAATGAGTTTACATTGCAACCAGTTACAACTAAAAAAACATGCAATAAGCATGTTAAAATGTATAATGAGTATTTCTATACCAACCAAGTAAGTTTATAGTTACGCCGTCTTGTCTTCATTCACGTTAGGAAGAAAGTATTCAGGTGGCGTCATATGGAATGGATTTACGGAACAGTTGTCTACTGCTAATGACACACCGTAAAATAGTAGAATATTACGATGGTACAGTGACACACCCTTCTTAGTTAAGCACTTGTTGTGATATCTCAATTTTATATCAAAAATATAAGCTAATGTTTGGCATCTTGACGGGAATATCCGTGACAAAGACGTAAACATATTAGGTAGTGTCGTAACAAACTACTAAGTGCGAGTGACTTGACGAAGTCGCATAGATAGCGGAACTGTGCACAGTGAGCTAGAAACAAGCTATGCGTCTTGGTTTGGGGCTGCTTGCTGGTAGTACTGTTCAGTCTTAATTTGTTTTTGCTTATGGCTTTACGCCTCGTGAATTTCGAGTACACTGTAGGCAGGAAATGTTTGAAATCAAGGAACAGGAAGGAATTCGGCCATGATATTTTGTAGGAACCATCCCGGTATCCACCTGGAGTAATTTGGGTAAATCATAGAAAACCGAAATCTGGAAGGCCGGCAGGGGATTCGAACCCACGTCTTCCCGAATGAAAACCCGTAACATTACCGCTCACGCAGCACGTTCGGTCCCATCTAAGAAGTATCGATTAATATTCACATTCAAACTTTATTGCGACACATGAAACCCTCGGAATATTCAGTCATTCGACGGATTGTTTGATCTTGCATAGGGAACATTTAGGAAGTGACGGAACCTTCAAAGACAGTATCATGCTTCTGCTACTCATAGCTTGGACAGTTCCACTTATTATCCACCAAATTAAGCCAACGACTAACTTTTATATCTCCAGTGGTTTTTGTTATTTACATACCGCAGTTTTCAATTAACGTGGAAATCCTTAGCTAGTTGCAACACAACCGTCCTTTAGCGGAGAGTCTAGCGTACAATATGTCGGATCAGCTTTGTGAATATATTAAAGATTTTATAACCGGTTGGTCAAAGTATGTCATCACTGATGAAGAAGCCTCTTCTAACCTAGATGCTACGTCGCACGTCGCTCAAGGAAGTGTAATAGGACCACTTCTTTTCTTAATTTTTATAAATGATCTCGGATACAGCGTGAATAGCAGTTTGATATTATTCGCCGATGGTGCGGTCATCTATAGGGAAGTAAGGAATTCGGCCGGTTGCTTAGAAATTTAGCGTGATCTGGATGTTATTTCGGCATTGTGCGATGAATGACAACTTAGACCAAATTGTAAAAAGTGCAAGGCCATGTACATAACTAACAAAAAGAATCCGTTTGTTCAGAAATACGAAGTAAACTGTTCAGATATTGATATGGTCGATTCCATTAAGTATTTGGGCATAACAGAGCTAAGGAACATGAAATAGGACTTGGAAATTAATTCGGCCGGAGGTAGGGCTAATTCTAGGCTGCGATTCATAGGTCGAATCTTGAAAAATTGTAATGTACAAACAAAGGAGATAGCGTACAAATTTCTAGAACCACATTTGGAAGACCGCTGTGCCGTTTGGGATCCGTTTCGTAGGAGAAGCTTTCATTAGGCATTATTTAATTATATTTATTACTAAATCTATTGTTTAACGCTTATCCTCCGAAAGCTTTCATAAAAATGATGAGGTTGCATTATCTATCCAATAACTAGTACAGTATTTTACTCGCTATTTGACATTCCACAACCGGCAGAAGATGACAGACGGGCGGGTATCACTGCGGCGATGGCGACAAAAGCAGAGTTTGATCAGATATTAACAAATTAGGTTAATCTGAACATAATTCCAAGTATTAGTATGGAACCATTAGAACATGAATACCGTAAATTCGAATTTTCGCAAAAAATCATATTATCTCATAAAATACATATGAGACCACTCTGGAGGTATACCCTATCCTGTGAAAAAAAAAAAAAAAAAAAATCGGTTCACAGTTGCTGAAGATATCGCTGAACATATATTAAAAAAAATAATTGAGAACTGCCTCTCTTTTTTAAGTCGGTTAAAAAATAAAAGGTGTTTATTTCCTGCCTGTAGTAACTTTATGATTCATCTGGTTACTAAATATTAACAGTCTGGTTATTATATAATTATTCATAACAGTGATTCTGTAGAAATTCAAAACACATTTTTAGATTTATCATGTTAAATGGTATAAGGCAGGGGTGGCCAACCGGTCGATCGCGGCTATTAGTCCAGTCGATCGTGGCAAGGTAGCTCACTTTTGTTTTCAGCGCGCGAAGTACAATAGGCGGGAAGCGTGTGGGACGCTGTCATCTGGTGGAGTTACGACGTCAACTTAAATGTAAATCACTAATTAGACTCTGTATCGCGCCTCATACGCAATGGATAAGTGGTTAAAGAGAAATGCTGAAGGAACATCAAATGAAGAAAGAAATGCATCTGAGGGTTCATCAAATAAAGTAAGATAATATTTTCCATATTGCTACAATGGCAAACGAACCCCTCAATAATGTTCACTCTCTACAGCTGTGGCCACATCTATTGGCGGGCGCGCCGTTACCAAACCGTACGCTTAATAGTTGTATTTACCTCTTTCCTTGAAGTAATAGTTTGTATTGTGTTTTAAATAATTTTAATCACTACTGTGTTAGTGCAGATGCATTTAATATAATTGGAGGTTTTAAAAGATCTGTTATTTATTATTCTATTACCTGCGCAGAAAAAGAAACATAACTGAAAAATTATTTAAAAAAATACTTTCTCGATAGACTAAGGAAACTTATTGAAAATACTTTTATTTTATTTGTGACTAAAAATCCACAAGCACGTGTTAAATTTTATTTTCAGTTTGTATATTTAGAACTAAAATCAAAATTATATTTTGTCATCCTCTGCACTGAAAAACTTGCATAATTAACGACAAATTTATTTTTGATATATTTTGACTACAGATTTAAAATTTCCGAAAACCAAAAATTTATATATAGAAAAAAGGTATGGCCATTGCAATTTTCAATTCATAAAAATCAATCATTACATAAATAATCAAAAATGTTATATCGTACTCATGAATATTATAAGAAAGCCAAATGTTTTTAAGCAAAATTAATAATATCAGAGTAATACAGTAACTTACTACCAACAATAAAACAAATTATATATGAGTTTGGTGTTTTAAATAACATTAACATAACAAATGTTTAGTTTATTAAACCTTTAAGTACAAGATATTAAAGTTGCACAACAATTGATTATAATTTTAATGCGTGATATGTTAAATGTTCTTTAATATCTTACTTGTCATCATTCATCTCTATCAACACCTTGTTCTTCATCATCTCCCATTTCTTCGCTGCTCTCGTCTTCTGTCATTGAATCTTCGTTGAGGTTGATTATAAGAGGCTCGATTACATTGTTTCGAAACACTTCCTTCTCGAGATCTTCTGTTTGCAGTTTTTCGGTGTGATAAACACATTTCTGCCACTGTTCGACCGTGACGTTCTCCAAGGCTTTATGCAACACACTTTCGACATCGGTCATTTTAAAATTGTTGTTTTTCTCCGCCTTTTCTCTCTTGACTTGGGCCCAAATGAACTCTATCGGATTCTACTGACAATGATAAGGGTGTAAGCGGACTACTTCATGCCCTCTTTCATTTGCAAGTAGATCCAACCGGTTCTTCTTTATTCATGCGGAACATCTTTGACACCTCAGCTCTTGTCTCCGTAGGCAAATAGGAAATTTTCTTTTCTGTTAACCAAACAGCTACATCAGCTTTCGGTGTTTTGGTTGTTGGAGCTCGATTTATCACAGCCGATTGATATTTGGCGTTGTCCATGATGAGTATAGAGCTTTGCTCCAAAACATTCTAAAACCTGTTGAGAAGCCAATAATTAAAGGTCGTTGTAATCATTTATAAGTCATAATATTCAGATTTGTTGGTTTTATTACATCTGTGGACCAAATTGCTTTACTGGAGAAAGCCAGTCTTTGCTGACCCCACATGCAAAACAATCAGCATTGCCCCTTTTCCGACAGATATCTTGAGGCCCCCTCATTGGCCTGAAATCTGCCAGATATTTTCTAAAGAATGGTTCTGAGTTACCCAAGTTTCATCCAAGTAAAAAATAAGTCGCGTGTCACCTACGCTACGTAGGGAGCTCATTTTCCTCAAAGTTTTGATTATACAGGCCACTATGTCGTTTCCCTCAAGCAAAACTCGCCTACCATCATTTTGGCGTCTGTATTCAAAACCTATATTGTCCAATATACGTCTTCCAGATCGTGCAGAGCCTGTAAAATTTATCCTTTCAATTTTTTCTGAGGTAGGGTACTCATCACGGTCATAAAATTCGTGTACTGTCCTCCTGACAATGTCCCTGTCAAAGTCGCTAAGCTTTGTTAGAGTGCTGTATTGTTTCAAATTTTTCTCTGGAGAAACAAACTTAGGTTATTTTCCCTCACGACACACGCCCTGGATAGTTCTCAAGCCGACACCACAAGCTGCAGTGCAAATAGCCTGTACATTCCCTAATTTTTTTTTCGCAATGTGGTCTTTTATTGCGGTAACTAATCACTACAGTTTTTGATTTCATCACTATCAAGTACGTCCATACTTTTCAAGTCTTTTCATATAGCAGACAAAATTTCACCATCATTGTCCACATGAAGTATGTAATACTTATACACATTGTGGATGATAGATTTATTCTGCCGGCGAAACTCTGTCTTCTTCAGCCGCGATGGTTCTGCTGTCAATGACATGCGTATTGTTGGAGTTGCTTCTCCTAAAACACCTGGAGTAGGAGAATAAGTCTGTTACCGAGTACCCACTTTTAGTAGCACGATTCTCTTGCTAAATTACCCTAATTATAAATTTCTGCACTTTTTGTTCGGTAAAATTATTACACTAATTTACTAATTAATAAGTACCTAAAACTAATTATTTAAATCGCACATCACTAAAAATCAAAACATCCTCTCTCCAGTACGCTCACCCTCACACTGACACACTTTCTAATTCCCATTCACAGGTTAACACATTTTTTGTCTGTTGAAACGGAGGTGGAAGGTTTGGGAGTGGGTTGCGAACCGTTGCCGCTCGTACTAGACATCTTTCAAGTGATAGAAAGAAAGCGAATCGCGAGATTGTTCCCAAGTGCGACACAGCTATAACTTTGTACCATCTTAAAGAAAATAAATTTAATTTTCATTCATTGGTAGGATATTTCTACTTTATTATTATACACATTATGTTATTAATATTTTAATTTTATTTTAGTAGATCCTTGAAAAATGTGCTCCAAAGAAATAAAAAACTTATCACTTTCACCAAGAATGGTAACTAGATCACGTCTTTACTATGGTTAAAGAAAAATGTTGCTGCTTAATATGCAATACATCCGTGGCAATACCGAAAAAAGAAAATTTAAAGCGACATTTTAACACAATGCATAGTAAGTATCAGACTTTCCAACTAACAGCGAAATAAGAAGGAGTAAATCGCAAGCACTGAAATCGCCATTAACAGTGCAAGGAAACATGTTTTCTAAGCCTATTGAGCAAAGTAAGGCTGCAACTGAAGCTTCTTTCCAAGTAAGCTACAGAATTGCACAATAGTGCAAACCTTTTTCCGATGGAGAACAGGGAAATTTTCGAAGCAGTGTCAGATTCGCTGTTCGTGAATTTCTAAAATAAAAATGAAATTAAAGAAGCTATTCATGGTTTACGGTTGTCTCGAAATACTGTGATGCGGTGTATAGAAATGATAAATGAAAACATAAACGAACAACTATAAAGAGATATCTTCCTCTGCGTTGCTTTTTCGCTACAACTTGACGAGTCAACAGATATTACTGATACTGCACAATTAGTTATTTTTATCCGGATGGTCTTTGAAGATTTCTCGACGAAAGAAGAACTGATAAGTATGATTTCGTTGAAAGGAAGAACTCGTGGCCTTGATATATTCACGGAATTCAATGCATATATTAGCAAGATTAAGCTGCCTTTGTATAAACTCGTGTCAGGGACAACTGATGGGACTCCTGCAATGACAGGTATTCATAATGGTTTTATTGCTCTTTGTCACAAAGATGAAGACTTTAAAGACTTCATTAGTTACCACTGCATAATCCATCAAATACGGGCTAGTCAGAGACTAAACGCAAACTAAGTAATGGATATTTCTTTCAAGATAATAAATTCCATTAAAGGAAAATCTCTCCAACGGCGGCTCTTTAAACAGCAATTAGATGAGTAGGAACTAGATTTGGCATTCCACACTGACGTAAGGTGGTTGAGTCAAAGCAAATGTTTGCAAAGATTTCGAGATCTATGGGACGAAATAATAAAATTTCTTGAAGAAAGGGGTGATGATTATCGGCAACTGCTTGATTTAGATTGGCAATGTGATTTTGCATTTTTAGTAAATTTTACTGTAAAACTGAGTACTTTAAATCGGGAATTACAAGGCAATAATAAAACATTAACAGAAATGATGAGTTCTGTTGCAGCATTCCAAAGTCAAACAGCGTATTTAATAGTTGAAATCGAAAATAAACATCAAGGATCATTTGGAAAAACATCCTACCTACAATTTCATTCCAGACAAGTACACGGCAGAAATTAAGACAGTGGTATCAGCCTTCAAAATTCCCTTTAGCGATTTCAAACAGCGTATTTAATAGTTGACATCGAAAATAAATTTTTTTAACAATTTGTAAACATCAAGGATCATATGGAAAAACATCCTACCTACAATTTCATTCCAGACAAGTACACGGCAGAAATTAAGGCAGTGGTATCAGACTTCAAAATTCCCTTTAGTGATTTCAAAAAAATTGAGAAGTTGATGGAATCCATCAGTTATCCGTTTAATAATTCTATTTACCACAGTGATATCCATGAAATGGCTAAAAAAAAATTGCAGATACATTTCAAATGGACCACATGATGTTTCAAAACGAAATTATTACTCTGCGCTGCGACATATTTCTAAAAGCAAGGTCATCCTCAGGTCTAGATTTCTGGGCATTGGTTTCCAACGAGAAATATCAACATTTGAAGAAATGTGTTGAACAATTGCATTCGTGTTTTGGTTCAACATATTTATGTGAATCAGCATTTTCATACTTAAAACAAATAAAAAATAAACACCGTTCTCGCTTGACAGACCCTCATACACTGGATTCTTTAAGGTTGGCAATTTCCAAATATAAACCTGATTTTGTTAATCTGGCGGAATATGCTCAGACGCAATGCTCACACTAATATAAATAAGTAGTTACTACGAATAATTTTAGGTTTTACGTATTCCCACTTAATAAAATAAAAATACTACATAATTGTGTACTGAACTATACTGTTTCATTTAAAATTTAAGACGTATGTAATAGGTAGATCGCATATGGTTTCGTCAGTAAACAGTAGATCTTTGGTCTAATCAAGTTGGCCACCCCTGGTATAAGTAAATATGTCATAGATGTTAATAATTTACATATAGGTAAAAAAATAAGCCCGTATAAAGTCCGCAATTTATTGGTCCATGGGTTGAAAATGGTTGAGAAACGCTTTACTAACGACTAGGCGTATGTATGTATGGTGATCTGTCAGCAAGGGAACACTTGCTTCCGGCAAATGCTGTCTTGAATGACACAGCGCTGTAATACATGTGTCAGATACGGTGACAACTAAAATGTGGAGAAATTGTTGGGATGCCGTATTTCTCAAGAAACAGCACTAAATCAGTTCAGGTGAATGCTCGAATAATTCCTCCAAACGGACATGTCCGAATTCATTTCCCTTTATACTCTGGCATCCCTAACGTATATGACGCCTACGAGGCAATAATATAAATCACGTATTTGGCCAAAAACTCGTTTATCAGCATTGAGGTAATAAGAGAACATCTCCGCATTAAAGCAACCTAACCACAGCTGCAGTACAATTTAATTTTTAAATACTATATGTATACAATTATGGTCTAATGGCTCAGTCGTTAAAACACCCGACTGCGGATCAACAAATCCCACCTTAGAATCCTACCCAGGAATTTTATAGTCCATTAAACTGACATTAACTAGTGGTATTGGTTAGCTTTGTTGATTTAAAGTAAGTTATTTAGTCATTAACTCGATAATTTATTACATCCTCCAACCCCCTTGTTACTAATGGAACATTTCACTCCTTTATGATTGAATTCCAGAGCTACTTTATTGTCGTGACCACCTTTTATTCAATTTGCTACTCTTAGTTTCTAATGGCCAATATATACTGAAGTGCCAAAAGTCATGGAGTGCCGCCTAATACTGTGAGGCAGACGCTTTTGCCTGGCGAATTGACTCAACAAGTCGTCGGATGTCTCCTGAAGAAATAATCAGAATCACTACAAACAGGAAATTCTTGGCAGAAGGATCAGAGAAGGTCTCAAAAATGAAAAGTGCCAAGCGCAGCACTGCAAGATTATGTTTCTTCTGTTCCTAATAAAGGACAATGCTGAAAAGTATAAATTAAGTAAATTCGGGCCATTTGAACATGGAGAAATAATTTACAGGAAGACGTCATTAGTTACAGAAATAAATAATATTTCTAGACTGTAAGTTAAGAGTGAATTGCAGAGATATGTGAATTAACTTGAATTGTAAGAAAAAATGAAATCTAGAGATAAAATACTATAGCCATGGATTCGTATCTGGCTATCATCTTATTTGAAAATATGACTGAAGAAGTACATAATTGCAGCGCATGTAAAGTTGTTTCGTACATCGTCTTTTGAAGTACTACAGCGAAAGCAACATACGCTGTATATTTCTTTAAATTACTAACAGTACGTGGGAACCACATAAAAAAAGATTAAATGTACGTAAAAACGCTAGATAATTCGATTCTATGATCAGCGCAAAAGTATTTATAACGGAACCATTGAATTAAACTTGCGATTGATAACGAATTCTTCTCAACCACGCTAATAGAAAGAAGAAATCTGGTTGCAGGATATTGCGAATTGTTATTATTTTTTCCTTTTGTCTGCGTGCCGGAAGCATGACTCGTGAGGACGCAAAGTGGCCGATAGAGTGATACGAGGCGGGGCGGCGACATCCTGCGATGAAGGATTTCCGCTGATAGCAGCCGCAAACGGAACAGCAGCTCCGCGCGAGTAGAAAAAACACGGAACAAACACAGTAAAAGTCGAAAATACCTGTCTTCACAGGTGCAGAAAGAGAGACGTTCAAACTTTTAATATTTCAGTGTCGATTTGTATTACAAGTTCGGTAGATGCCGTTGTTACGTTGGTAAATTGCAATTTTACCAATTCTGTTATTCAATATTCGTATTTAACTTTAAAAACCGAAATATAGTTTTTGTAATGCCAACCAACTACATCTACTTTTTTTTTTTTTTTTTTTTTTTTTTTTTTTTTGTAACAGTTTAACGTCCCTTTTTAACAACGTGGTCTTTTAGCGACGGGAAAGGATGGGGGCAAGGAATGGGAAGGAATTCGGCCATGGCCTTTTTGAAGGAAGCATCCCGGCATTCGCCTGGAGTGATTTGGGGAAACCATGGAAAACCCAAATCTGGATGCCCGGACGGGGATTCGAACCGCCGTCCTCCCGAATGCGAGGCCAGAACGCTATCCGTTACACCACCACGCTCGGTAACTACATCTACGTGAATGTTTTTATGCACCACTCTCAAAGAAAAGAATTACCGAAACTTACACTTTGATATTATTGTTGTTACAGTTTGCTTCTTCAACTGCTGTTTCGATATTACATAAGTTACAAGAATACTAATTTAAAAGCCCATAAAAACTGACGGACACACCCATGGGCAGAGAACAGAGCGAAAACATTTTCGGGCATTATCAGCTAACCGTACATGGCCGAGTAGTATGAACGATATCATGACCAAACTGGAGTTAAAAACGAATAACCATTGATTATTTTCTTATTTTCTGACATACTAGCACCACCAAGAAAGGTAACACTTTTATCGCATACTTGCTGATATCTTTAAGGTAAAAATTCTCTTATTACTTACAGCGACATATACTGACAGAGAAAACATCTTCGGGCTTAATCGTCTAGCCGAAAATGGGCGAATAGAGTGGGATATCATGACCAAACTGTGCGGCGTGACAGACGTGAAGTCCATCAAAAACGACAGGTTCAGCCGAGTGCTCTGTCAGGTCAAGTCTTCGCAGTTTCCTCGTGTCTTACGCTGTTGCAAAATGTTTCGGTTGTCTTGGTGCTGGATAACACCAAATTCCCCTGATGTTGCAGCTAGAAAATCAAAGTTCAATCACAAATTAAACATAAATCTCAACAACTTACGTTATGCATCTAGGCTGCATAGATTGCGATCAATTTCAAACTACTTTCATTCAAACGAAGTAATCATTTCAATAATATGGTGCTCATTAAAGCATTTTAAATTAATATTTTTTGATTAAATAACTCCTCTCTGCTATAAATATGAATGTTAATATTTCTGTCATAAAATGGAAGCTTCCATGGCCATATAAAAGTGGTTTAATATGTCTTAGCTTACTATAACAGCGATCAGAGAATATGACAGAAACATTGCATCAAACCAATAAAAAAAATTAGTGATTTATATGTTGATATAAACGAAATACCTACTTTTCTTTTAGTGTTCTGGCAATCATATCTTTGTAGTTGTTTAACTAACTGAAACTTTTATTAAGTAACGCGCATAACCTTGATTTAGTGGTAACATCTTTCGTCGTTGTTAGTTCGCAAGGAAGGTCGGGGGCGTGACTTCGGCGTTACGTATACAATTACTAAGATTAGCCTTTTATTAGCATTGATAATAAATTAATGACTCCCAATACGTTTGATTTTTCCTGTGTTTATTTATTTACCGAAAGCGTTTTACTCAATTCAAAGAAGGATCTTTAGCGATTATTAATGTTAGATGTTTGTACATGTCAAAATATGTTTTTGATATTAAAGTTTATACATAGAAGTTATGGTGCAAATTATGTTATACTTACATTTTCAATTTACATTTATTTATGTGTTTGTTTTATTCTCAGCACCAGTGATTTGCTGGGCTTTAGAAGAGCACAACATTTCGTACACTGCACTGCACAGTATGGTTTTGTAATAGCCTGTACAGCCATAACATTATGACTACTTACTAGCATTTTGGTCCACCTTTCGAACGTAATACAGCAGCCTAGCATGGATCCTACAAGTACTTGGTAGGCTTCCATAGGAATCTTACACCAGATATCTACACACGAGTCACGAAATTCCCTTAAATTACGGGCCAACGATTGTGGGCGCGGGACGTAGGAGCGAGCCTCTCGGAAATGGAGAGGCTGGTCGGCTGTTCGTGTGCTATTGTAGTGAGCATCTATGGAAAGTGTTTTGAACGATTGTGAAACGACGAGTAGGCGACAATGTGGTGGACACCCACGCCATATCACAGAAAGTCACAGAAACTGGAGTAGGAGGCTTTCCCGCTCTAAAGCAGGATAGGGGGTGATCCGTGGCTGAATCACAATTCTTGTGCTCTGAAACTCTTCCGGAATCTCCAGAATTGTTCTCTTCCTTCAGATTTGCCACAGATCACCCCATATCCTGCTTTAACAGAGCGGGAAAGCCTCCTACTCCACTTTCCGTGGCATGTGTGCCCACCACATAGTCGCCTACTCGTGGTTTCACCGTCCGACAAACACTTTCCATAGATGTTTACGAGTACTACAGTAGCACGCGAACAGCCGAACAGCATCTCCGTTTCCGAACTGCTCTTTTCCAGGAGCCGCCGAGCCCACAAACCGCTGGACCGTAATTTAAGGGAATTTCGTGACCTGTGCGTAGAAATCTGGTGTCAACAACCTCTGGAAGACTACCAAGGACTTTTAGAATCTATGTTACGCCGAATTTCTGCTGTATTACGTTCGAAGGATGGACCGGTATGCTAGTAAGTAGGTGGTCACAAGGTTTTGGCTGATCAGTGTACCCTGTTCACCTTCAGAATGCTTGGCTCTGTGTTACGTTGCGTTTTACTTGCATGTTCACACGCTTAACAGGAAAATTCGCTGAAGATGCGTCTGTGAAAGATGTGAAACAGGTTCAATAAACAATTGAACAAACAAAAAATCAGTTGCATTAGCAATCAACCATCTATTATCCTACTGTCAGTGAAAATGCTACACCAAGACGGAGACGTGTGGTTACACTGAATTTGTTCCGCAGATTAGGAACATGACAATACACAAAACGCATGCAATTCAATCATTTAGGCCGTTTGTAGGCGCTTCCACAAGGTGGTTGCAGAAGGACCAGAACGAATAAGTTGCCGACCGACATATCACTGACATGTTCGATGGTGACATGTCAGGCGAACGTACAGGCCTGGGAAGCATTGGTATACGTCGTTTTTGCAATAAGGCTTGCACATTCCTCGCCACATGTGGCCGGGTATTGTTCTGCAGAAATAGCGTGTGGAGCGGCCTACATGAGGGCCAGTGCATAGGGCTCTAAAACCTCCCTGACGTAACCGTTGATGTTCAGATTGTCCTTAGCACGTAGGAGGCGAGATAGTATGTTATAGTCAATGGCCATTACACTTGGCGTTTTTTTTCTCTATGTTGCGTTCACAACCGATCCCGTCTAGAACATATTGCTGCTATCACTGTAAGAGAAGTCGAAGGGGTCTTCATTTTGCCACTCTGCACGTCAATGATAGTGTTCACGTACCCTTTTCAGTCCGAGGCGTTGGTGGTTTCTGATCAATGTCAGCTGACGCAATGGCATTCGTACCACCAGTCCAGTCTCCATCAGACGCGGTCGAACCGCCGACACACACGTGTCCACACCCGCTGCGGTGCTCCAACACTGTTGACGAAGCTATTCTATCGGTTACGGCCATTCGGACAACATGTCGGTCATCCCACGCTGTGGTCGTAACTATTTATTATCACTATGCGATTATTAAAGATGATTTCGAGATGGTACGTTAATACGTTGATAAGAAGCAATTCACGCGTAATAATTTAATTTTTGGGTGAAAATGCAAACATGAAGCTTCTCTTTTGACTCTTATTGTTTTCAGTTACTATTCAGAAAAGTGTGAAGAAATGGTACAAGTAATTCACCAAAAAAAATTTAAAATACAATATTAGACATTATTTTGATATTATTTTTGAGGGTCATTTGTATACGAAGGCTCCGACGAAGTGTTATAATCAGTGTTGATATCGTGTATCTAGCACCGATCCACCTCAACTCAGTGAATTTATGGTACTGACATGACTTAATGCCTATTATTTTAAGGTTTTCTTAACAAGAAAACGCACAACTGTGCGATTTCAAGCTTACACGATTTTTTGTGTGTGTGTGTGTTTTTTTTCCCTATTATTTCGGTTACAATGTACAAAATAAATTAAAATTTCTGAAAAAAGCTTGTTAAGTCTTTTAATATCGATCCCTTAATACTTAATATTAAAGTACTAGGTACTTTTTAACATCAACCACCGCTTAAACTTCAAGCTCATTTAGTTTCATTTAGTGGAGGCAGAAGTTTGATAATTTACGGGGATATCTGCTTGGTGTCACTTATTGCTCATCATTTCTTGCTAAACTCCGCAAAAGAGGAGTGGCCACATTGATTGCACAAGAGATAGGAATTCTGCCAAATAGAACTTTATTTGCTAATCGATGGGCGTTATTTTCTCAGAAGATAAATGCTTTCCAGATAAATTCAGATCGGAAGGCGGTGCTTAAACATTGTTTAGCACGCCCACAAAGACTGTTCCAACCGTAACACCGACAACAGTAAGAACAAAACATGAAACCTGGAGAAGTTCAAAACTAAGCTAAAAATCTTACTATTATTTGCGGAATTTTAACATTTTCCATTAACTGTGAACTTAAAACTTCAGCGCTCAGAATATTTTAAAAGTTTTGCTTTTAGTATCGAGTACTAGTAGGCTATTACTTCGGGTGTTATTAAGAAAGTTCTTGATATATTTGAAATTCCACAAATCTCTGTAGCTTCTTCAAAATACATGCAACCATTATCGAAAGATTCAAGAACCTTAAACACATAAAAGCACCGTTAAATCATCAGTGGCTGTTTCAGATATAAGGGCAACATGAACTCGTATAATCTTTTGGAAAAAGTTTCGAAGAAATAAAACGGAGGAAACTGAACATTTTATTCATTAAAAAATATCAGATGGGGATTTTGTCTGATGTGACTTCGGTAACACTATATAGTCAGCACCTGCTAATATCCATTTAGTTAATTCCATACTTTGTCATTTTCCTGTGATTTTGAAACGGCATTTACGATCGGATGTATTAGACACGGCTAACCAAGCAATGGCCGGCCTCGGTAGCGTAGGGGCTAGAGTGCTAGCTCCGCGTGCCGAAGGCCGCCGGTTCGAATCCGGCCAAGGGCATGGATGTTTAAGTGTTGTGTGTCTGTGTGAATGTCCTGTCCGTCCTGTGGCGTCCATACATTGGAAAAAATACAATATATATACTGGAAGACGACTTATAGAAAGTTATAATAATTACAATGAGCTGGCTGTATGGCCTCCGTTGCCAAATGCCATTAAAAAAAAATAAAAAAATAAAAAAAAAAAATAAAAAAAAACCAAGCAATGTGAAATCATTTGGTTTAAAATTGAGGCGGTATCCTGATGAAATGTAATCTTCTTAAATACAGTATCGTGTTTTTTTTCCTGGTTAAAATATTCCTAAATAAAAATATTAGACCAGTATGATATCTGGAGGGGACTTGTGACAATTCAGTCAGAAACCATGAAACTACTCTCAGACTGGTCTACAAAATATCTGTAAGATTTTCTAACTTTAAATTCAGTTTCGTAGATAGTTTATTTGGTATTAGCATTTAGTCTATACAAGGAAACTCTTAAACGCAAGCAGAAGTAAAAAAGAATTAATTCTTATGATTAAAAAAGAATACGCAATGTCTGTGACATATTACCAGATTTTATCTTCTGGCTAATGATAATTTAGTCAATCACTCTTGTGAATTAGACTCCAGCTGGCTTACAAGTAAGCGGAGTAATTGTCTTTGTGCGCTGTAGAATTAAGTCTCCGAGTTAAACTTATTGGGGTCAGTTCAAATAAGTAACTAACGCAAAAAAAACGCAAAACTCAGACTTTAATGTTGCATTTAAGTTTCTTTTTTTTCCATGGAAATGTTATTACTTTCAGACTATTCCAACTACAGTAAAGTGGAACACTGTGCTTTTATTCTGTGAACTTCAAGCGATGGTAAAACAGAAGTTCATTAACGTTGAGTATTACAATTCATTTGATAACGGATATTCACGTTTGTCTTAAAAACTGTGTAGTACTTGGTTCATATTTACTTTCCAGGGTTGAGAAGGTACTGTTCCTTATAGGTTCACTTATTTGTCCGTCCGTCTGCCACGTCCGCATGACATCTGAACCATTTAACTTAGAAATCTTCAATTACGCAGTACTTTAATTTTTTCTAGCCTTAATAAGATTATAATACAAAATTTAGAAAATTTTAGAAAAATCATACGAGGTGAAAACAATTACAATGGATACAGTGGAAGCTGAAGAAAAAAAATCTTTGAATAATCTTCATGGGCATCAAATTAAAACTGTTAGCCTGCTGACTCTCAAATTCAGACATTAGGGATTTTTGTTCCAAGTTTTCTATAACCTTTTAGTGGTAAACCATGCAAAATATAATTTCGTGCCATTATTTCCGAAACTGTTGATACGAAAATCGTTTCAAAATTTACGGTAATACCAAGCCTCCTAGAGTGCACAGAAATAACAAAATTAGTATAAAAAAAAAAAAAAACAATTATTCTGTAGCATTTATCATTCCATAGAGAATTTCATACATGTGATAATAAATGTGTTGTGAAATTTAAAGAAAAAAATATTCGATGTTTCTTCTGAGAACCACTATAATGTTTCCCAGCTGATTTTTTGTTTGTTTGATTTGTACCATTTAAAGGAGAATTTCGTGAAACGAATAATGCACCCTGCTTAAAAATCACTTTTTACCTATTCTTTTAACGATTTTTAGCGAATAGATTTAATATGTGCATAAATAATACACAGCTCGCGAGAGTATCTTGCGTGTGGTGGGATTTTGTAATTTATGCTGTTTGCTTTCGGCCACAAAAGAGTATTAAAACCATTAAATTAGAAACCAAATTTCTCTGCATTATTCTTTATCGCCTTTCGTGTCAAGTATCTCATATATAATATTCACAGCCGTAATTGTTAAAGATCCTAATATTAGAGAACTTTGAATTTATTTGAATTTTTTTGGAATTTTATACGTGAAATATCGAACTGTTGCCCTCACCGCATATAAAGCTGCTTTTAAGCAGATCGGGTGAAGGATATTTGTGAAAACGTGTCCTCCTGACGCCGTAATTGTGGAGTGGTTTTTTGTAATCGAACTGTTGAAGTTTTTATGCTGGTGATTAGCCACTTCATAATCCATTAAAGCTGACAAAACTCGTCGTTCATGGCGGTGTTAAGACGAAGAACGCAGAAACTTTCTACGAATCTGAGCTGGGGCGGAAAGGCTGATGAGAATCTAATATCCATGGGGATCGGAATGTTCTACTGAGAGTGACAGAAGGAAGGGAGATTGCGCAGAATTTCGATCAAAGAGAGAGGAAAAAAAAAAAAAAGGCCCGAGAAATAGGGCATCAAAACGTCACGAATAACAGAAACTAGACGCTGCAGACATATTACACGTAAATCTTATGGGAAGAATAAACAGGAAGAATAAAATAATTGTTTAAAAAACATAAAAACCGCCTTCAAAAAACAGCACTGAAATTTTAAAATAACTTTATACCTTGCTTAGAAGAAAGTAAATCTAAATGGACAATATTTTACATTACTGTTATTGAAATTTTTACATTAATTAGTTATTTTTGGAGTCGGTGCCAGCTGTCAGATCGCGCAGATCGAATTACTGAACTTTATTTGGTGTTCGAGGCGAACCGAGAGTACGAACAAAAATTCCAAATATTTTACAGCATGTCGTGAGGAAGAGTTTTATTGCGGGAGACAGCTTAGGGAAACAAATTAACGGTATGTTATCTTGGCTCGGCCTCGTTGGTCATCCAGGCATATCTCTGGCGCTATAGTGTCAGTTGGTAGGCTGCATCATGCAGTAAACACTTTATAGTTAGTATAATATCGGTGTATCATCTATATGTTTCAGTTTTGTTGAAAAATGTTTCTAGAATTAATTGTAGGTAAGTAGTAACATGATTTTTTATGTATTATTGTTTTTATTTTTTGTTTTTCTTGTTTTGGCTGGCACCGACTCCAAAAATAACTAATTAATGTAAAAATTTCAATAACAGTAATGTAAAATATTGTCCATTTAGATTTACTTTCTTCTAAGAAGGTATAAAGTTATTTTAAAATTTTTAGTGCTTTTTTGAAGGCGGTTTTTATGTTTTTTAAACAATTATTTTATTTTAAATTTTTAGTGGTATTATAGTTAATTTGTATTTAAATATGCCAGCAGCCTGGTAGCTCAGTGGTTAAAGCGAATGCTTTTTTAAAAATCTGTCTTTACAACAACTTTCAGAATGGGGTGAATTGGATGCTGTGTTAAGGAATGTCAGTTTACATTTTGGTCCAGGCTGTGTTTCGATCTAATCATAACATCTGTTAAAGCTGCTGCTCGATAATCGAAACTTATGTAACATCTGGACATTAATACATACCACATACACAAATCTGTCTCTGGAATATATCTGTTCGTTCCGGCATCACACAGAAAATATAGATTTTAATTGGTTTTGACAACGAGAATGCTAGGGGCCCAAGTTGAAATCCGAAGCACATATTGAGACATTAGGGAAAATTTATTATATAAATATTCTGCCATGACTTGAAATTAGTATAATTGATTTTGGCGGTATTGTGGATTTTGTAAAGAACATTGGAAATTATAAGCGATGTGGTAAAGGCGAAGAGGGATTGGGCTTTTGTATACCAAATGTAGACTGTATTTTCTGATACGTTTGTAAGTTTCTATTGATCTCATATAAAATTTTTAGGTGTATATAAAAAAATAATTAAGGGTTTTGAAGGTGAAGAGTAGTTTGGTTTTTTTAAGGTAGCGTGGACAGCATTTTTCTTTTGTTTGTTCCATCGAAACCAGATAAAAAACTGTAGCTTTGTGTAAAGAACATTTTCAAAAATTAAATGGGGTAAGGGAGTGAGCGGTTGGGTTTTGTAAACAGAATGTTTCTCTTTGTTCTAAGCAGGGGCTCAAGCCTCCCCCCCCACCCCACCCCAAATGTATCTAGGCCCAACCCCACATTGTAATTTTGGAGACCTTTTTTTAGCTCTACGTTTTCGAGGCCCGTAGACTACCCCATGCCCGACTCAAGGCCCCCCCCCCCCTCAAAAACGAAAATCCACTGAAGGCAAGCACTCTGAACCAAGATTCACTCAAACCAATCCCCCCCCCCAAACCATAATCCTGGATCCGCCCCTGTTGTTAAGTATACATTTGCAGTGTTCCATCGAAATCTGATAAAAACGGTAGGTATCTATAAAGAGGGGTTGGGCTTCTGCTACCTAATTTAAACACAATTGTTATGTATTTTTTTAAAGTAACGTGTGCAAATTTTCTTCAGAATCAGATAGGAACTGTCTTTGTGCAGATTAAAGGGTTGGAATGGGGAAGAGAGGTTTGGCTTCTCTAAACCAAATGCAGACAGTATTTTTCTGTTTGTTTTGAAGTATACATGTGCATACTTCCTTCAAAATCAGATAGAAACGGTAACTTTATATAATGAACATTGATAGTTATTAAAGGGGCAGAAAGGGGAATAGGGTTTGTGTTTTTATCAAAGTAATGTGAGTAGTATTTTCTTTTTCTATTTGCTTTAAAGTATACACGTGAGAAGTTCCACCGAAATCGGATTAAAATGTGTTTGTACAAACATTAAGGGATGTAAGAGGGGAGCTAGAGTAGTTTTATTTTATTTTTTGGTCCAAATATTCTCCATAAAAAATACATATATGTGCCAACTTTCATAAAGATCGGTCAAATGGTGTCAACTGTAGCTTTTCAAAAAAAATTGACAAAAGTCAAGGGGCGGAAATGGGGAAAGGGGTTCAGTTTTTGCAAACCAAAAGCTGACATTATTTTTCTCTTTGTTTTACAGTAAAAGTTTGCTAAGTTCTATCTAAACTGGATAAAAACTGTGGGTTTGTATAAAAATTAAACGGTTTAATGGAGGGGGGGTGGTTTTTTTATTTTTTGGTCAGAAACCTTCCTCGTGAAAAAATACATATAGCGCCAACTTTCATGGTAATAGGTCAAATGGTGGCGACTGTAGCTTTTTATATATAAAAAAACATTGACAAAAATTAAGGGGTTGGTAGGGAGAGGGGTTGAGCTTTGGCAGACCAAATGTTGACAAGATTTTTCTGTTTGTTTGAAAGTATACATTGGCAAAGTTCAATCAAAATCAGATATGAAATATAGGTTTCTATAAAATTAAGGGTGTAAAGGGGGATGGGGTGGCTTTTTTATTTTTTGGTCAGAAACCTTCTCCATGAAATATTACATGTATATGACAACTTTAATGGAGATCAGTTAAATGATGTCGACTATAGTTTTGTATAAAGAACATTGGCAAAAATTAAGGGGTGGATAGGGTGAGAGGGTTCAGTTTTTTCAAACCAAATGTTGACAGCATTTTTCTCTTTATTTTTGACTATACATGTCCAAAGTTCCATTGAAATCGGATAAAAAATGTGGGTTTGTATAAAAATTAAGGGGTGTAAAGGGAGAGAGGGGTGTTTTTTTTTTTTTTGGGTCAGAAACCTTTTCCATGAAAAATTACATGTATATGCCAACTTTAATGGAGATCAGTTAAATGGTGTCGACTTTAGCTTTGTATAAAGAACATTGGCAAAAATTAAGGGGTGGATAGGGGAGAGGGGTTCGGTTTTTTCAAACCAAAAGTTGACAGTATTTTTCTGTTTATTTTTTACTACATTTCCAAAGTTCCATCATAAAAAGTGTGGGTTTGTATAAAAGTTAAGGGTGTAAAGGGGTAGAAGGGGTGGTTTCTCAATGAAATTCATATGGGACCACTTTGGAGGTATACTCTATCCACTATAAAAATTTCATTTAAATCGGTTCAAAATTGGCGAAGATATCGCTGAACATACATAAAAAAAAAAATTCAGACGAATTGAGAACCTCCTCCTTTTTTGAAGTCGGTTAAAAATATATAGTACAAAGGGGTACACATTCAAGGCTAAACAAGATACAAGTATATTGAGTCCAATCAGGTGATTACAGCGGATGCAATAGTTTTATTCTATTAACATAGGTCCTGTTACATTAGTGTTATGCACGTGTGCATGTATTCCAGTGATAAATGGTTCATACGGACCCATAATAAGGAGCAAAGAATACCGTCAAGAACTATAACAGATACGTCTTGACGTTACTATGCCTTTCAAGTTCGTTACCCGGTGGCATTCCAGAATTAAGGGCGCTGTGAAAACTGTCCAGTTTGAAACGACTAGTACTCAAAGACTGCGGAATGCAGGGAAACGGGTTCGGTAGAGGAAGCTTTGAAGGGACAGAAATATTAGCCGACATCTCCTCATCTCCTCATGACGCGGCGAAGAGTCCGGGAATCCATGTTGGTGGTGTTCCATAAATCTGGTGCCTGGATGAACCAGCGCTGGGTTACACCCTCTCCTTTGTTTCATCTTTCATTCGCGATGCAATATAATACACGCAACACACACAAAAAAACTTCACAACGTAGGAAAACAATACGATTTAAAATTCCAGAGGAGTCGCTATGGAAGAATAATTCCTTTCGTCGCAGCATCGTACGCCTGGATCACCAGATAGTCATAGAGGAAGATTCACAAGATGTACGCTATACTATAAGAAATTAAAAGAGTGTAGAGATATTCATTTCCCTTTTAAGTCCCACGTTATCAGATTTCCTTCTTGAGACGATCAAAGATCTCAACATTATTAAACAATGTAGTAGTTACGCCCTTCGTTCTTCTAACAGCAATTGATAGTTTCGACTCTTCCTTAATCCGTTCTTCGTTTTTATTTATAGTAATGTTGTATTGGATATTAAATAAAGAATGGGAAAGACTAAAAAGGTCTGTTGTAACTACAGCAGATGCAATCCTGGCGGCGTACCGGTGAACTGTAAAGCGTCGCTTCGAACTATTCGGATGGCGCTGAGCTTCTTATTTGCAATGATTACTATGCAGAAAGGAAATGTTAGCTGGAATGTTGCTAGGGTTGCGAAAAAGTTTTGAGTAACCATTTTGTAACATAATGTGAAAATATTATCTGCTCCGGAGATTTTAATTGTGTTGAAACCTGTCGTGACTCATAAAAGTTATTATTTCTAACTTGTAATTAAAATGACTGCAGAAGTCGCCAGTTTAATTTTAAGATTAAAATAAAGACAGAAAATATGTTTGTTTTATTTTTATTTGCAATTAATTTAAAGTGTCTGGGTTACCCGAACTTTCCCTATAAGTTTTCAATTCTAAGAGACGGTGACGGAGACATACAGTAGTACACGGAGTAGAACGGTGAAACTGCGCCGCATCATGACGTGTCTTCGCCCCCCTCCCCCTGGGGGGGGGGGCATCCTCAAGTTTGGGAGCATACACTTTATATAGGCAACTGTATTCCAACACGATGGACTAGTCGCAAACAATAAACTGACACAAGTCAAATACACGTGAAATGCCATAGTTTCAACTACCATTTTCGGCTGGTAAGATGCACTACCAAAGATATTTATCATTCAGTTTTTTTCGTTTACACGAGGGAGTCTAGTGATGACAGTCCCTGATTATCTATCCATAACGTAATGCATTACGCAGGATGACTCAGATACTATTTGTCGAACATCCCCAGTTGCAGATTCTTAATAGTTTAACGTTTTGTCAATGTCTGGGTCATTAGAGGCGGGTTGTAATTGAAGCAAGGAACGAAAAGGAAATCAAGGAACGACCTACTCCAACATTCGCCTGGAGTGATTTTAAGAAAACTATGGAAAACCGAAACCTGGATGGCCTGACGGGGATTCGAACCCGTGTCCTTCCGAATGCGCTCCAGAGCGTTACCGCTCACCCACCAAGCTCTGTCCCCGTTGCACGGAACTCTTAGCTGTCTATCGTGAAGTTTATTGGATTTTCGACGTATCGATCGTTCTGGCTTTACATAAAGGTTGTTCGAAATAGTGGATACCAAACGGCTTTTACCATTGTCGTGATGGACCTCAGGGATCTGAACAGAAATACACCTAGAAACAACTGGAAGGGTGTCTTATTCTTGGGAGACTACGGACATCCACACACGTTCAGAATTGTGGGCAGGAATATGAAAATGTCTTGTATTGTGCGACGTCACTGGTGACTGAAATATGTTTACACTGTTATTAACCAACTTCCGTCAGTACATCACTTATGACAGAGAATGGAATGATGTCAAGTGCGTATATCATAGACGAACTGCGAAAAGATTCCCAGCCAGTGGTATTTAATAACTTTGTCGAGCTGTCTAGGGAATTCGTGTTTGGAAGTCACGTGCCTGCACTGTGGTATTTTATGCTGTCTTATAAGTCGATCTCAGTTTTACAAAATTATTGTGCATTAAATCTCCATGAAAAATCGATCAGTATTTTAAGGGTACTTAATTAATTAATAATTATTATCTTATTAGAACAACGAAAGTTTTGTCTGATCGGCACTTCTTGAGCAATGGTTAATCGTAGCACATATAGTTATATCTCATTTCCTTTTCGCCGTTAGTGAGAAGGAATTGATATCAACTGAAATATATCACCAAAGTAAACAGCTATCCAGACGAAAACATCCAAAGCAAACAAACAACATGTGCGTGGCCAGGGCTGCGTGGGGAATTCAAGGGAGAATGCTGAACGATAAAACTCGCCGCTTGCACGAAAACACGTACGTCAAGGCAAACACACGTGGCCGTGTAAAACAACATTTGCCAGAGATACTGAATGGAAGGTCCTTGGCACCGACGGCTTCACCTGAGGTATGGTCAACATCCCGACAGTTGCATGAACTTCCCACACACAACTCTCTTCTCGATCCGTAGGACTCATTACTAACAGTAGTAGTAGTACTGTATGTAGTTCCATGTGGCGATAATAATACCTGACCAACAGCTTCGAACTATGCAGGAGAATCAGGACGTCGGAGCATACAAGTCTCATGACTACTACGGACTACCAGATGTATTTATTTGTTTGCTAGAGTTATGAGAACATGTTTCAGCAGGTAGGCACGTTTATTGAATAGTTTAAACATTAACAGACGAGCGGTCTGCTGGCTCAGTAGTTAATTCTCTAAGTAGACGTTGAAAAATGTTTTGAATCGATTTCCGGTATCAAATGGAATTTTTTGGACTCTTAAACAGTCCTTCATATACGGCAGAGTTTTCAGTTCTTCATGTGAAGTATGGTAGGGTACGCCATGGCTCGGATTCCTCATAAAACTGTAGGCCTCGTTCACTGGTAGGCTCACCGGGTTAGATTAGGGAAGCAATAACACACGTATAATGAGTGGCAAGACGGTACTCTGTGGGCAGGTAGTTTAGACCAGGCAAGCATTTATTTTATTTTTTATAAAAAGAGTAACCTATTTTTGAGATTGTTATATTCGTTTGTCTTACTTTCACGTTGTAGTATGAGCTTTTAAACATGAAAGTCCTTTCTATGTATTTGATTGGGTTTAATACAGTATTTTATTAAAAATATTAATGATTACCCTTCACCCTTCACCGAAGATTTTACAAGAAATTAAGTTTTTTAAATTTATTTTATTTTTTTAATTCAGTAATAAATAATTTCTAAATTGATCTCAATATAATTTTTACAAAATTGTCTTTCAAACGGTAGGCCTATGAATAAATTAAAGGCAAAAGAATACCAGTTGAAATAAGTTATAGTATGTTCTAAATTATTTTGTAGTAATAAAAGAGTGAAAGCCTATTTCGAATGATGCATATGAGTTTTTTGTTTGTTAAAAAAACATTATACGTTGGTTTAAGAAATTTAAGAAAACATCTCCCTATTTTTTCCGTGAAATATGGATTCCTGAAAGAATTTTTCAATCAGATGTTTCCGAAATAAGGGAAAATTAGATTTTTTAATAGATCTTGACAAGAGTTCGCACAAATCATGGATTAAATAGAAAAATCCTAATTTTTTGTGTCGGCGGGTCTCTAATTTTGATACCTATGAAATTTGTCCAAAGGATTTTTTTCACACAGCCGCAAATCCCCTACAATTACTCTTATGCCCGTAGTTTTCAAAAAATTTGTGTCATAATCTAGTTTAGGTTAGGAGAAACTAAAATAGTGTGCAGTTACAAATTTCTGAGTTAAGGGTTTAGAAGTTGTAATGATGTAACACATAGACAAATGATTGTACTACGAACGCAAATTTATTGGTGTCATTCAAGCAATACATGGTCCAAGCGAAGTTATATCTTTTTGGTTATTATAGCCATTTGCAGATGCAATTAAGCTACTGTTTAAACAGCCGATAATGGATTCCATATTTCTTTGAGCAGGTACGGAACCCTGAAAATTTAGACAAATAAATCTTTGAGTTTGGAATCACTATTCTTACCTTAATTAATTTACAACCTAAGGACAGGGAGGAGTAGTGAATTATCATATTAATACAGTCGTTTAACTCCTTAATGGAACTTTAATTACAAAATTGTTTGAGCGTCAAAGCTTCGTTCTGACAATGGGGGGAACCCACGATTGATTTACAGACCAGCCAAATATATTTCACCTTTCTCATTGCTCTCCATAATCATTCCAAGCAAATTTCGTTATGATTTTTTCCCAAATACCATGGTCGGTTTTCTCCCTATTCCTTGTTCCGCTTTGTGTTCCTACTATAATCTACAGTTACATCTACATCTGCATATATATCACAAAATTGTGGTGGCAGAGGGTGCTCAGCACCAAAATTAATCTCTTTGCTGTGCATTCCAATCCCTAATGGTACGAGGGAAAAAAGAATTCATATAAGAATCAGTGCGGCACCTTATTTCTCTAATCTTATCTTTCCTGTCATTCCGGCTCAAATAGGTTGGTGGAAGAAGTATTTCACTACGCTCGTAAGTGAAAGTGGGAGTACACATATTTGCCAATAAGTTTAAACGAAACGTGTGTCGTCTATCTACAGTGACTCCCAGCCTAGTCTACTAATCAGTTCTGTGACGCTTTCATAAGGACTGTAGCAAGCGGTCACGAATCGAGTGGCTCTTCATTATCGTTGGGGACCATCTCCAGTTTCCCGGGAGTGGTTTACGAGCCTTGGTTGTTGTAGACGATTGTTTTCCACCTTTTCCTGTCCAGAAAAGTTTCTCTGTCTGTGATGTACTCCCAGTTCCAGCCTCTTCTCTCTACGACCTCCTACAGTTGGTCTGTCCATCTTCTTCTTGGTCTTCCCACTGGTCTTTTGCCCACTATCCTTTTTTCCAAATAAGTTTTTGGCAGTCTTGTACTAGTCATTCTCTTCACATGCCCAAACCACTTTAGTTTTTATGGCCTAAGTCTCTCTTCCATGGATTCCCTTAGCTCTAGGTTTGATCTAATTTCATCATTCTTTTTGCGGTCAAGTCTAGTTTTCTGGAGGGCCGTTCTAAGAAACTTCATTTCACATGCTAGGATCTTGCTAAGGTCCCTTGATGTTAGTGTGCATGTTTCCAAGGCATATGTGAGAATAGGAATGAGATATGATTTGTACAAGACAATTTTCGTTCTTCTGGGAACCTTCATGTCCCATAGTAACCCTCGCACGGTACTGTAGAAGTTGGCTCCTTTGGTTACTCTACTCATTATTTCTAACTAACTTCTACCACTATTGGCAATTATGCTCCCCAGGTAGCTGAATTGGTCAACAACTTCAACTTCGTGGTCTTGTAATTTTATATGACAGTCTGTATTCTTTCGGCTTATTTTTAGTGCTACAGTTTTTTTTTTTGATTCAATTTCATTCCATTTCATTTCTCTATACTTTCGACATTTAAGATGCGCGCTCAACAATTCCCGTTGCCGATAAAATTAACAAGTATCCAATGATTTCAAATAGTAATGGAAAATATTCAAAACAGTTTTAAAAACATTGATTAAAAATATTATTTCTCGGTAGGTACTCTCGGGCACTAACAAACTGTCTGTAAGACTGTCAGACACACCACTGCTGTGAATGAAGACTCATCATTACTGATTAATTTATTAGAAATTACATTTAACTTCATTATATGTACCACTTCCTGCCTACAATCAGTAATCAACGACTTGAAACGTAATAAATACTGTAGTTGAGGACAAGTCATAATTACGGCAGGTGAGTGAATAGCTATGATTCTCACGCGTTTTATTTATACGACTTGACATCTTCCGCGGGTCAGCAGCAATTAAGCGAGCGTGTGCCATTGATTGCACACCTCTCACAGCCAGTCTTAATGAGGCAGGACTTGCTGACGGCCTTCAGTTGTCGCCTCGTGAATTGTTCCGAAAGTCACTGTTTGATTGCTACAAACTGAGGGTGTATGAAGACAGTCACAGATGTTCACATCGTCAGACGCTTCCTGGCATAAGACTTATCCGTCTGCAATCCTTGCAACCATAGGAGAAAACTACAGGTATCAAAATGCAACAATTTTATGTAAAAGGACTATTTTGATAAATTTTTAGCCAACATTCTGACGTACGGATAATTAACTAAACAACTGTTTCACTTACTATTCAGCAACCATATTTTAATTATTTTTTCCCGTGTCAGACATCTATGGACTATTGTTGTTGAACTTCATTTTCGCTTCTGAGTTTCCTTTCCTCGTCACCACCGCTTTTGCTTTTTCTTTTTTTGGGAATACCCTCCTTTTCTTGATTAATTTTATTCTCACAGATCCTTTACCCCCGCAATGTTTTCTCTGAATACCTTCATGCCTTACGCCTTTTCAGATCCTGATAGACATCTTTAACGAATGGAACTTGAGTCTTCCCGTTCTCTTGAAAGTTGAGGATTTTTTTGCCTTTCTCTCTGGTTTATATTCTCTTGGGGTGGCCATAGAAAGCTAATCTCCTTTTCTTAATTGTGTTTCATATATTTTTAAAATTATTCTATAATTCTTGGCTCTATCTCAAACGGAAATTAATTTCTCTTTCTGCCACAGTTTTGGTCCCAAGATCTTCCTTATAAACTGACTTTCTTTCCTTCCTGTTTCTGTCAGTCCCTTTCTGGCTAGTGTTTGTGCTGCGTATAAACACTCTGGTTTCACTGCTGTAATGCAGTGTTTGTATTTCGCCTGAGTGTAATTTCGATTTGTATGTCTTTTGAAACATCCAGAAAGCAGTTTCCATTTTTCTCGCCCTATCTTCAACTGCAACTTTTTCATTAACATTGGGAGTGAAAATTTCAGCAAGGCTTTAATTCTTTATGTTATATAAAGCTCTGTATACTGTTAGCAGATGTGTTAGAGGCGTTACATTTTCCCAATTCCAATCCGCCCCTTTTTATATACACAGTCTTCTTTCAGCTGTCTTGAAGCTTCTTGCCCACACCTTCTCCTGAATCAGACTATTGTTCCTCTTCCCAAAGGTTCCCAACTCCATATTTTTATCCGTTCTACTTAGATGTCACCAACATGCTAGCAACATCTGTTCCGTTAACCTGTGAGGTGTTCATACTGACTGATTCTTATTATTTTGTACGTTACGTGAACTTGCCTTGACTCAGTACAGATTATTTCCGATACATCATTTTCTATTTTTTGGAATTTCATTTCCTGTCTCTTACTGGAGTTTTTCCTGTATAAAGAGATCGTAAAGCGATTCATCAGATTTGCTGAGAATAACTTAAGCGAAAGTGATTGAGATAAAATCCAAATGTAATTTCACAAAATAGTACTAAGCATCGAATTAGCTGGATTCCATCCAACTCTAAAGATGTGAGACTACCTGGTCTCTCTACGGACTTGAGAAATCAAGACATTACGGAACTGTTCTGCTATTTGTTTAGATATTGTCCATCCGAAGAGTATGAAATTAAATGCGTAGCTTAAACCGCAGTACAAACGTCATGATTCTTCAGTATTATAAGATAATATCTGATACACTTGTTTCCTATTTGCTACAGTTCGACAGACAGTAATGTGTAACGAATTAAGAATTCTTGTGGTGTTCCTGGTTAGAAGTGTGCTTCACATACATCAGTCGTTTCGAGAAACTTCTTTTTTCTGGTTTCAAGGAGAAAAGACCACAACAATAACCCAGTGAAAACACATATAAAAGGTAGTTTTGGTTAATTTTAAGTGAATTTATTCAGTCATTGATCATTTTATATTTGCATTGTATGCTGAAAGTAAAATCTTCTTGACTCTGATTTCAATTTTACCTATAGAAAATAAGGAATAACTTCTCCCGTTGTGAATCTGCGCAATGAGATCGCTGTAAAGGGCCCCTCTTACGATTCTGTGCCCGTCATACTCTGTTCTCACTGGGCCTACTGCGTTAAGCAGCAATTGTGTGTTCGACGATATAACCGTATGGAAATGCTGGTCTCATAAGTCGGGTAGGTAGGATACTACCACATAAAACCTATAGATTGGATACTTCGACGCCACCGTCCTGAATCCAGGCTTTGGCGGATGACCCTCAGGTATTAACTGGAGGACCAGTTCTAGTCTTCACCTAAAAGATCCATTTTGATGCCTTGAACCGCACATACTTTTCTCAGCGTCTGTCCACTGATCGCAATACACAACCCAGTCTCAATAGCTGTCAATAGCCAGAACAACCACCTTTCTCTGTAAGACGGTCACGAAAACAGTGAGGTTCTGGAAGGTACAAGTTACTCCCAGGAATATGGAACTATGCTGACGTCTCCACTAGCTTGCGCGGTTGAGGGTTCATGGTACGAACAACCTTTTAGAGGTGGTTCCACAGATTCTCAACTCGGTTTAAGTTCGGTGAGTTTGGTGGGTAAGGAAGTAAACTCATCCTGATGCTCCTGAAACCACGCTCGTACACTGCGAGATACATTATACGTCTCATTCTCCTGCTAGAAGATGCCATCATGCTGAGGAAAAATATTCCGTATGTAGGGGTGACACGCGAGGACAAATGCATACATCCGTTGTTCCATTGAGCCTTCCACAATCATGAGAGCACCCAGGGAATGCCACAAAAACATTCCGCAGACCATAACGCTACCTCCTCTAGCTTGGAGCCTTCTGGCAATTGTCGCTGGTTTGTTTTCTGGCGTTCCAAGTCTTATAAGCCAAAGCCCATATGTCAGATGGAACATAAAACTAGATTCATTGAAAAAAAATCACATATCGTCACCCCGTGGACGTGCAGCTGCGGTACTGACTTACAAATTACAGCCTTCGCCACCTGAGATCATCTGCCAGCATAGGTGCATTGACTAACCGTCTGTTGTGGTGCCCATTACTGTAGTTCAGGACAGTCTCTTGGTTCATCTAACCGGCCAGTTGGTCTGCTCGCCCGAACGCATCTCCGCAGCCGTAATTAACCTTTCATTTATGACCTGTGGTGCACCACAATGGCCACATCACTGGTTTTGAATAGTGCTATTTTGCCGTGCATGGTATACTTCTACCGCGGCGGCAAACGAACAGTTCACTAAATTAGCGGTTTCGGATATGCTGCATCCTTATCCCTTAAGCCAGTGACTATGCCCTTTTGCAACTCACATAAATCGCTCCATTTCTACAGTGATCCAACTTCTGGAATGTTTTTCTCTTCCCTCCAACACCCAACCACTGCTAGCACTGCCACGTCGGTTCTACGTTAATTCTTACCTACGTCCAAAGTAGGTCGTGATCACATTAATTTGACAGGACTGTGCATTAGCTAAGCTGCGCGCTCCTTCGTGAATGTACACGGAGGTAGCCTTATTATGAACTTCTGTTTCACCTCTAGTATATACGCGTGAATATTCATTACCTATATACTTGTGTATATAGTGAAAAACTAAAATTAAAATTTACTTTTACTTACTCTCAGTCTATCAGCTGACTGAACAATACCATCTTTTAAAGTTCCAGTAAACCTACTTCTAACGACAATGTAAATTTATCCTCCACGTTCTCATGTATTCTATTGTTATCTACTCCCATTTCGTTTCTCCTTTACAGCTTAACTACGAATTTATCCATTTGTACCTTTTTGAACATAACAGCCGAAGCGCCTTCGAAATACATTATAACGGCTTTAATGCTAACGGTTTTGGACGTACAATATTTTACACACAACGGTTGTTTGCCGTCGATCGAGCTCAGTAGGCGACCGCTGGGCTGGCGATCTCTGTTGAAACATCAAAAGAATTTTGCTCTTCGCTCATGGCGTTGTTATGGATACACAGTGAATTGTACACACATTTAGAATGATGAAACTAAGATGCTTAGCTGGTCTGCTCTCTATTTCTTTCTTTCTCTCATTTCTTTCCTCTGTGCACTCTCAGTCACTCCCAAATTCCGGGTGGGTATTTTAACCACCCGGAATTTTATTAAATTAAATTAGTAGTTTCCTAGATGTGTACCAATATAGCTCTTCACAGTTACTAAAATTACAGTTTGATTTTAATATAATTTTATTTCTACTTTGAAATCCCGACCATTAGCCTTTTACCATTTCTATCACGTTCCATTGATTTTGGAAGCGTCTCAGTTTTTGTGTTTAGATGTTGATAAATATGGAACTCCATTACAATTTACAATGCAGTTCTTATAATTATCTGGCGTGCTCGAACCTAGCACGCACAAAGATAGAAGGAAGTGGTACTTATAAACCGACTGGGAGACAAAATTACATTGGATTGCAATTACATCAGTAGATGGTTGAGTAATAACAAAACTGCTGTCGCTGAAGTTTTATTGAAATTAAAAATGGTTTTTCTAAAGTCCGCTCCGCTTTAAGGAACAAATAACGTTATAAAATCAATATTTTTAGAGGAAATTTTGTTTTAGTACAATCTGCATTATAAAGGAATCAGAAAATCGTTGTTCAAACATTTGGCTTGTTAATAAACCTAATCTTTTCTCGAATAAAATCACTTTTTGCTCTTGTATCAATCATTTGGAAAGGTAGTCCTGTCTAGTTTGTACGTTCATAAATCACGAAATATTTAACAATTGTAAATTATTTCAGTGATGGAAAAGAGGCTAGAACTGGCTCCAAAATAGATTTTGGGGATTGGTTATATTTATTTGGCAGTGGAGTGGACAGTAATGACCATTGTCATGTTGTTTATGTTAATGCTTATGTCGAGAGGAATAGGTCTAACCAGTTACCAGAGTCAGGGGAAAAGATCCTCAAATTCAAGTAGGAGTAGAAAAGCCAGTACCGGATTAGCCACGTAGCCCTCGGAGATGCCTTGCGCCTTTGGGGGCGCATCACACCTATCCGTGGCTCCGCCCTTTCTAGGGCAGCCTTCTCCTTCTGCGCTACCACTGCTCCAGACGACGAAAACCAAGAGCAGTTAAGCAAAGGAGTACAAGACAGTGGATGGTGCACGAAATAATATTGACACATTTCCAGATTATGTGTGGTATGGAGGGTGACTCGGGGAAGTGGGTGAATACTGGTATGAAACTTCTACAAGTCCTGAGTCGGTATGTTCTGCCACATTTGAACCACGCTGAGGTAGGTATACGTGGAGACAGAGGAACAGCTTGGGAAAGTCATGAGAGCTGTTACGGGTTTGTGTCTGTGAACACCACTGGGAAATGTTGTTTCACAACACTAAAATAGATGGTGTGATTTGCATAGTTTATGTGGAGCTACATAAGCTTTTTGATAGCTAAAGCTGTAAGGGATCCCATATCCAATTAAAATGGTGTTAGGACTATACATTATTTAGGTTAATGCTGTTGGTAAGGGGATAAAAGGTGACCAGGGAGATACTGAATGTATCTATAAAATCATAACTATCATAGAAATAGTTGAAACCGAAACAATATAAGCTGAGGAAGGGTTACAACAAGAATGTTGAAGATATGACAAAGGCTGTTATTAGTGAACTGTAGAAGCATATTTAATAAAGTAGTTTGATAACATAATAGACATGCACAAACCACAAACAGCTATGGGGGCGGGATAGGGTTAGGGCAAGGAATGGGAATGGTCTTTCGAAGCAACCTTTTGATCGAGACAGATAAGGAATTGGTGGTTATTTATCAATACTGGTTAGCAAAAACTACTACCGTTCCCTGGTGCTTGGGGAAATTAAATTCTTATTTGGAATTAAATGGTGAGCGTAGAAAGTCTATATTGTATGCTGAGGTATTAAAGTTTTCGGATGTATTCTCGTAAAGAAATAAGATTAAAACCACAGGTGAGCAGAGATTTGATAGTACCTTAGTAAATCTTTACGCAAGTATCAGAGTGGAGCATAAGAGGATTTAATACATTGGGTGTCTTCATAAGAAAGTCTGATGATAACTTTGGGAGATTTCAGTACAGAAGCAATTACTGATCAAGAAGCAGTTCTGATGGATTTAAAAGCGTTCAGTAAATCAATGACCAAAATTTATGATGGTTATAAGTGTAAATAAAAAAAGGAACATTTTTCAGAACTGATGAGCATTCCAGGGAAAAATATAGTGCGTGGAATGAGAACATCTGAGCAGTGGAAAGGAACAGTAAAATATTCAAAACAATTACAAGAATGGGTGAAGAAACGTTTATTCCAAAGCAGTTACACACTGGGTGGTTTACTGGAATGATTGTGTTGCCGGTTTATAGATAAGAGTTATGATTTTTGGAAATGACATAATCTTATATAACAGGATTAAAACGGTAAACGTCAGTGAAAATCTGCACAAAATATCTAGCTAGATAGGTATCTATAAAATGAATATAAACGCCAAAACGAGATAGTTTATTGGATAGACAAATAGGAAAACATTTTTTTATGATTATAGAATGTAGGCCTTTTAAACATCATAAGTTTACATATCTTACTACAGCGTTCAAAAAATAAACTCAGTTGGGCAGGAAACATTGGGCCAATGGTAGGGAAAGGACTCAAAATGTTTCGTTCACTGGAGAGGATGATAAGGGGGCATCCATAAATTACGTGAGGTGAAATAGGGGAGGGGGGGAGGGGGTCCGGCGAAATCTCACCAGATCTCACCAAGGGGGAGGGGGGGTCTACGGAAATCTCACGTGAGATTTTGCGAAATATTTGGGGACAGTAGAGCCAAAAAAAAAAGAAAGGTCTCAAATTTGCGGCAAAGTCGATTTTAGGAGGGTATTTCGTCAAAAACGTTAGGGTGTGACCTAAAAAAAAGGTTTCCAGGGCGATTTCTAGGGGGGGTTCTCACGGACCAGATCTCACCAGAGGGGGGGGGGGAGGTCCGGCCAGATCTCACCAAATCTCACCAGGGGGAGGGGGGATCCAGAAATCCGGAAAAACACCTCACGTAATTTATGGATGCCCCCTAACGGGATCTACCTTGGTCAGATTATTGATTTAATATGGTGGGGTAGTACGGAACACACTTTATAGGCATCAAGTGCAGGAGTTGCAGGGGTTGCAAAGAAGGGCAGCTAGATTTGTTTATGGAAATTATTATAGAATACAATCATTAACAAATATGGTAAAATAACTGGGTTGGGAGTCATTGAAATGCAAAAAACGGATGAAGGGAGTGATGCGAGTGTATAAAGCTATTGGCTATTACGTTTTTAAAGATACTGCTAAAAGAATTAGGATCAGTACTCGGAAGGTTAAGAGATGAATACGACTACGAGCTGGAACTTTTTTGGGTATGTGTAAAAAAGTAAAGGATTTGAATAATTTAACAAGGATCATGATGAACAATTTTTCTGATACGCTAAGAATTTAAAATCAAATTTTTTAAAGGGAAAAACAAGTTGGTTTGTGAAATTAACATAAGATTTAAAAAATCATTAATAGGAATGGAATATTGCAAGGGAACGTCCACTGTGGCATATAAACCATCGCTGTTAAATTAAATTAAAAATAATTAATCAATTAACAATAGTGTGGGACCTGAAACACACACACACACACAGATATTTATATATATATATTGCTTTAGGAATTGTATGCGAAGTTGAATGAATGATGGTGAAATATTTATTTTGTTCACACAAAAGCATTTATTTTTTTTCCTGTGCACTATTCGTGTCATTTTTAAACGCCATACATACCGATAAAAACAACAGAGATATTCCTTAACCACGATCTCTAGCAGTAGGCCTACAACTACAAAGTCTCTGGCCATCAGCATTATTCTTCTGTTCACAATAACATCATTTATTTACGATAATATTATTCTGGATTCACTTTTGATATTTGTATAAAAGTCTGAAGTCTGAATTTGCGGAGTTAAAGTATCTGGCGTTTCGAGCAAAAAGTATATCCATTCACTACGCAATTGAATCAAATGTAAGTTTCTAACATAATCTAGCGTTGTTTAGTAATGTACTAATGCAATTTCTTAACCAAAGTAATGAAGCTTGATACACATGAATCTTTTCGGACGAATGAAAGTAGTGTACGTGCAAATAAACTTCAATCCTCCCGTTTCATGGTAGGGGGCGGGTGAATCTAGGTTTGCTTTAATTCCGAAAAAAGTTGGCGCGAATTTTATGAAAGTTCGTACTAATTTTTCTCATTGCGGGAATAAAAATAGAGTAGGGGTAAATATGCGCCAACTATACCGGGCAACGCCAGGAACTCCGCTAGTGTGTCAATTAAAAAATAGGAGCGCGCTCTTAAATCTGTTTCATCAAAAATTACTTTGCTTTATCATACTTGCGCCTCATACTTTTACGAAAATTTGCTGTAAATTTGAGTTAATTATCATAATTTTGTTGATTGTTAAAAACTGTTAAATTACTTATAAGTTCCTAAACTATTAATATTTCCAAAACTCGCTCATTTCTTTTTGTGAAATGCATAAATGCGAAAATCAGAAGCAAAGTTGCACTATAGTAACCACCGTAGAAACCGAGCGTGGTGGTGTAACGGCTAGCGTTCTGGCCTCGCATTCGTGAGGACGGCGGTTCGAATCCCTGTCCGGGCATCCAGATTTGGGTTTTCCATGGTTTCCCAAATCACTCCAGGCAAACGCCGGGATGCTTCCTTAAAAAGGCCATGGCCGAATTCCTTCCTATGCCTTTCCCCCATCCTTTCCCGTCTCTAAAGACCTCGCTGTTGAGAGACATAAAGCAGTTAAAAAAATAAAATTAAAATAAACTCCGTAGAAAGGCAATAAATTGGCGAAAATATCGTCTGAGAACAGACTTTTCATCATACTTGCACTTACTGCTATTACTAGTGCTGGTATCCCAGATAATAATCCGTCAGTAATCTGTACAGCCTGGTACACAATTAAGTACATCGAAAGCTGCCGTAGTAGGGTGTGTGAGTCTTATCGGAAGCCGGCCAGGTGCTATCTGGCAGATAAACGGACATCGGGCTGATTCCCAAACAGGAAGTCAGCCGAAGAAAAACCGCAGACCAGACATAGCGCGTTTCTACCCCAGGAAGAGATAAATATAAACCGTTTTGCTGAGAGATAACAATACCATAAATAAAATATCACTTAATTCGGCGAGCAAATACTATACCAACCCACATCCGGTGCCAGCGTTGCTTTACGGGCTTAACGGATATTCTAGAAAAATGTAAGATTTAAACATAGGCTTCTCTAGTTATCCGCAAACAAATAGAAAAGCAGACATTTTGCTTTTTGTAGTATAATTCGGCATATGCGGAGCACCTTGGTTAATATTATGAAATACTACAGCAGTCAGTAACTCGGCATCTGTGGAACACCGCTGATTAGTGAAACTAAATAAGAATTAAATGTTTAAAGTGAATAAAATTTAAGCAATTCAAAACGTTCATCAAAAATTTAACTACAGTGCTGTCACCTATTTGGAGTACCTACTGCATGTCATTACAAGCCTGTTTAGACTGTTACGCCAGTAATTAGTCGCTGTTTCTTTGATTTAAAATAAGTATGATAATGCGCACCATCTTTCTAGAGGTACAGAATTGCTTACCAACGCGCAGTTTGTCAGAACTGAATAGATGACTTAAGGTAAGAACTTTGCTAAGGAAAATACTAACAACTCGAAAAACATCTCAGCAACTAGACGGGCTATGAACAGGAACGTAAAGTACACTTAGATATCGGCAGTTGAAAATAAGTCAAAGAGATCATTTGCTTGTGTAATAATGAATTGTATCTCAACTGAAAATCATATATCTTAACAAGCAACTTGCTGTTTATTTTTCGTCCCCAAAGATTTGTTGTCCACATAGTCTGTACTTAGACAGCATTAGTATGCACGTGAGTAATACTGAAGGGTTTTGATCTTGGTTTGTATCGCCTTAATGTTGGCATCACGCCGCAAGCGTGCTAATCAATCATCTGACTAGGTGTGCCTCTGTTAGGTTGTTTTGTTCAGTCGAGCAGTCTGATATAAGAAAATGTTTCCACGAAAATCGTATTGCGATAACCATCTGTTAGATAGTGGTTATTTCTTTGAAATATTACATATAATCAGTGGTATTTGAGTGCTGTTTCAGGAGAAAAAGGAGTCTCTGTTGTGATAACAAAATAAAAGGAATTTCCAAGAAACGAAATGATGTACAGATTACCGGATTTATCTCTGACCCAGAAAATTGGTTTCTTCCGTCCACAGAAGTAACGACCTTCGGACGTTTACACTTCAATTGTCCAGTATAGTACTTTTCCTCTCACTGATAATTTTGATAAAGGTAAGTAAGCTTGATAAAAGTAAGTGACGAACCATTATCAACTCCAATAATGCACGATAAAACAAAAAAACCATTAAGAAACTCAATCTCGTAAAACAAAAGAAATTTTAACGTTATTTTCACAACCGAAAAATAATACTAAATTTTTATTAAAACTAAATTTAATATCGATTTATTGCAGCTATACTCGTTATTAGATTAATATTTACCCATATTGGAGAACCGTTTCTGGTTTGAAATAAAACATTCCATTAGACAGTTTGTTCCTCACTATAACAAGCTGGACACACGCAACAAAAACAAAGACAAAAATGAGTACGGCCGCTGTAGCAGCCCCCGGTCCCAGCCCTTTTATGAAATTTTATTTAAAAATTATGTACAGCAAGATGGGAGTTGATTAATTGTGGTTTTACATATTATTCTTGTGAATTTACTTGTAATTGAACATTGTTTTATGGAGAGAAACTACTATGTAAATGATTGTAATACTATCAAGGACAGTATTGTGTATGAAACATAAATGGAAAGCTTGTAACTGAAACTGTTTGGTGTGAGCCACGATGTTTGGAGAACAATTCTCAACGGTTTGGACTGGTTTAAGTTGGAAATTTTGTGTGTAAATTAAAGTGACCAGATTTTAACATTGGTAAAGCGGAACACCACTGACGGGTGGGGGGGGGGGGGGTGTTCTTGATTAACAGGCTGGTCTATATGGAGCACCAAAAATTTTTATATAACCCTAAATAGTATTGTAATATATATTTTTTTAAATTTCAACATAAGTACAATTTACAAACATAATACATTAAAAATCTTGTATAATATTTTATTCTTTGGCATATTTCTCATTTGAGTGAATTTTTTTCAGTAATTTGCTGTCATTGTTTAAAAGCTCGTGAAATTTTTCACAAGACTTTGTTAAATTAAATTTCACACATTACATGGCCTTCAAAGTCTCAGTTCTTAATTGTGACTTTTCTGATGTCCGCAGAAAAAACGCGTTCAGTCGCAGCATTAGTTCCTGGTAAGGACAGCGCGTATTATACAATTTTTAGTGCATTATTGTACGGCACATGGTTTGTTTCAAAATGATGAAATATTCCTAACCATTTGTTCTCTACTGTATTGTGATTTTTGCTGAAGACAAAAATTTAACCTTTTGCTTGTCTATATATTTTTAAATAATGATACTTTATTAAAAAGATCATTTTCGGAGATATTACTGTACGGAAAATTTTGAGTAATATGATCGAATGATTTTCTCACATCATTCCAATTAAGTTCTGAATTTGCCTTAATGTAAGTTCACTTTCAAGGCCGACGCTAGACTTTTTGACGCCTCTATAAAATACAGTGTAAATAATACGAGTACTGGCTGCTAAATTCAAGAACATTTATGTATTTGTGAAATAATTAATTACCTAATTATCTGAATAGCTGATTTGTTGACATCACTTGTTTAACTAGCATTAGGACGCAGCACGATGTGTATCGTCTGAGAGGTAGTTACAAAATGTTTTCTCTGTTCTCTCTGGTTGTCGTCGTTGCCAGTGTCGAAAAATGCCATTGTTCAACAATGGTGGTCGAATGTTACCAACTGACCAACAGTGCGACCTTTGATAACCAGTTCTTGATAATCACTTCTCGATAATCAGTTCTCAACAATCAGTTCTCAACAATTATTTGTTTTTATTAAAGTTTAACATTATAAAATCAACAAAAATAATATAAAACTCATATCCTGACGAAAGCCGTATATTCCCTTCCCGTTCTCCCGCCAAATCTAGCTTGTCATGCATTCTTTAAAAAAATCGGGACTTTTTTAAAACGCAGCGGGACGAGGGACAAATTGTTAAAAATCGGGACTGTCCCGCCAAAAGCGGGACGTCTGGTCACCTTAGTGTAAATGCATGGAAACAGTATTAGGTGTTTTATAATTATTGTGAGTGATTTTGTAATTATTTTTGTATGGATTTGTTTGTTATCTAATGCCTTCTGGATTTTTCTGTAGCTCCTATTTAAAACCACGGTAATGGCGAACAAGTAGTTGTCAGTTATTATCGGAAGTTTTGATGATTATTTGTGAATGTTCAAGCAGGGATAGTCACTGGAGTTTAATCGTTGGAATATTTATGTATTTGTGCATTAGTACCTTTGGACGATTTAGTGCCTTAGTTATAATTTATTATGGAGCTTACGAAGAAACTAATATGAAGTGAAAAGTGATTCGTCAATGTTGTCATTTCAGAGAACTATTTAATTCATCCAAAACAGTAGTTATTTAACTTTTGGGGGAAGGTAAAATCCCTTGGCGACCAATGTCAGTAACCTGTGAATTGGAGAACGAAGCAATTAAAGGTAATCATCATTAATTAACGACGTGACGACTTAGTTAATTACCGAAAAGAGTATCATCATATTTCATTAATTATCTCTCTCGACGCGTGCTGTTTAAGATGTTTTCTATAGGCATGCATCATTTCAACCGTGGTGTGAAGTGAACCGTTAGTAGATGTATATTGTCTTAGCAAGGAAGAAACCGGAAAACCACGTGACGTCACAAGATGGCTGCCCCGTTAGTTCTTTGGCCGACCAAGATGGCGGGCCGGCAGACCAAGATGGTGGGCTGGCCGACCAAGATGGCGGGTCCGTTAGTTCCTCGACCGGCCGCACAGATGGCGGCATATCCTGGGGGCGCTGGACCGTTAGTTCACCGACCCGCTGGTAGATGGCAGACACCGTTAGTTCTTTGGGCGACTGGTAGATGGCGTGGCATGCATCATTTTTGTCTGGGGCGTGTTTACACATGATACGCGCTCTGTTAGACGTTGCGACAGGTGTGAACTTGCTCATCCGAGACATCGCGCGTTCGCCTTGCATCACTGTCACCAGATGGCAGCACCTAGAGTTGCTATAGTCACCGCTAGATGGCCTGGCATGCTTCATATGCGTGAAATATTTCGGAATCCCCGTTTTCGGGCCTGCGTGAACACGCTCTGTTTACTCTCAATTATGCATTGCGAAATGTGTGCCACGCGGGTATTCCTAGCGTCCTGTTAAGCAAGCACTGAACATCTTGGCTACTATCGACACACAGTAAAATATTTTCTTCGGTTCTGTGTCGTGAAAAATACTTAAGCGTGAACCATTGCGATTTTTTTACTAAAAAAAAATAAAGTCCACATCAACGGATATTACGTGAACAGACATCGACAGTGTTGGGGCTAGAGTGCCGAAGGTCGCCGGTTCGTGTCCGGCCGCGGTGTTTAAGTGTTTTGTGAAAAAGCCGTTCCAACTCGTCAACTTCCACGCCTAGAGAGTATGGCGCCAGCTTGACTTGTTACAATTGAATAAAAAAATAATTTGAAAAGCATACATTCTTCCTTTTAACGTTCGATATGGAAAAAAAACAGTCATAAACTCCAGATATAAAACCCAGTAAGAAGTCTATGTGTACCTGTTTTCATGAAATTATTTAGCGTTCTGGCCTTGCATTCGGGAGGACACCGGTTCCGAGCATTCAGATTTGGGTTTTCCATGGTTTCCCAAATCACTCCAGGCAAATGCCGGGATGCTTCCTTTAAAAGACCATGGCCGAATTCCTTCCCATTCATTTCCCGTCTCTAAAGACCTCGCTGTTAACATAAATTCCGTTCATCGAAGCAGACAGACATTAAAAATTAATTCACCGACGAAGAGACTGGAAACAAATTCACTTTTTCACATCATGATGGATTCATTATGAACAATATAACTCACGAGTGTCACCTACAGTCCGTGTATTTTAAAGGATGTATTAAATTAGGGGTAATGAAACACAGACACTTTTTGAACTCAAAGAGGCATTGAATGGGTTTACTGATGTATGTAAGTATGACCTCGATGAATTGAGAGCCGCTAAAATAAAGCAAAGTTGTCGATTTGAAAACCAGTTTCTTTCGCTACAGACATTTCTGAAGTGAATACATGATGTCAAACCAATCAGCCTGTAATTTTTGCAAGCTTATTTCTCAACCCTGCAGACTCAGTCTTTCGACAAGAGCCCCACATGAAAATACTTGTGACAGTCGATTTGAAAACCAGTTTCTTTCTCTACAGACATTCCAGAAGTGAATACACGTTAATCTCTCCACTTATATCAAACCAATCAGCATGTAATTTTTTTTCAAGCCTATTTCTCAACCCTGTCTTTGGACAAGAGGCCACTTGAAAATATTTGTGACAAAGCCTTTCCCACATCAAAGCTAGAAAAAATCAAAGTTTCCAGTATGACCATGGAATGGAACGAGGGGAGAAAGAATTCGTATAAGCATCAGTACAGCACATTATTTCTCTAATCTCTGCTGTCACTGGTATAAAAAAAATATTTCATCACACTCGTAATTTTTGCCAACAAGCTCAAACCTATATTGTCTGTCTATCCAGACCAATCTATGTATCAATGCTGTAATGTTTTCGTAAGCAATCACAAATTGAATGCCCTTAGCAATCCCTTGTGACAAATCAGTGATTGACTAGAAACAGAGAGATATACCCACCTTTAACTGTATTTTACAGCACAGCAAGTATGTTCCAGGAACGAAACACGTTTGTTAATCTTACTAATTTCACCCCTGCCCTTTGTGATAAAAATCGAGTCAGTGTAAGGCAGTGCTAAGCACAGAACATGCTGATTCGTCATAAAATGCCTGTGGCCAAGGTGGAGATATAGAAAATTTACCCACTTACTTATAGAAGAAATCCAGTGCACTATTCATAATTCTTTCACCAAGATCTACCCTAGCCTCATCGCCAACATACGCCCAGCACTTCCCCATTCTTCATTCTGTTTCCAATGATTCCCAATCCAACCTCTGAACAGTTACTGACAGGGTTACCTTTTGTTCGTGTGTTAAAGTAAACCAAAAATTCGCAAAGTCTTCTCCTAATCATTAACAGGGATTCCAGCTACCAAAATGTTCACTTAAGGTGGTTCTACTGCAGTTTTCCAAGAAAATTCTCCAGGACAATATTTTTCGACCAATCAGGTGCCAGGAGAGTTCTCCATTCGGTATAAATGTTCCCATCTGACGCCAAACTTCGGATTCAGGGCCAAGTGTGACATTTGGCTGTAATTGCATGCTTTGTTCAAGTAACCACGATAAAGTTACCATAATGCTCTTAGCTAACTGATAGTTTCTTGGTCATCAAACAGGCATCATAACCCAGATTTTAATAGAAGATCCCCACACATCGACAAGTATCCAAAGGTGCAGACACTAGTTCTATTGCGCCGAAGATAGCACCCACGCTTGAACTGTCGTAAATTGTTAGATTAAAGTGGGTGTTTGGATATTTTATCCACTCAGGCCTCATCATCTAAAGTCTAATGACAGATTGTGGTCATGGCCAACTTAGGCTCCATACACCACTCAGAATTATTCTGCCAATATCCATTCTAACAGCATTATACACCACATACAGCCCCTGACACTCTTCCAATCTCCCAATGACATCCAGTCCAGTTCCTTTATTAAGGCACTTGTTGAATATTTTCCACTAATAAATCTAGCTGCTATATTTTGCACCTTGCATTTGATGTACAAAAAATGTGGTCTCCATACTACACTTATATATACAAGAAATGGTCTGACTGAGCGCGTATCATGTGTAAACACGCCCCAGACCAAAATGATGCATGCCACGCCATCTACCAGTCGCCCAAAGAACTAACGGTGTCTGCCATCTACCAGCGGGTCGGTGAACTAACTGTCCAGCGCCCCCAGGAGATGCCGCCATCTGTGCGGCCGGTCGAGGAACTAACGGACCCGCCATCTTGGTCGGCCGGCCCGCCATCTTGGTCGGCCAAAGAACTAACGGGGCGGCCATCTTGTGACGTCACGGGTTTTCCCGGTTTCTTCCTTCACATCTACTACCGTTTAAATTCATTAAGAGTTGCTCTATCGAGTGATGTCAGTTCTGATAAACATGATACAGACTCTATTACAAACACTAATGTCTCTGATAGCAGACATCCCGCGAAAAGTTGAAGCCGCAGTACAGACAACGGTCCAGGCCGTACCAAGAGGTAAACCCAGCAATCAGCGTCATGGCTAGTCGGATCCAAAATTTGACTACCTGGAATGCCAATGGCATCTGGAAGCAGATGGGTGAATTTAACGAGTTCTTACGTGGCGAGCAGATAGATATCTGCTTAGCCACAGAAACCCACCTAAAGTCAAGTGTAAATCCTACAGTTGCTAATTACATATATTACCGTAATGACAGGTCGACGGCGGGTGGTGGTACTGCAATCTACAGCCCCTCTTCCATAAGGCACCATGAGGTGGCTCCGCCAAAATTATTGACGATCGGAGCAACGAGTGTCGCTGCTGCACGTTCAGTGGCAGGTTGTTATACCGAAGACCAACCAACAAAGTTAATAAGGAAGAGATCGCTAAACTACTCAAAATTCTTGGTAATGTTTTCATTGCAGGAGACTTTAATGCAAAACACTACGACTGGAATTCCCGGCTTGCAAACGCAGCGGGCAGGCAGCTATTACGTGTTCTACAGGCTAGTGATGGTATGGTATGGGGGCCCACTGAGCCCACCCTCTTTCAAAGAAGTGCCAGGACTTAATCACACAATCGCAATAGCCGCGAAAATGGCACTCTCTTCTGATCATATACCAATCCTTTTTTATCTAGCTGAGGGTGCAAGACTGAAAGATCTCAGCCGACACAGAAACATCAAAAACATTAACTGGGACTTTTAAAAATAGCACCTTGTCCAACATCTTCAAAATGTTGCACTACCGGAAGTCATAGGGTCCAGTGCAGCAATTCATGCCCTCACTCAGTGCATAAACGAAGCAGCAGATGCTGCTTGCCCATATTAAAAACCCAAACTGCAGAATTTCTTAAAACCTCTTCCACCTAACATCAGAGAGGCCACAGCCACCAAAAATCGACTCACTAGGGAATGGCAGACCACGCGTGATCCAGCCACCAAGCAACACATAAATAGGATGCGGAGCTAAATCAAGGAAGAGGTGAAGCAACACAAAAATAAAGAATGGGAAGGCTAAGTTAATACCATAAATGAAGAAGACGGTTCCGCTTGGAAACTAACTAGGAGGATGCTGTGGAGAAGAGCCGCCTCTCATGGTAGGCAACAGAATCGTCAATGAACCGGACGAAAAAGCTGAGGCTATTGCAGAAGTCTTCCAAGCCAACCTTCGTCCCGTGCAAGACCATCTAGATGTGAAAGACATACAGCATTAGAAGAGCGACTGTACAGTTTTCTAAGTGCTAACATCCCTGAAGAGAATTCAATTGATTCAATCACGGGAGAAGAGGTCATCAGTATGATACAACACAAATCCCAAAAAAGCACCGGAACATGACGGTATAGGGGCACCACTATTAAAACAACTACCAAAGCAAGCTATAAAATACCTAATGGCTATTTTCAATTACATTATAAAAACCGGAGACTACCCCGAGACCTGGAAGCAAGCAGAAATTGTGGCCATTTCCAAACCGGGGAAAGACAGAAGATCCCCGAATTCATACTAGCCGATAAGTCTATTACCTGTTATGTCCAAAACATTTGAAAGGCTCTACCTAAGGAGGCTGTGACATCATATTGATCAAGATCAACTACTCCCAGAAGAACGATTTGGATTCAGAGTATACCATATTACAACCACTCCGACTTGTAGAATACGCGCTAAGTGCACTCGAGAAGAAAGAATATTTCGGGGTAGTTCTCTTAGACTTCTCGAAAGCCTTCGATTCTGTATGGCACCAAGGACTGTTATATAAGCTCTTAGTATCAGGCATCCCTCTGCCACACTTGAGGCTGCTGAAGAACTACCTGACCGGTGGAATCTTCAGAGTAATCATAGATGAGGCAGCATCACCTATTAAAAATATAGAGGCTGGCGTTCCGCAAGGATCAGTCATTGGGGCTGTCCTCTATAAACTTTATTGTGTGGACTTGCCAAAAACCGATCGTGTCCACACTTTCCTTCATGCCGATGACACGACTCAGTTCACAAAGAGCATCAGAGCACTATATGCAAGGAACTTACTGCAGAGAGCCTGCACAAATATTGAAGGCTGGGCCAAAAGATGGCGACTAGCCTTCAATGCAGGGAAAATCCAGGCTACATTTGTCACTAGGCGAGTGGTCCCTCTGCATCTACCACCGATCAAACTGTTCAGTGAACCGATACCATGGACTCAGACTGCAATGTAACTCTCGACAAGCTCGTCTCATAGAAGCAGCACATAAAGGAAGTTAGAGCAAAGTCAGAAGGTAGAATTAGGACTATATTTTTTTTAACCCCACTTCTAAACTAAAACCTGCCCAGGGCATTAGACTGTACACTGCACTGATGCGACCTGTACTCGAATATGCAGCGGTTGTTTGGGGCAATGCTGGTACCTCACACATCCAGAAGCTATAAACCATTCAGAACAGAGCCATACTCTATGTATACAAACTACCTAAAAAGACTCCGACTATTGTACTGCATGAAGTCAGTGAACTGGAAACAGGATCAATAAACTGGCTACAAATTTCTACACCAAATGGGCCAAATCTACAAATTCACTCATTGCACAACTGGGTAACACCTTCCACTGTAATGAAAATATCAGGTGGCTAGTCCACCTTGCACAGTAATACAGCACCGGAGATGACAATCCTGAGAAGCTACATCCATCAAGACAACCAAAATAACAACCTGGAAGGACATGCACTGATGTATAAGAACTTCCCCACACTCGAGGAAAACAGCCACCTGGGTTAAGATGTCTGTCTGATGCTAGTCAATCGATTAATACTTTTATTTTTAACCATATGACGTGGCACGGAAAAATTCTGAAATCGTAATAAATGTTTTCCCACTAAATGTACACAATTTAATGTTTGCTGTTGCGTACGATTTCAGTTTATACTAAAACTATAGACCTTAGACGATCAGTCGTCACCGATACTTGGAAACCACATACATCCCTTGCAAAGCCTAATTTATACCGTAGAAAGTCTCATTTATACCGTAGATCGAAAGAAGCGTAAGTGTGTGCAGTGTTAATGGTTGACACGCTATTAATTTTGTTTCTCTTCTTTTTTCGTGTTTGTATACAACAGAATAACTTTAGAACGATTTTAATAAAAAATTTCAGATATGATTCGATAGTCGAAGCTCGACGGTATAGGGGTAAAACAAAAAAAAATCAAAATATTTTTCCAGTTTCCAGTATAACTGAAAATTCATTGAAAGGGAAAGAGATTGTTAAATGGTTTTCATAGACCTGGAAAAGGCTTTTGATAGAGTTCAATGGGTGAAGTTAATAGATATTCTAAAAAACTAAAAGCATTGATTGGAAGGAAAGACGACTAATAAGTAAATTATACATCGAACAAGGAGTGAGAGTGGGGAATGATCTTACAGAAGAGGGAAAGATTGGAAGAGGTGTAAGACAGGGATGTTGTTTGTCACCCATATTATTTAACATATATTTGGAGGATATTATAAAAAGAAGTTTAAGAGGTAAAGGAGGTGTATGCGTGGGGGGAATGTAGGATTAGCTGCATAAAAATGTTTGCTGATGACATGGTTTTGCTGGCGGAAAGTGTCAAGATACTCAGAAGAATATTACAGGCTTTAGACAAAGGGTGTAAGGAATTCGGAATGAGAATCAATAGGACTAAAACTAAATTTATGATGGTGGGAAAGAGTTTTAAAGTAATGATGATAACGCTGCAAGCATAAATAATTGAACAAGTGGAGTCCTTCAAATATATCGGTAGTATGGTGAGTGGTGATATGAGTTGCAAGAAGGAGGTGAAAATTAGAATAGCAATGGCAAAGGAAGCTTTAAATACAAAGAAAAATTTACTACGTGGAAGGCTGAATAAAAACCTGGTGAAACTAGCTAAATGTTTTGTTTTGGGCGTAGGACTATAAGGAGCAGAAACATGGACGCTACGCAAAGAAGATCTAAAGAGGTTGGAAGCTTTCGAAATGTGGATGCGGAGAAGGATGGAAAAAATAAGTTGGAAAGACAAAGTAAGGAATGATGAAGTGCTGGAGCGAGTAGGAGGGCAAATCAATAAGGAACAGGAAAAGGAACTGCACTGATAATGTGCTAAGAAATGAGAGCCTGCTTAAAACTGCTCTGGAGGGGATTGTAAACGGATGGTAAAAAAGAGGTCGGCGAAGGAAGAAAATGATTGATGAGATAATGATAAATGGATAATATATAGAGACTAAGAGAATGGCGGAACAGAGGGAGGCGTGGAGGGCTGACACTGTGCGTGGACCTGCTGAATAGCAGCAAACTCTTGATGATGATGATTTTAAAAGCATAAAACATTTTTTCTAGAACCTGTTAATTTTATAAATACGCCTATTGTCACTAAATCAGCTATAACCTGAATCCTCAGCGCTGTTTGCTATGCCGGTGGTAGAATGCGTACCAACCAACTAACAGAACCGTTTCAGTATCTCATAACACAGGTCATGGAACACAAATAAAACAACAATTTACAATAATATTAGCATGGGCTGTAACGACTCATAAATCACAATGCCTGACCATTGGCCTAATGGTTATTGGCTTAGCCGGGTGGGACTCGAACCTGCGTCCTCCCGAAGGCGAGACTAGAGAGTTACCGCTCATCCACCACGCTCGGTGCATTCAAATTAAAACCTTTTTTAAGTTTTTTGTTACCTACTACGAATATTTTCACTTAATTTAATTCTTAAAAAAGAGAAAGTATTGTATTTACTTGAATTATAGTTAAACGAGTGGAAAATTTATTTTAGTCATTAAGAACTGGTCAAGGAGCGAAGCAGAACAGACATGAACTATTTAGCAATGAGATAAACAGCACTTTATGTTTTAATTGGGCGTAACCGTACTTTTTTTCAGCTTATTCTACACCTTTTCAATTTTGGCAGCAGAAATGAAATATAAATCCAAAGTACTGCCTTAATAAAGGATGAATCTTTTGATGTGATTCATCATCCAACGTACTGCCATCTAATGTGTCGTATTCCCGCAATCTCCTTCATAAAAAATGATAAACTACGCCATTACGAAGACGCGCATTCTTCGTTGTCGATCTTTATGCAGATAAGTCCGTTACGTCTCCACATGTTAGAAAAGTGACTGAATTCACGTAGTTCTTATATTAGTTTTCTTTCCCTACGAGGTGGAGTTTGTTACTGAATTCAGCAGCGCGTCGTGTGAGCTAAAATAATGTAAAATACCGCACTAAATGATAGTGATGTTTTTCCTGTTTAAATAACTATTGTTTAATTATTTTCGATATTAATCGTTGCCACCGTTATTTTGAATAGATTATGTAACATATTACTGTCCATGCACGAAACATTTTGCAATAATATTCCAATTATGTTAAACAGTTTATGTATGCTAAGAGATGTAAGTACACCTTTTGTAATTTGCATTAAGCGCCCAAATTCTAAATTTTTATTTACCTATTAAAAATTGTGTCTTATAGGAGAGATTTGCAGTGGATATATGAGCGGATTTACTGATTTCTCCCGAAATTCGACAATTTTTATTGGACAAACCTGCTTACAGCTCAGTCTTTCGGACGACAACTATCTCACAAAATTCACAGGAAGGTTATCGGAATACACTTTAATTATAATGGGCTGAGCCCCTTGCTCACCTATCCAGCAGCTTCGAAACAGATTGAGCAATATGGTGGTTTATGTATTTCTGAAGCACCACTGAGAAGTTTTTGGAATCGTCGCTTGTTGAAGTCTATCCAATTATTTCAGTTTACTTAACTCACGGCTGCATGGGTCGACACAGTAAACGACAGTGCAACGTATTTCAACACATCAACAACTAAGGAAGTTTCTTCCTTTAGATTTAATTAAACAAACAATGTGAAGAAATCTTGAAAGCGGCACATATCATTGGCAGTAGTTCGGCGACCCAAAAATGTGGTAATGTGGTACTGAAGAAATCGTTTTAAAACTTTATAACTCAATTTTTAAATCGTCATAGTATAGCCAAACACAGACAAACTAACTCGTAACCGCAGTTTTTAGAATCTCAGTAATGGATAGTATCACTCCTGGGTACAAATATTTTATGGTTACTGACGCCCCAAATTCGCGTAGTTCGTATTTTGATTTTCCATATTCGGCAGCAAGGATGAAGCACTGTAAATATTTCAGTGTGTTCACAGTTTGAAGTGTATGTCCTTTTGTTACAGGACGACCCCAGTGATTGTCGACTCGAGTGTTGTGCGGGCAGGCCAGACTTGCAGGAGGACCTACGATTCGCACTCGTCTATGGATTTGCGGCTGCCATGTGAGAGATTCCTTGTGTTTGTAGTATCGTTTAGAAACTCTAACTTCTAATAGGTACAGTAACTCATGTAATTATGTTAAAACTACGAGGCCTCCAAGTGTCATTGTATGTGGACGCAATAGAAGCACAACAGGATAGATATAACCGCTCCAAACGTGCTTTTAGTTAAAAGTATATTTTTCAGTAAATTCACTTTCTTAATAAGTTGAATCAACAGATGTAGTATCTCTTCACATCACTTGCCTTTGCAAGTATGAAAATATGATTTTAGTATTTTTAGTAGTTCTTAAAAAGATATGTGATAACTGAAAAAAAATTTCAGTTTTTTTGATGTCTGCTACTATCTTCTCCTGACGTCGTTTGGACGAACATTTTTCATGAAATTTACATACTGTCTCTGTGCAATTATGAGGGCTGTCCAGAAAGTAACAGACGTTTTGACCTGGCGCAACAATGGGTGCTCCTAGCGCCACCATCTTGGCGTCAGACTGTTCATACATTCAGTACGCAACCAGCCGTGGTAGTTTGCACATCGTTCCTATCGTACTTTGAATACAGTAGAGTGTTAAAATGAGCGCTGCAATTAAAAATCCCGCCAGTTGTGAAGTGCAAGCTGTAATACGGTTTTTGTTGGCGAAAAATCACAAACCAATTGAAATTTATCGCCAGATTTGTGATGTGTACGGCCAAGGAATAATCAGTGAAAGCCGAGTGAGGCAATGGTGCATTGATTTTAAAAATGGTCGAACCAATGTTCACGATGAGGACCGCATGGGTAGGCCTAGTGTTGTGAGTGATGAACTGGTGGTGAAAATCAACCAAAAAATCCGTGAAAATCGTCGTTTCACCATTACGGAGCTTTCAGAACATTTCCCCCAAATTTCACGGAGTTTAGTTCATGAGATTGTGGTTGGTAAACTTGGTTACCACAAATTTTGTGCCAGGTGGATTCTGAAAATCTTAACAGAAGACCACAAAAAACAGAGACTTGCTGCAGCACTGACGTTTCTGGAAGACTACGCCAAAACTGGAAACCAAGTTATCGATCGTATCGTAACTGGCGACGTGACTTGGGTAAAGCACGTCACCTGTGAAACAAAACGGCAGTCTATGGAATGGGGACACTCGCATTCGCCCAAGAAACCGAGGAAGTGTCTGCAAACGCTGTCAGCAGGAAAAATTATGGCTACTGTGTTTTGGGATGCTAAGGGTGTGATTCTCTTTGAATTTCTTGAACGTGGCCTAACAATCACTTCAGAAAGGTATTGCGAAACACTCAGAACATTAAGACGCGCGATACAAAACAAGCGTCGGGGAAAACTCAGTGAGAAAGTTTTGTTTCTCCACGACAACGCTCGTCCACACACGGCCAATCGTACCCAAGAGCTCTTGGATGGTTTTGGATGGGAAGTGTTCAATCACCCGCCGTACAGCCCGGATTTGGCACCGAGCGACTACCACCTGTTCCCGGCGATGAAGACGTGACTCGCAACACAACAGTTTGAAACTGACGCTCAACTGCATGCCGGTGTAAACCAGTGGTTGAAGTCTCAGGCGGCAAATTTCTAGAGAGAGGGTATCGAAAAGCTTGTACCACGTTATGATAAGTGCCTTAATTTAAATGGCGATTATGTTTAGCCTAAGAGTTTACCTCTAAAATGTATATAATAAAAATCGTTTTTTTTTTCACTTTGTTTATTTTTTATTACAAAACGTCTGTTACTTTCTGGACAGCCCTCGTATATTAGGTTTTCGGAAACCGATAAATGACTACTACTAATATAAGAAGCTTATATTTTATCTTCAGATGACAAAATGCGCGATTTTTTCGTTATAGACGCGATAAGACTTTCCTCCAGACGCTTTATTTGAGATTTTTCTCTAATAGCTTTGTTAAAATTTATCAGGTTAATATTAGAGTGTTAATAGAGCAAACGATAACGACAATTTTCGTAAGACTTCAACATGTAAAGGATATTTATTCCATATTGTTACTTAATTTAATGGTTAATTTAATGTCCTCAGTAACTTTCAAAACAATCAGTTGAGAAACATGAAACGTCATTTACAATATTCACGTTAGTAACTAAACAAGTCACCTGAGTATATTTAATGTCCCCTTTTCTTATTAAAAATTTTATTGGTGTTTTAAGTAATAAACTATTTGCAATTTGAAAGATTACTAAATCTCATTTCCAAGTGTGGACGCGATACCAATAACTTTCCACGTTTCATCAGCAAGGCGTATATTTATGATGAGGCATGGAAAGGTATTGGTGTAAGAATTAGAAGTAAATATGACCATGGCCACAAGAAGGCATTTATTTCAGGCACAAGGATGTGGGAAGATTTTCTTTCGTAGGCGAGGCGGTTAGGTGCTGGAATAAGCAACCAAGAGCAATTATGAAGAATTTACCAAAAACGCTGAAGAATTTAAAATGGAAATTTGTAGAAGGCAAAAGTAGGTGGGTACAGGAGAGGGAAAAAATGAGTGGGTAGTAAAATTACCACTGAAGCGAGAACTTCATTGCAATTAAATTAAATTATGATAATTACGCAACAGAAAGGGTAATTAGTCAACGTGTGGTTACATTCATTTGATTTATTTTAATGAAAAAACTAGTAGGATTCGCGAATATGACTATTATCTTAACTACTGAAAAAAAAGTATCGTTTACATTTTGATCGAATATCCAGTTTTTTATACGTTCATTTCGATTTTGAAATTCATTTATGTGCTCGGTTTAAAATCTTATGGTATTTTCAGTTTATTTAATTAAATGGGAAGCAAAGTAGCTGATTCATATAGTTTTTCCGTTAGTATCACCATTTCCAGAAAAATGTTCCATATAAGTTAAGATATTAAAAAAAAAAAAAAAAAAAACAGAAATCACAAACATGTTTTGATGGATTTATTCCAATTGTTTGGATCTGTTCTGAACAAGATTTGAGTATTAAGAAAGATTGTGCAATTTCAGTGCTGAACATGGCATCAAATACCAGTTAAACTCTGAAAATGACGAAAATGTGGTCTGGACTATTTTTGCAATCTGATTCAATCAACTCGAAACGCATTTATAAAGAAGAGAAGAATATCAGAAACTATCAACGAGTGTCAGGTCTTTAATAAGATGCCACGGTTTCAGTGCAAAGTGGATGTGTCCTAAATACTGAGGAAACGAATCCTTCCTCGTAATATGTTCTCCTTGATGAACGAAAGACGAGATAGGAATTCTTCACGGGTCTTCTGCCGGATAAGATCTTTTAAACACGACGTTTCGGCAGTCACCTCCGTTGCCTTCATCTGGTGAGCTGTCATCGCGAATTAGCTGCCGCGACGGTTCGGCAGCGGCAGCTACTTCGCGATGACAGCTCACCAGATGAAGGCAGCGGAGGTGACTGCCGAAACGTCGTGTTTAAAAGATCTTATCCGGCAGAAGACCCGTGAAAAATTCCTGTCTACCATACGCCGGGAAAAACTTAATTGTCACATCAAAGACGAGATGTTGAAACAAAGAAAGCTCATATTTCAGTGTTGCAGTAAAAAGATACGAGTATCCGCTATGTCAATGATTTAGTTTATCAAATTTTTGGTGAGGTGTATTATACTGGCGTACGAAACTACCTGGCACAATACTCTTTAAACGTAATTAAGGTTCGGGTGTCTTTAATATCAAACCTGATTGTACATTCTAAGGATTATTTTTTACTTGTTGATGTAATATGATATGGTATAGAGTAACTGTTTATATTTTGTCTGAGTGCTGATATCCTGAACCCTCAGTGCGCAGTGTGTCCCTGCTGGTGACGCCTCGCAAGGTGGTGCCCCTACCCGCGGCGCCCACGCAGCCCGCACAGTCGGCCAGTTTCCACACAGACATCGCGTTCGCCATCACCCTGGCTCAGTGCTTCGGACTGTTCCCCGTGCTGGGGCACCGCGGGCCTGACGCCTTCTCGGTCAGGTGGGTACATACTATCATGATCATGGTGCTATCCCGACAGTGTGAGGAAGTTTTTTAATTCATATTTTTCAGTTATATCTTCTTCTTGCATGTCAATAAAGAAAATTTCTAAGAACTTCTTTAGTTCAGTTAATCCAGGCCTAGATAGATTTTTATAGTGTTTTTCTAGGAATCACCACCAAATAACATATTTTCCACTATTAGTTTGTTGATAAGTTATCTGGACTCTTTCAGAATCTATCCACATTAAGCAAACAATTTTGACTCGAATTACCTAGTCCAGTCATCCTATAAATAAAGGGGACCTGCAGTTTGAAATCGACGAGTTTCTTCAAAATGCACTTCTCTGGCTGAAACCTTGAGATATTTGCAACTCGGAAAAATGCGTACCGGCTCCTCACTGAGAAAGAATGAAAAATGACTGAAGTTTTGGCGATGCATAAGGAAATAGAAAATCACTACATTCCGAGGCCATCGCCTCAAAAAGTCCAGCAGCCATCAGCAATAAAATACACAGAACATGCTGGAAGTCGGACCAAGAAATACTAATGATCAGAATAAGATGGGATGGTTAAAGGGCTTAAAGGGATATATCATCGATCTTTGTTTTTTGTGGTTAGCAGTTATATTGAATGTTTAACAACTACCTTATCAATGGTGTTGAATGAATGAGAATGATAAAAAATAAGAAATGGAGGATCGTAAGAGTTATTGTGAATAATTATCAACAGAATTATATGGGTGATGATACTGAACCTAAAAGACAGAAAATCGCCGGCCTGTATAGCTTAGCTGCTCGAGTGCTGGTAATACGTGCCGGGGGACGCCGGTTCGAGTTCGGCCAAGGGCATGGGTGTTTAGTATAAGTATTGTGTGTGTCGTATGTTGTCCTCCACTTGAATAACCAGAAAAATACTTGAAAATACATCAAAACACTGCATGATTATATTAATACGTTGAGGCTGATAAAATTACATAGTAGCTAATTGATGTAGAAACGAAATACTTCAGTTCAGTATGTAAAATGAGAATTGTGATTTGAGTGTGGGGGGAGTTCAAACAATTTAAGAGTATATCTTCTTTACCAAACGATTGGAACAAATTGCTAAACACTTATTTATTGGTAAAGAAAAAATAAGGCAGGTAGTAAGATTAAACGAAGTTGGTAATTTCTAAGTCATAGTTACTAAGAAACTAATAACAAAGGTGGGAAAAATTGTATAGAAAATAGATAAAAATGTACTGAAGTTCCTTTAACTACTTTCATAGATAGTCCCAATTTCTTTGTCTCCACATGGAACAACGTAGAGTGGATATTTCTAATTGAAAATACAAATAATACAGCAATCAAATCGTTTACTTCATAATACGGTTTGAAACAAATTTTCGTCTCATCTTCATAGCTAGGACTGAGTGCTGAGAAATTATCATCTTCAGTTTTATTACGTAGTAGCATTAAGCTTATTTAGTTGTATGGTATTTTAATTTATTTTCGATAAACAAAAAACAAGAACTCTGTTACTACCACTGCAAGTCGTTATGGTGATTCAAAATTTCTGTGGTTAAAATAAAATTCTTATGGTTCGCGTAGAAGAAGTGAGGGTTGTTATACACAATTATTTCAGTTACTTAACACTAAACATGGACCGAGCATTGCGGAGGACGAAGGTTCAAATCCCCGTCCGACCATCCTGATTGCGGTTTCCGAAATCACTCCAGGTGAATGCCGGCATGGTTCCTTCAAATAGCAATAGCCGAGTTTCTTCTCGTTCCTTGCCGCCCCTTCCTAGTCATTTTTCACTTTTAATGACATTGATGTCGACAAGGCGTAAAGTCATAAGAAAAAACCAAGAAATATGGTTTGAAATTATTTGTTTAAATTATATTTTAACCTAGAAAAATTTCAGGAACTTTACAGAATCAGACTAAGACCCAAAGGTAAGGTGCACTGAAGAGTTATTGAACTGTTAAAAATTCATAACGAAGAAAACTTTCGTGAGCAATCTTGTTCCCAGGGAAGATACCAATAGCTGCGTTTAATAACAGAAAACAAATTAAATAGATACTGTTGGTCGATTGGAGTGCAAGTTTCCACTGTTCATCTTGATATGGTATGTCACAGATATTTGCTGGTTGGTTAGTGAATGGTGTGCGGTGACAGGTTCCGCTGGCTGAGCTGGCGAGTGCTCCACAGTCTGCTGGTGTTCTGCTGCTCCCTCGCTCTCCTGGGCTTCACTCTCGCCATCACCTTCATCCAGGGTTTCTACTTCGAGCAGTCAGGTCAGTATGAGAAACCAATACTTCCACGTGAATGCTATTTTCACATAAAAAAAAAAATCAGTACATGCATTCGAAAAATTAAATTCAAATTATATCATGAAAAACATAGATCTGACTGGGGCATTTAATACATAGGTGTAATAATAAAACCAGATGCTGATCATTGCTGCTGATATGAATATTTTTAACAATTTGTAAATCAAGTTGCGGATGTATTATCTGCTTTATTTAAAATGTATGGAAGTCAGCGAAGAATATGTAAAACGAGGTTATGATTTGTTATTAATGCGATGGAGCATAAGCCGTGGTGACTTTTACCTTTTGAACATACTTTTGCATTATGCGAATTGTTTATTTTAGCCTATATTTTTACACTGACACGCCGGGAAATTTTTCGCTCTCATATTCCTAAAGTGTTTTACGCAAATTTTTGAGCTCCTCCCATGATAACTCATTTTCACTCCCTGAGTTCATTTCCCATCAGTGAACGTTCTTATGCCAGAAATAAAGCGCCAGTGTGTGATGATTTAATTTGGTTAACTGCGATGGAGCGCATGCTCCATTGGCAATTTCTCTACACACACATTTTCCATCTACTTTGTACTTGCCTACTTTTGCGCTTTAGATATTTTTCAGAGGATTTGGTAAATTATTCATCAATCCCCTCAATAATTTATTCCAATTTTGGACTCCCTTACATACAAAAGAAAACTTCCCTACTCCCTTATGTCTGAAACCGAGTGCCAGCTTGTGGGTACGGTCTTATTTTCCATTCCAGGCATTTATTTATTTCACCAATATCTTTACAACCCCCAGCACCAATATATGCAAAGCACCCTCATCATCCCCTTCCTATCTTCCAATGAATCCCATTCCACCCTCTTTATCACACCAGTTATTGGTTGTGTTCTGAGGTCATTTCCAGAGACAAATCTTGATATCCTCCTTTGCATGATCTCGAATTTTACTAAGTGATACCAAAAATGTGGGCCCCACACTACACGAACATATTCAAGATTTGTATCCCAATTCCCTCACTTCTCTGGTTTCAGCCTCTCCAATAAACGAAGTATTTTAAAATCTTTTCCCAACACCTGCACAGTTCGTCCTAACCAATTCAGTTTATAATCAAATGTTATGGCAGAGTATTTACACATCAGGACTTCAACAAACAATTCCTAGCTCATCCTATGATCGTAAACAAGTTTTCTGTATCCATATCTCTAATAAACTGAATCTTCTTCGCATTTACCTTCCTCCCTTGTCAGCCTAAAAAGTTAAATATCCTTTCGAGTTCACCCTACAGCTAGCTGTTCACAGTGTTCTCCCGTTTTGATCTCATTATATACCACTACGTCATCTGCAAACAATCTAACTTCTGACTCTTAATCATTAACGCAATCATTCATTATAATAATGATCAGCAATTGTCCTAATACACCAACCCGTAGCACTCCCATTTCACTTCCACTTCTTTTGATACTGCATTCTCTACTTTAACACTTTGCTTTCTACGTCTATCCATCAAGTAACTTTCTCATCCACTCCAATAGTTTTTACCTTATTTAACATAATTTTGTAGTTCACTTTATCAAAAGCCTTAGAAATATTTAGTGCTATACTATCAATTTGGCCTCCCATGTCCATTTCATCAGAAATATCTGAGACTCATATTAACATCCTTTTATAAAGACATATTGACCATTTGAAAAGTAGTTTCTTTCCCACAGACATTTTTTATGTGGTTGCGTATCAATCCCTCCATTAATTCATCCACCACTGATGTCAAACTAATCGGCTTGTAACTTTGAACGCCATTTGCTACCCCTCGTTTATTGACTCTTTCCCGATCGTCTGGTCTCGAGACTCAATGTAGCTAACATTTCAACATACGGTACAATGTTGTAACCCGCAGTCTGTAAAACATCTGCCGTAATATTATTTACGAGTATACTGGCTCCTTCACTCGTTTTTAGTTCCTCCATAATATCCTCACGATAAATTTCAAAATTTGTATTTTGCTCATTTTTATCTGTGTGGGCAAGCTCCTCCTCTGATTTACACCTTTTCAGTCCTGAATCATTGTCTCATATAGTCTCATTAAACCAGTTACCTAATATCTCTCCTTTTTTCCTTCAAATCCTAACCTTCTTTCCGTTTTTATCAATAACTGGCTGAATACCTTGTCTTTCGCTTAGTTCTCTAATATAGAAGTTTCTTGATGCATCATTCAGTGGTCTCCGTGGACTCATGACATGTTTCGTAAACCCTTTTTTAGCTTTCCTCTTTGCTGCTATAATTTGCCTGGTGTGTGCAGGGGGCCTGGCGTTCTACACGAGCGGCTTCCTGACTACGGCGGTGTTCCTGTACCTGTCTCGCCAGTGGCCGCGCCTCAGCCGCAGCTGGGCCGCCGCTGACTCCTCGCTCGCCCACTACGGCACACCCAGACACCTGCGGCTCCGGCTCAGAGCCCTCGCTGCAGGCCTCATGTCCGCCGCGCTCGGTCAGTTACACACACATCTGATTTCCTTCTAGCTCTGATGAGGGGACGCTCGTTTTTGTAATTAAATGTCTTCAGTGTGTAACGTTAACACTTAGCGTCTTCATATCTTCTTCCCATTCAAGTTAGACAACATTTGCTGAGCTATTTGCAAGCTCCTCAACATATTACCGCAAAGGAGAGCCCGTCGTAGATTTTTATAAACCATTTGGCCATGGTATCTTTGACGATAGCTCACGTTACACGAAATTTAATAGTAAAACACGAAACTTCAATTGCTGATGGGAACAGATTGATATAACAAATATGCACTTTCAATAATATTCACAAGGTATATTTCGAAGTCAGGTTTTTCTCAAGCTTTTACAATATTAACTCTTCGGTAAACACAATTTCAAAATTATAAGAACAAATATGCAACAACTTTTTGTCAGTCACCTCTCAGGGACGCTATACAGTATATGCCAACAATCATAATGTCCTGCGGCCATCTCACTTCACACACACCTTGCCGCCTCATTGCGTCTACTACCACTGAGAAGGTATTACCAACTGCTAACATTGAAAATCGTACTCTACCAACTCAAACAATTCAGTAGCTAAATTACAATCTACTCACTGTGGAACCTCGATTTACAAAAGATGAGATATATCGTTATAAGTGACTGTCACCGATTTACGCTTTCGCGTTTCACATTCAGAAAACAGCAATCCTTTTCGACCGTATAGGTAAAGACAGTGGGTTTTCACAGCTTCCAAGCCATATTACCGTTGGATTAGTGGAGGTAGAGCTCCGCATTACTATTTCCTGATCGTAGACACTAGAGTGGACGTGCCTTGGTCAGCGACATGGTCCGGCCTTTTTCTTTTACCTCCCCACGGAGTTTACCCCACGGTACTAATTTGATAGCAGGCTGGGTGATCTGGGGGACCGTTGAGGACGTTCAGTACCGAGGAAAAATCCTCGGCTTCATCGGATCGGACAGGTGCTCTACCTCCTGAGCTAAGCAGCCACTCCCCTTTCGACTCCTGATTTCGGTTTTAGACATGATTTGGTTATGGCATTTAGCGTCACTCTGGGGAAAAGACCCACTCACATTTCATTCTCTCCTCTTATTCGAGACACTATGATGGTGTCTAGTTCTCAACATGAGGTAAGCTACTTCTTGACTTAGTTGTGGAAGAAAGTTTTTATCATGCGGTACTTAGCCAAGAGGCTAGGAGAGATGATGGTACGTAATTCTTAATCACCAAATTATGGCCTAAAGGCAGTGATAAATCTCGTTCCTATTAGCAGAAAGGAATGAAGTCATCTGATGTCGATTCGTCCGTTGGATGAACTTGCTGGCCCTCTTGACATCTTCGAGAAAAGTAAGCATAAACAATCCGACACCGGATCTGGCTCTCTCCCATCTTTTATATCTACATACACACAAAAACAACACACTACACTTAAGAACTCTTATCTACTGTCATTTCACACATACAAGAATTTATAGCTACCGTAGTTGGAAAAAACGAATTATCTATCCAAATCTAGAGTGATTCCACTTATGAATATTATTATGCCGAGGTGACGTCATTGGAGGCAGGAATGGATTTGGCACAAGGAACGAAAAGAATTATGGCAGTGGCTTTTTGAAAGAACCTCGCAGAGTGATTTCATTTTTAGGAAAGAATGAAGAGTGTAAAGTAAAAGAGCATTTCCCCCTCACCTCGATGGGCTCACTGCACCCCTGTTTTTACACAGGCGACCAATGTGAATCATAAGTGAGGGGATGATTAGAACCAGATTTGTGAAACTCGGTGCATTTAACCTACACAGGAATGTTTGTATTATCACCTGTCCGCGAAACATGTAACTTGATGTAATCAGGACGGCTGGTGTGCGGGAACCTAGTTCCGTTGCGCCCCCCCCCCCCCCGATCGGATCCAGTGTGGTGACACTGGCGCGTCGAAGTCTTGTTCTGAAGTAAGGTCTACGTATTGTTCTCAGTGGAGCACATGCTGGCCAACACGACCAACATGATACAGTCTGTGCGCTGCTCAAGCGGAGGCCTGGACTGGATGCGTCGCTACTGTGTGCAGGCGTACCCGCAGGTGTTCTCGCTCGTGTGCTACAACCACGCCCTCTGCCTCGTCGTCTGGGCCACCAACGTCATCGACACGTTTGCCTGGAACTTCATGGATCTCTTCATCATGCTGCTCAGCTTGGTGCTCATCGCGCGCTTCAAGCAGATCAACACCACACTCGAATCTCTCTGGGGAAAGGTGGGGACTATAGCCTTCATTCAGAATTTTAAAAATTAAAGAAATAATCTGCATTCTCTGCTCTAATGATGCAAGCCATTTGGGGTTTGGAAAAAATATCCTTAAGTTCCAAACTACAACGATACTCTACCGAGACAACAGATCTGATAATGCATTACGTAGAACTAATTGAAACTGGCAAAAATGTTTTTTTTTCGTGACTGGTGAATTTGACAAATTACGCTTCTCTTCAAGTGCGGAAATGAAATCAGAGAAGAAAAAAGTATAATCCAGCTCCTGCAACAACGTAAAAATATGAATTCGTGATTTAATTTTTCTCAAAGTAACGTACATTCAGAAAGTTTTTTTAAAAAAATTGGATTAGTGCCCTCAAATAGTTAATTTAGGGAATGCGGTGTCGGTATTATTGGATATTAAGGAAGACAGTTAATATTTCCTTTTCAAGGAGGAGGGAGGAGCTTTCCGTCTATTCAATGTCAAGGGCATTGGAGGTGAGAGAGGAGTCGGGACAAGGAACGGAGAGGAATATGACCATGGGCTTTTGAAGGAATCATCTCGGCGATCGTCAAACATTAAAGCGGGTTGTAAGACTGGAGATTTTCTCGGCGTTGTAAATGGCGTTGACAATGGCGGCAGAGCTTGTGACCGCCGAAACGTCGTGGTCAAACGATGTACTAACTCGGCTAGCTACCCGAGAAAATTTTATTCATTAAAGCGGGTTGACGCTATAAAAGTAGCGGATACATGGGCTTGCAATAAGCTTGGCGGTAATGCGAAACTGACTAGCTCACTGATTGTTAGACTTTCAGATTCGTTTATGTCCATAAATCATAACACGGTTCGCTTTACAGATCACTATAGATTTATTCACATCCTCTTACAAGTATCTCCACCACCACAAACAGTAATTTTAGTTACTTGACCGTGGACAAGGCATATCGTACTTCTTCTCTTACAATTGCAGGTTCTCACCATGCATAACTTCGGCAAAGCAACATCCTTTACCCGGACACAAATTACCAGTAGCACTCAGTTCTTCCCGAGTACATGTCTAAAAGTCTAACAAAACTGCATAATGCTGCTTTCTTCCTAGCCACTTCAGACTCAATAATAGGAAACCATATCGCGCGATCATTATACACTCGACGCGCAGGCTTATTGGCTCCACTTCCGGCGAATGCTAGCTTCAGCCTACATACAACAATTACTCTGCCAGCCACAATTTTATGAATTGCAGAGTTTATATGTAGATGTAGATGTACTCGACTGGTTCTATACTGGGCGCTTCCGCGCTCAATAATGCTTCGTGGAAAACAACCATTACCTTATTGAAATTATTTCTTTGGCTTTTTTATATTTCAAAATGTTTTGTTAATTCTAAATATCACCCCAAACACAATAAAGTTACCACTGCTTCTCCATTCTATCTGCATATTGATTGATCTAATACTGTCTCGTCACAGGGTGTACAATGTTTCATTCTCCTAGATTATTTTGGAAAACCATGAGGATTTGAAGCCACGTACTCCTGAATATCAGGCCCGAGCGTTACCACTCACCCACCGTGCTCGTCCCCTTTCCATACAAATTAATCGCAGGATACGAGTTTTTTTCAGCTGGATCATAAAACGTAAAAAATATAGGCGCTCCGTATAATATCGTCGGAGAGTTATACATCTCTTTAATGTTTATAAACAGTTCTGGTCAAAATGTTACTAGCAACAACTCATTCCAAATACCGTCGTAAAATACGAACATTTCATTGGGAACATTATTTAATTGCATAGAAATTCAGCTATTTCTAAAGTCTTCAAATGATGTGACAACTAACAAGTTGAATCTGACTAGAAAAATACCAGTTACTAAATACACAGCAGCTATTATTACTCAAGGGCAAGCCGCTGGCACCAACACCTAACTATATAATAATGTTGATAATGCACGACGCGTTTGCTAGTATAATAGGACCAAAATTGGAAATGTTGGGTAAATATTGTACCATTGTACAACATTGTAACTTTTAATGCGGTTTATCAGCTGTCACAGGATATCTTTGATTATTCTTTCCTTTTATCCATAAATCATAATATTTCCACAACTGCACATTGGGTCCCATGTTGTTCTCATGGAGGTGAACACAAACTTGTGAAGTAAATAATTAAAGCAGCATGTTGAGATGAAAAACAAAAAAATATTAGGGATAATGGTCAGACTGGCCTTTGAAGCAGCTCGAGTAGAAGTAGAAACCAGTTAAATTTCTACCACCGGTAATTCTTCTTTTTCTTAAAATTGTAGTTTCATTTCTTTCCTTAGTTTGATGCTGTTGATTCTTCATAAACTCTCTTCACCTGCATGATTCCACTGTTGGTGATGCTTCAGGTGCTGCCGGAGGAGCAGTGGCGGAGACTTCGAAACGACTACAGCACTCTCTGCCAACTGACGAGAACTTTGGACAGTTGCCTCTGTTACCTGGTGTTGCTCTCCTGCGCCAACAATCTGTACTTCATCTGCCTACAGCTTTTTAACAGCCTCAAGTAAGGCTTTTTATATTCCTTATTTATACTCCATCCACCTTTTTTATCGTTTGTTTCTGTATACTTTTAATGCTGAGGATTCTGGAATCCAGAGATAAAACGTCAAAATGCTGAAAACAAATTTTATAAACAAACATATATGCTGTTTATATTTCAGTTCCCAGTGAAAAAGAACCACTACACATTTTATGTTCCAAATAGGGAACGCTTATAATATTCCACAATTTATTCATTTCCTATATTGTGGGTTTTCGACAGCGAGTAACAATATAAATGGTCTGCCACAGTTCTCCTTTTCTGCAGAATGTGTAGCAAAATGTAGCAATTGTTGAACAATTACAAATTTCTTCAAATTATTATTTTTTAAACTTTTTTGGTGTCTGTGTGTAGTTACTAACACCTTTGAGTCTTTACTCGAATAGGCTAGAAACAAAGCTAATCGTCTAATAATCCCTATTTACGTAATTATCAGGAGCATCAAGGTTAATTCAATTTGAAAAGGAGTTCACAGCAGTAAATTTTATGTACACAAATTTGGCATAAAATCAATTACAGATACATTGTAGGAGTTCTATGTAGTAAAAGAAACTTATCTTAGTTAATGAGCATAAATTATTGAAGTGACAAGGTGCTCCAGATGAACGTATTATCTACATCAATCCCAGTGCAAGTGCTGCAACTGAACAGTCAATGAAGCTAGTTTATACTATCACAAGTTAATAAGTGTAATATAATTTTGACTAAGCGTTTCAACTTGTTAATTTGAGACTTGAGTGTCCCTGATTTTAGCTGCTTGTTAACAGTGTCTGTTGCCTGACCTACAAGCCACCCGACTCGAAGTCGAATGAACGGTTTTATCTAATGGTCTTTCCCACCTATATTTTTTATTTTTTGCTGGCATATTTTTCTGTATTAAGGGATCCTCTTTCAATCAATCGTATGCTCATGCAAATCTTTCATCTTTCCGCTTAGTGAGAAAAGCATTACGTACCTTCCCAACCGATGTCCATATTAGCTGTGCCGGTTTATCGTTGATCGTTTGATTTTCAGATGCGCACATCAATTTTGTCATTCAGGAGACAAGGGCGTAGCCAGGATATTGTTCAGAAAAAGGGGGGGGGGGTTAGGCAAGAGATACTACAAAAGCGTTTATTAATGGAATACATACATATTCTATTAATTAATTAATTTATTAATGGACTATATATATATATATATAATTGCACTAATAGTTGTTTTCTGGCTACTTCATCTGCAGTTTTATCACAATTTTCTTGTAAAAATTTTCTGTGTACACTAAGCATACACAGACAGTTTAGATGGTTCTCTAGCGTCGTTGTACTTTTCACACAGCACACAATTGGCAGTTGTAGACGTTTTATTCTCCCCCCCCCCCCAAAAAAAAAAAGAAAACTACTTAAGAAATTGAACGCACAGAAACAAAAAAGGCCACGAAGACCTGGACGCCACAATTGAAGCACAAAGCGAGACCATATCACGGGTTAATCCACATACTAAGGTGATTTCCATATATAATAATCTCAAAAAGTACAGAAAGTTGTTAATTTTTATTTATTTATGAACATTTCAATCAAACCAACGAACGGGCTTTCTCGGCTGCTGGCTTTATATGTAATTCTTTGCAAATAATGTGTTAGTTTCAGTGCTTATTAGATAAATAGATTATTTTTCATACCAATGTGATTTACTGTACGGAATGTAATGTGATCTAAAACTGAATACTTACAATAATTAATTATTTAATAAGTAACTATAGTTATATTTAAAACAAAACTTGTAAAAGCGCAAGCTATCAAGTAATTTAAATAAGGTATGAATATAGATTCCTTTCAAAAATGGTATAGACTCAGCATTGTGATTGGAACGACGTTGTTAGGCAGATACAATGCGCCGGACTTTCAAATCGGTTCCAATGGCAACTGTAGCTCTGGTAGATGTGTTTAAAATATTTTAGCTCTCCATGTCCCCTTTGCTGCGATGATCTTTTATGACAGACCTCACTCTATGCATACCTGTCGATCGTCTTTAATTGTAACGCAGTGGCAACAGATGCCAATAATTCTGAGTATTCAATCCAACGCAAATAATGAATTCTGACTTAGTAGCAGCGCACTGTAACTGGTAAGCACCTTTCCTGCCGCATCATTACCATCTCTAGAAACATTTGAAATTCCACTGACAATGTCTTCAAAATGCTCTTTAAAAAACAGCAAAACACGTATATTTTTAGACCTACAGTTCTCATATAAAGCTAAAATATTTGGCAGGTATTTTTTAATTCTGTGGCTTGCCCAAAGAAAATACAAGGCTCTTTTATATTTCTCTTCAAATTTTTTTTTTTTTTTTTGAACCCCACCAATATCACCCAGCAATGTTGAACACTCTTCATATCCTTCGCTAACACACCTTCGTTTTCTAAAAACCTGTCGGATTCTGATGCTATAATTTGTCATTCAATGCCATCAGTTCTACGAATCCGAGAAATTTTTTGCGGATTGTATTTTATCTTCGTCATAAAAACTGATTTTTATCGAAAGGTGTTCTATCCCAGCTATGTCAGGCGACTCATCTGCCAATACAATATAAGCATAATTTCACTTTTAATGACCAAGCCGCACAGGGCAACGATTTTGTTTTGAATCTGTTGGGAGATATACATGACATTTTTCTTAACTTTTTCAATATGCTGTTTCAAAACTAGAACACTTGAATTAATTCATAGTTTCAGCAGTTCTTCAAGAACACCTTGATGTCGATCTTTACTTCATAAAGGCAAGTCATTTGTAGGGTGTACCACAGAAAATAATTGAAGATATTATAGATGACGCAATTTTTCAATTGTCTTCTACTTCCATCTGGTGAGCAGTATTCATCACAGAGAACTTCTTAGCATCTTAGCTGCTGATTGATGATAATGTGATGAAACAATTTTTTTGTAGTATTCATGTATATTTTTAAAGAAACAGAACATTCGAGTAACAAATTAATTAGAATATACTAGCAGTGGCAAGTAAGTCTGCGAGCAACCATGATCAAATTTCCATTTCAAATTTGTGGCTTTAGCATTTATAGAAAAGTTGTAATTTTCAGAAAGTACCCAGCAAAGTTTCAGCATCTCTCTCCAACACCATTGTACTTAATTCATAGGACTGAAATTAATATGAAGCTGGGTCAATGGGCTGTAACACCGTATGTAGCAGTATAGATACGACCACAGAATGAGTGAAACAACTTGACCGCTGGACCGACCCAAGTCTTATCCGGGTGAATCCGGGCACCTAGAACAAATATATTGTAAATTCAAGAGTAATAAATATCTCTTGCACTATCGACTTTTGGACAATCGCTTAGTGATGATAAAAATAAACAAAATATAAATTAATGCAGCTAATTATAGTTATTAAATAAAAGTTTTTTTAGGTACTGTATGTAAATACTATACAACAACCGTTGTTAGCCTTACGAGAAATGCAAATTAATTACTTTTGAAAACTTCTTTATATCCAGTATAACAAAAAATAAATTATTAGTGCGCGCTCCGGCAATGTCAGAGTATAAACCGTCCGATGCGTTGTGTGCGGGTCGAGTCATTCTGCAATCTATCGGTATTTAGGCACGCGGCAATGGCCACCCTCTACTTGGCTCGCGCGCAGTTAAGACGGTGGTATCTTTTTTCGAGTTGGCTCACGCCGCACAGAGACAGTTTGTTACCATGGATAACGAAAACTGTCGCCTTTTAATACAACTGTACGGTACCAATTTTTTTTTTTTTTTTTTTTTTTTTGTATAATAGCAGATGAGCAGCCTAATCAGACTCCGATGGTATTACCTCCATCACCACCACAAACATAACTTGAAACACCTATCAACGAATCTAAAGAATCGCCAAATGACATGATTAACTCAATACATTTTACCTGAGTAAGGAATAAGTTCTCGTCAAGAATGGCATCAGAAAATTGAATAGCAATAAAAAATTTAGTTTAAAATGTGTGCTATTGTCTTATCTTTGCCCATTCTTACATAGCTTCGCATAATGCGTCAAAAACATCTGGAACTGTTCAACAAACTGATTGTTTTGACACTCGAAAAAAGTATTACTGGTTAGTACAAGAGTCTCCCATTGCTAGAAATCTTGAATCTTTCAGTAACTGAAATCGCTTCCCGAAATTGAGAGTTCGCTGGCTCAATTGATGATTTTAGGAACTCTACTACTGTTATTCTCGTAAAATTTGTTTATTGTATCCTCTTGTTTCATATCTCATGTCTTCCATGAGTTTTTCCCCATACTGTATTCTATTAAAATATAATTTCCATATCCACAAAATCACTTTTCGTTTAGGTTTCTAGTATACAGTGTGATGCATTACAGTGAAAGTTGCAGCTACTCGTGCACGTGAAACGTCCACGGCGGCTTCACGAAAAGACAGTGCCTGGATAGTTTGCCGCGCAATCCTGGCTGGGTTGCGTTGCCACGCGCGGCAGCCGCGCTCGTCAACAGAAATAGTTCGCGCGACAAATAACCGGTTTGGCGCGCTCGAACATTGCTCGCGCGGCAACCGCACATAAACGATACGCAGCTTAAGAGTCGCCAGCAGCACTGTCCGTGGCCTTTGTGCCGCCCCGCCCTATTTCTCGCAGATAACAGTAGCAAGCAGGTTTGAATCGCGCGAAACGTGTTAAGTTTTGAAAGTTGCTTAACATTGTATACTCTTCGGTTCGAGAGAACTCCCATCGAGCGAATACCCGCGTCCTGTTAGGGGGAGGGGGGGCAGCTGCCTCCTCCTCCCCCTGCCCGTAACCGGCTAAGCCTTTGTCAGGAGCATAAAATTGAAATGCTTTTGTCACTTGGTTTGCATTTGCAAGGAATCTGTGACCTATCGGCGTCTGCATAAACACTACTCTCCACTGCACTTGATTTGTTCTGTGACTTTATACCACACTATTAATTATAAACCTTACCCCTTGTTCAAATTGCAATATGCATTACAAACTATTGATTTGGATGATGAATGACTGTCTTTTCGCTACAACTGTAATAAAATGGTATAAGAAGCTAAAATCAGTTTCAGATTCACGAGGAATCAAATCTTACCCGATTCCTGATTCTATTTCAATACTTTTTTCATTTATAGATACTTGCTACAGGTCAATGATTTACTATATCACTATTTACATTCGCCATTTGCTGCTGATCTGTTATGTCTTTTGATTATACTAAAAACCACAGTCATTGGTTCCAGCAAGCTTTTTATCACCACTTATTTAACTTTTGAATGTCAATGGGCATTGGGGCAATGTTTACAGTTTACTGATCCTCTTGTAAATTGTGCCATCTACCACAGCCAATGAACAGTGCATTTCATCTTTCGCCATTAATGTTATCTGTCTGTTGAAGACTGGTGTTTCACTGGGATGGTGTATACTTTTGATAATCTGCTGCTGTGCAGATATGCTGAGCTACCACAGCACATGAAGTGAGCTATTTTTTGCTGCTGATGGCCTCCACTTGTTGCAGGGTGAAATATCACTGGTGCACTGCTTACTTTTCAGTCTGAAGCTGGTTTGCACTCTCCCCTGGACTGAGCTATGTTGGCTCATCTTCTTGTTGTAGTGAGATACATCACTAAATGATCTGATATATTGATGGTTCCCACTTAATCCTATACTGATCTAGCTACTGCAAGCAAAACTAGAACGAGCTGATTCCTAATACTGTGGCTCTACTTGCTGCAGGTCAATATATCATTGGAGTGAAGTTAACTGTTGAGGTCTCTTCGAGTTTTCTACATTGTACAAGCGAGCAACCAAAGAAAGGTATCTGGACTATTAAAGGTACCTGTTTGTTGCAGGCCCATGCGTCACTGGGGCGCCGTTTACTTCTACGTGTCATTTGGTCTGCTGCTGGTCCGCACTTCTTCTATGCTTGTGCTAGTTGCCGCAGTCAACGACCAGAGTAAGCGACCTCTTGCAGTGCTCTTCCGTGTGCCATCTGAGAGTTATTGCATAGAGGTTCGAAATACATTGTATCATGAAACAGACTAAGCTTGATATTTAAACAATTGGTGTAATAATTATTCCTCATCCTTATATTCTCATAGCATAAGTTAAATTAATATTGGAAATGAAGTATTTATAAAATTATTTATTTTTATGGGTATTAATTTATTGGTGCTCGTCCATGCAGAAATATCACCATTTATCCTATCCATTTTACTGCTGCTGTCTCTAAGAATTAAAACCTTTCAAACATAGGTGAACACATCTTAAACCACGCTAACCACACACTGCAGGCAACTCTCATAGTTATCAGCAGAGAACCAGAGTTGGTACACAAGCTCAACCATGTGAATGAGTGTATATTGCCTTTAAGTTGCAAGAGTCAATCAGTTGAACATCGACAGAAAAATGGCCTCCAGCTCTAGGATCAGCAAGCTGGAAGGTGACTAATAGCATTCTCCTGACAATTTGAAATAAATCAGCGAAAAAAGTGATATGACTGTTTTTTTTTAAAAAAAAAAAAAAAAAAAAAAGAATAATAAGAAGAAGAATATGACTGTAAACTGATTAAAATAATAAAATTGTGATCAGTAAGGATACTGAGGAATATATCAGTTAGAGAATAATCAAATCATATGGCATATACTTAGCATTTATGTAGTTCAAGTATATGTTGCATGATCAGAATACAGACAAATGGAAAAAGTAGCTCCTTTGATGAACTGGAAGAATTTACAGAAGAGGTCATTAGTGTTAAGATGTTGATAATATTGTTCTACTCAGAAAACATAGAATCGTATGCATAAATTAGTTTGATCCAAACAGTTTTGGAAATAGGAACAAGGAAGGTGAAAATACCTTCAGGACTTCTTCTTAAGGAATAATATTATTATCAATAACAACTATTTCAAGAAACATTTTAGCCATAAGAATCAGAATACAGTTCAGTTTATAAGCAGAAATCTCTGATAGACAAACTGAAGAGTTTATAACAGATGTGACAAATCTGGATAGAGAACACATATTGCTGTTTAGTACTCCCAGGAATATCCCTAATTAAAAGATTGAAGCAAGGCACAAAGTGAAAATAAAGGTACAGAAATTAAAAACCGAAAAGGGAAGAATACCAGCAATTCATAAGTGAACTTTTACCTTTATTTGAATTAGGAACAGAGCAAGGAAAAAATTGGGAATACCTGGGTGGTTGGTTGAAACAACTAAGTGTGAAAGATCATAAAAGATTAAAACATCTTACGGAAAAAAAGATGCAAAGAAGCCATGAGTGTATACAAAAGAGTGAAAATAAAATAAACCTGTTATCAAACAGAATCATCAATCAAGAAATAGATATTAAAAACAACTGTAAACTACCATATTCGAGGACAAGGCATATGTTGGTAATGGGGCTTGGACGGATATTGGTCGAAGAATTAGGAATAGTGCATGTTAGGGGAGAGATGACCATGACAACAAACTGGCACTCGATTTATTCAGAGAATTTCCTTTTGTAGGTAAAAGTGTCAGGGTCTGGAGCAAATTACCTAGTGAAGTGTGAATAAGTAACCAAAAACGCTGAAGGAATTTAAAATTAAAATTAGTAAATTACAAAAGCAGGTGGGGGAGGAATTTAACACTCAATTTATATAAGGTAAAAAAGGGGTAATTAGATTAGTAAGGGAATGCCACCAGAGCAAGTGTTCCATCACAATTGAATTAAATTAAATATATACTTGCAAAAACTAGAAGAAATGCACAAAGAACGTTAAAAGTTCTCATAAAAGATGATGAAACCATTGTGCAGAAAAAAATTGATTTAAGAAACATAATGAAGAAATACTTTTTTGAACTGTGCTTTGGAAAAGACAAAAAAAAAAAAAAAAAAAAAAGGAGAGTTCAGTGACCAACAAAGACTATGGCATTGAGTCTGACATGTTTGGAACATGAAAAATCTCTGAAAACAATGAACAAAGTCAAAGTACTCAGATACACGCATGATTGATGCTAATTCCACTTGTTGTACAGAGTAATGAATACCACGTGGAATGAAGAAAATATTCTCACTGATTGGGCACTATAATCTACCTTAGCTGTAAAAAACTGGCAGAAATGCAAGAATCACAGAGGACTCATAATCTTATCTCATGGACTTAAGTTGATGAGAAAGCTAATTTAACAAAGAATTACAATCGCTTGAAGATTTCTCAGATGTACAAATTTTCAATGGCGTAACATGCCATCATCTTCAAGTAGCATCCACTGGTCGGCGTGAGGAGCGCAGTCCAGGACGTGACTGCTGGTCTGCTCCGGGGGCGTTGATATTTATACCCTCCAACCCCGCCCTCCCACTCCCAACACGGTGCTCCGATAGCGGTGGTGGGGGTGGTGTGTTACAGTGCATCGGGCAGTGACCATCAGTTTGAACACCACCTCTGTTGCGCACAGTGCCTTGACTCTGGTATTTGTGGAGCCGCTTTAATGCTGGGCTCCAAGCTTGGCTTAGTTGGAATCCGTTGTCTTTGTTTATGAGGTTACTCCGGATCACAATGGCTTCCTTATACACACAGTCCCAGAAGTGAGATGTGTTTCTCAGAATTTCGGTGTCCTCATATTTAATAGTATGCTGTGTCTCGAGACAATGTTCTGCAACTGTGGATTTTGATGGCTACTGTAGCTCGATGTGGCGTTTATGTTCTCTACACCGTTCTTCGATCGTGCGAATTGTCTGCCCGACGTCTGACACCTTCACCTGAAAATGAAATTTTTTCCACTCTGTTATGGCAATAATCGAATGCCAGTTTGTGATTACAGTCATTGTTTCCCTTGTATGCACCAATTTCTTTCCCAGACTCTTCATCAACATAAATCATATACGTTCCAAGCTCTCTCTTGACATCCATCCTGTTTTCCAATGAATACCAGTCAAGCTCCTTTATCATACTAGTTACTGATTTTGATCTGCAGTAATGTCCATAGACAACTCTAGCTGCCCTCTTTTGTACTCAGATACAATAATGGTCTCAATAATGGTCTCAATAAACCTGTTACTTAACATCTCTGCACCAAGCATGGTGGGTGAGAAGTAAGTTTCTGACCTCACATTCAGGAGAACATGGGTTGGAATCCTCATCCAGGCATCCAGATTTGGTTTTGTGGTCTTCCCAAATGACTCCAAGTGATGCCAGGATATTTCCTTCAAATGGCCATGGTCAAATTCCCTTTCCATGTTCTTAGTCCTGTCCTGCCTCTAATCTGCTCAAAGTTGTCTGAATACTTTCCCTTTAGTATTCTAACATAACAATATAAATTACTAAATGTATCATTCAGTGGTCCCCTTACACCCATAATATTCTTCATAAACCCATCCTTATCTCAGGTATTAATTCCTTAGGTGTTTCAAGTATTCTCTACTGTTTTGATGTTTATTAACTCTGTTGAGTTCTCTTCTGTCAAACCTCTTTGCCCTACTCACCTACATATTACAATATGTAGGTTCTGTACTTCTCTTTAGTTTCTGTTTTGAAATAAACATTCCCTCCTTGAACTCTTCCCACTCCAACTACACTGTACTTGTGCCTTTCTTCCATATAATGAATTTTTCCATGAAATATCTCTTCATTTCTTAAATTTTTGCCTTTTTATGATTACACCAATTACTAGCTTCAGTTTTAGCCAACAGTTTGCTATTTGCTCTAATATAAATACCACAGAATAAGAGGGGATTTGCAACAAGTGGGGAGAAGAGTAATGCTGACAAAGCAGGTTATAGGCTATTACAAGTGAACAAAGTAATAGAGTTTGACAACTTACAAGACATGCTCAAACCAAAAATAGTTATAGAAGTGCTAGATAAAGAGGTTTTTATTACAGGTATCACACAGATACAGGAGACATTTGTGGATGGGTATTGATACTGGTTAGGCTGGTTAGCAAAGATTACTACTGTTTGCTGGTGTTCATAGTCATCAGATACTAGGAATAGATTTCTGAGATGATATGATGTATAATATTATTAACATGAAAATTTAAGATAAAGTAGATCCTTTATTTGCCAAGGTTGCAGGATGAAGGCAGCAGCAACAGAAAACACTCCACAAACACAAAAATGCAATATTTCTGATTATGCACTTAATCAAGAAAATATAAACTATTGCTTTTTTATTATTAAGTACCGGTAGTGCTGTTTGTCATTGAAGATTTCCTTTGTCGAGTCTCAGGTTACAGAATGAATAAGAGATCATAAAGCAGTTCTGATTGAAATTACAGTGTTCAGTAACCCAGTAGCCAAAGCTGAAAATGGTTATAGGTAAAATCATAAGCAGGTACATATTTCACAACCTAAGATATTGTTTTATGTTAGGTTAAGTGTATCAAAAAAGACCATCAGTAGATAGATGAGGAATATGAAACAGGAATAATAATAATAATTGCAGTGAAGTTAATGCCATGGTGGCAATTTCTACACATATGTGATTATGATGTTTACATACTTCTATCTTAAAATCTGAGGTATAATTTTCATAAACTTCCTTGGTAATTTGTTTCAGTCCTTCACTCCCCTACCCACAAATGAAAAATTTCCCATTCTATTAAGTCTGAAATCAAATGATCATTTATTGTCATGGTCCTCTCTTCCCTTGCACATACCTTTTATAATTTTTGCACTAGTGTTTATCCAGGACTTGTCGCCATTACATACCTTGTACATGCCCGCAATTCTCTTCCCTTTTATCATGAAATCACTCCCATGCCAATTTCTTAATTGTTTCAGTACCCTTTGCTAATTTTTACAGATAAACCTACTGCCCTTTTTTTTTTTTTTTTTTTTTTAACTCTACTACTGCCCAGACGGCGATCCGGGATGTAGGGGGGTGCACCAGGGCTGCATTGGTGCCTCCCCCCCTATCGGCCCAAAAATTTACGGGCTTGGCGACCTTTTTTTTTTAGCTCTACTACTGCCCAGACGGCGACCCGGGATGTCAGGGGGGGTGCAAGTGCACCCCCCTTGCACCCCCCTCCCGGCGCCCATGTCTTGCAGACAACTCTTTAAGAAACTCAATATTCTTACAATGTATTCTCAGTATATATATTCTCTCATGAGCTTTGTCATAGAAAATTTTAACCTGTTTACACCTAATTCACAGGTACACAGTTTCAATACAAGAAACAGAAATAACTTGCATAAAACACAAACATCTCTGTCATTAGTACAAAGAGGAGTTAATTATTCTGGGATACATCTGTTTAATAAACTACCTAATCGTATAAAACAGCTTTCAGATAATAAAGATGTATTCAAACAAAAACTTAGAGATTATCTTATTGGCAACTCCTTCTATTCCATTCAAGAATTTGAAGAAAATAATTAATTGTACTCATTATGACATTTGCAAAACTCAGTTGCAAAAATGTATGTTTATTATTATTTCTTGTATTTGTAAAATATGTATATATATATATTTACTATGATATGACTCATATTATGTGTATATGTATCAACAATGACATGTTTCACATCGCAGAGGTACTTCCTCAGCAGGGATCCATGGAACAAGATTGATAAAAAAATAAAAAAATAAATTCCAATACCGGTACATGCAATTATAAGAACCCTTTACCTCAACCTCCACAATGTGTTCTGCCAAGCTCTGCCCAGGCATTTACGTTTTATGCCTTCAACTAGCAGTTACGCTTCCACTGAATTTAATTTAATTGCACTGAAGCACTTGCTGTAGTGACAATTAACCTGCACCCATTTTTCACCTTTCCATTTCACACCTTCCTTTGTCCTCTACTAATTTGAACTACAACTCTTCCAGCATTTTTAGTAAATTAATCATTTCTATTTGTAATTTATTCCAATCCATGACCCTCTTAACCATAAAATAAAAACTTCCCATGCTCTTATGTCTGAAATTGAGTGCCTGTTTGTGGTCATGGTCATTTTTTCCTTTCCAAGTACTACTCCTGATTCTTCCACCAATATTTTTCCATGCCTTATATGGCTTGTACACTCCCATGATTCTTTCACCCTGTCTTCCAATGAATTCCATTCCAGTTCCTTTGTCATATCAGTTACTGAGTGTGTTCTGCAGTAATTTTCAGACTCAGCAGCCCTTCTTTGTCTCTCTCCAACTCCTGTATTTGATACCCAAAATGTTGGTCCCATACAACACCACCATATTCAAGCAATGGTCTGAACAAAGTTCTGTAAACCAATTCCCTCACTTCCCTGGTACATCCTCTCATCACTCCCTCCAACAAGTGAAGGATTTTGAAAATATTTCCTATTTGTATTAGTTGAGTTTGTTACCAAGTTTTATGCAAAGATATTTACATTTCAAGTCATTAACAAGCAATTATTTCCTCACCTTATAATGATTGACCTTTAGTTTTTTATCTATGAACCTAATAAGCTGATACTCCTTCACATTTATCTTCATTTCATGCTGACTCACTCAGCTAGAAGGTAATTAGGATTATGTCAAACACTGAAAAATTTGCCCATTGTAGACCACTGTTTATTGAATTAAAAATATTAACGGTAATAAACTTGTACATTTACACTGTTCTCCTGCACACAAAAAATAACCAAGCTGAATACCTTCTTAGACAAGATTTACACTGTCACAGTACGAGAAATAATAGGCACATTGACATACCTTACTGTAGATTATCGAAATCATTGAACAGTTATGAAGTGTTGGGTATGAAAATGTTTAACAAACTACCTCTAGAATGGGTTGAAGCCCCATTCAATCTATTTAAGCAGACATTGTATAGCTGGTTAGTCACTAATCCTTTTTATTCAGTTAATGAATTCTATGAATGTGGAAATATAAAATAATTGTGTGTGGAGTGTGCAATTTAAATTGTTTTTAATTATGGATTTTGTCTTGTTTGTATTTTCATATTTGTATTCTTGACGTTGTCTATTGCTATGACAGTTTAATGACAGTAAAATTTTTATTATTATTATTATTATTATAGATAGACTGTCCAGATTTCCCTACAGCTGTTCAAGTCTTCTAGTATTTTGATCCTATTATATAGAATCATATCAACTGCAAATAACCTAGCTTCTTATAGCTAAACCATCAACACAATCATTCATTAATATGGAGAACAATGTTCCCGATACCATACCCTGTGTCACCACTATTTTCTCTTCCACTTCTTTTGGTGTTGCATTTCTTACCATAACTTTTAGCTTTCTACCTTTTAAGAATTATGTCCAGCAAATCACTTTTTCATCTATTCCAATAATTTTTACCTTATTTAGCATCATTTTATGTCTCACTCTGTCAAAAGCCTTTGAATGATCAATTTGGCCTCACTTGTCAATTTAATCCGAAATATCTTGCAAATAGCGTACTAACTATGATTCCAATGAAAATCCTTGCATAAAGCCATGCTGTCAACTTGAAAACAATTTACATTTCTCACAGACTTTTCTGATATTGTTGCATCTCAATCTCTCCATTAATTTACCTACCTCCAATGTCAAATTCATTGGCTTGTAATTGCATTAGGAAATCGATTAATTCTATCCTGGGGTTATGCCTGTTAACATCATTGGTTAGTGGCATTTCACTAGGCATGGCCTGCACTCAGAGCTGGCATTTGGGAGGGGTATGTGGGGCAAAAATACCCCATGCCCTGATCCCCATTGGGTGTCCACTAGCCAGGATGTCAAGCTAAATTATAAATCAAATGTACGTTTTTAAAATCTGCACCCTTGATTTTGAATCTTGCATTAAAATTTTCTGATTTTGATTAAAAATATGTTTAAAGCAAAAAAAAAAAAAAAAAAAAAAAAAAAAAAATCAAGGGTGTTAGCCTAAGAACACTTACCTGGGACCCAATAATACTAGTGTTGGCCCTGCCTACACCTAAATAGAAGGGGATACTTCTTGAGTTATTAAATAAAGCTATAAGGGAGCCCACTTCCAGTTTGCAGGGTCAGGACTGTGCCTTTTATGGTATATGATAGTGGCTTCTGGTGTGGGGATAGAGATAAGTCATCAGAGGGATACTGATTGTAGAAGCATTATGGAAAAAATCACTAATGCTAAAGAAACAGATGAAGCTGCAGGGCCGTTGGGCAGGTGATAAGAAAATGTTACAAAATCCCTCATTTACTGTAGAGAGTTATGAGGGAATATGCTAGAAATGTGAGGGAATTGGGTTACAAAACTTTGGTCAGATCATTGCTTAATTATGGTGGTGTAGTGTAGGACCCAAATTTTGGCTATCAAATACGGGAGTTGGAGGGTGTGCAAAGCAGGGCAGCTAGTTCTGTTTGTGAAAATTATCACAAGACCCAGTCAGTAACTGATATTATTATTAATTCTAATTTGGGGGGAGCTAACACTCTGATGGAAATTTCCCTAGTCATGTAACTACTCCTTTTCATATTATTTTATAATTAGGGTGTTAAATTCCTGCCCCATTTAATAAACTTATTTACAAAATTTTAATATTAAATTCCTTCAGTGTTGTTAATAAATTATTCATCAATTAACTTGGTAATTTGTTCCAGTCCCTGACAACCTTACCAACAAAAAAAAAATTCCACTCCCTTATGCATGAAATTTAGTGCCAGCTTGCAGTCATGGTTGCCTTTTGTATGGGGTGAAACCAGTATACGGGGGTGTAGTATAGGTTTCATCACCATAATTGAATCTTAACTTGTTAAAAGTTCTTCTGAATTTGCATTAATAGTAATTTTAAATGACCTTGTTGCACCCAGGTTGTTCAACTGTAAAGCTTAACAGCCACCACAAAGCTTATTTGAACCAAAATCTGAGGAAAGTTTACTGTTCACTACGAAAACACGTAAAATCCACTTTGATGAACAATTAGAAGTTTATTAAACAGTCACATTTTGAAAAATAGCAATTACAGTTGAGTTGGAAATCAAACTAAACGTTTCCAAAAATTACAAGTCGTGAAGAGGAAGAATTTCCCAACTAACCCCCTTTAGAAAATTTATCAGTCCATAGTCTCTGCAAATAAAAGTCACTGGTGAGAAAAAGTCAACGTGGCGGTAATTCGACCTTGATGCCTCTCTGAGTTCAACCCGGTTAACAGACTAGCACACGACACGACGAAACATACTAGCGCAGATCCACTTCACACAACGTTCTTGGATAAAGACACTGAGATCCGCTCCCACGTCCCTCTATATACCCTCAGCCGGGTGATAGGTGTAAAATACCGCTTACCAGAAAGTAGCCTAAAAGATGTCATTATAGAATGTGTTCAAAGTTTGACCGTGTGTAGCTTGGCTTTTAAGGTTTATAAAAAGTATTTGGCTAAAATTCTAAAATAATTAGCTTTCTTGTAAATTAATTAAGTATGCTGGCGTAATGGTAATAAGTTTTCAAAAAGCAATTAGTCAACCCCCGATTTCTGTCTTATTTGTGCTAATTTTTAGTCATCCCTGATGGATTACAAACTATCGTAATAAAATTAGTGTCAAGGTGTTCTACGTTTGCTCCTGATTTCAAAGGTGTAATTTTTATTATGATCGGTGGTGTAATAGCAAATTAATCTATTTAACAAAAATCGGGTTTGGAATTGTCGAGACTATATAACGTAAAAACCTGTTTCTTTTTATTAATTATTCATGTGTTACTTATATCGAAAAAGTGTTATTATGTGAATTCTCTTTGAATATTCCTATGTGTTTTAACATTGGTTTTGTTTACGGGAATGGTCTGGTTTGATTACAGTTTAATTTCAAAAACTACCACGTTGTGGTTTACAATGAAATAACTTTAAAATTGATTTAATATTAGTTCTACTGCATGGAATGTTCTGAAACTTTAATATGTTATACTAGATTTTTTGTTCTTTCAGGAAATTTACTTTTTAGCTCAGGCAATTATCGAAAACATGTGATTAAAAATGTTGAAAGTGTAAGTGCGTCTATCAAAGTGTTTAAAATTTTATTTACTTTATTTATACGTCCTGAAACTACGAAATTTTAGTGAATTTAACTTTCTTTTTGGATTATTATTATTACAAAATTACTTTACTGCTTCGAAAAGTGTTAAGAATTAGTGAAATTATTACGTAACAAAAATCGATTGTTTACAAATTGGATAATTATGGAATACCCTGTTCCAGGTTAGTTTAAAGGTACTTTACTATTATAAAATGTTTATTTAGAGCTTATATTGTGTTCCTGTTTTCAAATCGGTTTATTTATTGAGTTAGCTTGCAGTATTGGCTTCTGCATGAAACATTTCTCTTCTATCCTGTAGTTACAAACTGAAAAATTTAATACTTACTGCGAAGCTTACTCCCTCCCTTATGCTGTCTAACTGAGGAAACTAGAATTTATCCTAATCCTACACTTTCCCCTTCCATGCACTATTCCTAATTCTTTGACCAATAACCCTCAAAACCCTATCACAAATATATATCTTATACATTTCCAGCACTCTCTTCACCCTCCTCCTTTTATTCAATGGCACCCAATCCATCTCCATAATATCAGTTACTGACTGGGTCCAGGGGCGTAGCTACTATGGGGCTAGGCGGTGCAGTGCACCGGGGCCCTCACGCTCAGGGGGCCCCCAAGCATACCTCAAGGGGCCCCAAAGCGCACCTCTAGGGGCCTTCAAGCGCAGTTTAGAGGGCCCCACGAGCCTTCACGGCAAACTGGCGACCTTTTTTTTTTTTTTAGCTCTACCGTCGCCTAAGGGGCCCCTGAGAGTACAAGAGCCCCTCACTAAGGGCCCTCGCTGTGCTCAGGGGGGCCCCAACCACTGCTCAGGCGCCCCTAAAGAATAATTCAAGGGCCCTCATCCTCAGTTCAGGGGGCCCCTACCAGCACACAAAGCAAAAAAAAAGGTCGCCCGTCTGACCTGAGGGCCCAAAATAAATTTTTTGCACCGGGGCCCTTGTTGACCTAGCTACGCCACTGACTGGGTCCTGCCATAATCTGCACAAACAAATCTACCTACTCTTCTTTGCACACTCTGCAATTCCTGTATTTGATAACCAAAATATGGGTGCCAAACTACACCACCATATTCAACCAGTGGTCTGACCAAAGTTTTGTAACCCAATTCCCTAACTTCTCTGGTACATTCTCTGATCATGCTCTCCAGAATATGAAGGATTCTCTAACCTTTTCCTACCACCTGTCCAATGTGCTCTGCACAGAGGAATTGAGTTTTTACGGGAGTTTAACATTTTAACCAGCTTGTCAGACATTTATGATTCTTCAACATGTAGTGGATTTATGTTGGCAATGAAAAGGTTTACAATACAATGGCCCACACCAGATAGGAATACGATGGTACTGGAAGCTACGATGCCAAATGTTTTATTGATGTAAACTTTCATTAACAGATATAGGTGAGATCAAATCAATCCAGCTATCAACATCAGAAGAAGCTACAGCACTTGAATAAGGCGTTGAATTATTTTCCATTTTCCCCATGAGTTGCCAATGCTTTTACTTTTGTTCATTGTGGATGTATACATCCTCTTCATATGTTGTTTAAGATTGCTATGGCATAACTACTTCCAAAGAGATACTAAGAAGGTGGAGGGGGGAAGAAATGATCATTCCAATGCAGAAATGGAGAGCAGAAAATGAAATGTGCACAAATTACATACTATAATAGACATTAGAGTAGGCAAAGAGGTAGATGAGAAGAAAACACAAGAGGCAGCAAAACAGTGGGAAACATTTGAAGCAATGTAATAAGAAATTAATAGCCATCAATAGGGAAACTACATATGGGTTTATGAACAACAACATGGGGATAGGTGACAAATGAATAATGCTTCTAGAAATCTCCAAGGTTATGTTGAAAAACAAAGGGGAAGAGAAGGTGTTAAGAAAGATATGAATAAGGATGGAGAAAATGTTGCCAAAGATATGAAAAACACAGAGATATTAAGTAACTGCTTTAATGAGACCACTGAAAACAATCATTCAGTGCAAACATTAGAACTGGAGCTCTTCCACATAAGTAGAAATGAGAAGACTAAAAACCTTGTAAAGATCTTGAGTTTATTATGAGGGATCTAGGAAATTAAAAAGGGCACAAAGGGTCTCATATGGATAGTATAAATATGCCTTTCCATCATATATATAATTATTATTTAGATTGAGTTTGGAGCCATTTAGCTTATCAGAGGAAGTTTTGTAGTAGTAACGGTCCATTAAAGATTGGTTAGTTAGTAATGGGATAATACAAGTAATAAAATTATAACACAATTTGAATGATTAAATAAAGGTTTTAAAGTTTAATTCAAGAGTTTACCAAAGGATAAAATGCTAACATGAATTATGAAATAAAGTGATACTCAGGAATATTTGAAAGAACATAAAAGCCTTTGAATAACTTAGGATTTCTGGTGTTAAAATATGGGAAAGAACGGAACACTTTAGGATTTAAGAATTTTTGGAATTTGAGACCAGAGGATCAAGTTGCAGGCATAACACATCATGGTTTTGGAGTACTTTATGTGTGTTAATGTGAAACTACTTCTTGTGGCAGTGTAGATTGTGAAGTGCATTCAGAGATGGGAGAAAAAATATAGTGTAATATGTAGGCAACACGGCAGTAGCAATCTTTCGGAATTTCGATTTTCGAACTTTGAAACCAAAAAAGTAACTGAGTATATTTAAATCATTTTAAAAGCAAAAGGAACATTGAGCTTTAAAGTGGTATAGAAAATTATTTCAAAGCCTGTCAGCTATTAATATTCGAGATATTATTGTTGTTGATTCTGGAAATAGCAAGCTGCTACGTGAAGGTAACAATTGTTGTTGCCACTTTAACACTAGAACCGCCGGAACTAGTACTATACTTAGAACCGCCGATGTGGTCAAAGTGACCACTTTCTTTGTAATTGCATGCTGTTCTGATTAATGTAAATATTAATGATCTTGATAACAATGTATCAATTTAATTACATTTATTAACAGTATCACTGTATTTTACAACAACAATGGGAACATAATATTACTAAAATTAAAGAGCATAGTTCACAATATTTATCTGCAACCATACTAATTGTATTGCAGTAGTTTTAAAATAGAAATTAATCATACTGGAGAAACTAAGTACCCATGAATATGTTAAGAGAAAGAACAATCATAAGATATGACTATGTATAGTACCTAATCCTACTTACAAGCATTACAAACTACTGTCTTTATTACTTTATATGTACACGGCCCACAAACATATCTCTTGTATTTACTGCACACTTCATTTGTCTTGTTTCTGCATTTCCTCGTTTGGCATAGTTTTCTAACTTTCGTAGGAATTTCCGCTTCTTCTCTTTCTTCGTCACCATCTTCCTTTCCTTCCCTTGTCATCCTTTCCTGATTTCTGGTTTCCATATAGTCTCTACGTAATTCTTCTGCTAGATTTAGGATGAAATTCCTCCTACATATCTTGATCCCTGTCACTAGCTTGAAAATGATCCATGCGTTGATGGCTGCTAAAACAAGGTTATTGTGAAATACGTGGACAGGCCATCGACGAATACCAGAGTGGACAGAATACTTCCTCGTCATCTGGTCCAAGACATCTACAGCAAATTTTGTGCTATTGTAGAAGCTCACTGTTTCGGGAAGGTGTTTAGAATTATTTTGTATTTCAACATCTGTATACATGGTACTATACAGAAGAACATTTTTGTTCTTTTTCCCTTGGTAAACAGTCAGAGTACCACCTTCCCTTTTCAAGAGAACAGACGTATAAAGAGGAGTTTTCATTTTTTTTTACAGTGTTTGGAATTTCTTTTCTTGCACGGTTGATAGTGCCGACAAGACTAGTTTTCTCTTTTTCCAGTCTCTCCCCAAGTGTGACCGTAGTGAAAAAATTATCAGTAGTCACATTTCGACCCTTATTACGATATGGAGCTACCAACTTCATTACTACTTGTTCTGGAAGTTTCTCATTAGGTGCCCTCTGTTCGTTCTGTCCCACATAAGGGAACCCATTACAAAGATATTTTGTTTCTACATCCGCTAGAAGCCAGAATTTGATTCCGAATTTATCAGGCTTATTCGGCATATATTGCCAATACGGACACCTGGTTCTGCTGGGGAAAAGTTGTTCGTCCACAGTGACATTTGATCCAGGTATGTAATTCAACTGACAGTTTTCTATAAAATGATTCCAAGTAGTTGATATAAGTGCAAATTTGTCACTTTTCAACCATTCCGACCGTGTATTTTTTTCATCAAAACACAGATATTTCAAAATTTCTCGAAACCTGTTTCTGCTCATTGTGTCTGTGAAAAATGGGGCTCCCCACGTTTTCGACCACAACTCATCTACTTCAGTACATCTGGCACCTAGTGCACCACGAACATATAATAAAGCAACAAATGCATCTAATTCTTCTAAAGGCAAACGCCACGAATCATTTCCAAGAAGCCATTTTGCCTCTGCTTCTGTGCATTTCTTTATGTGTTTCAACATTGATTGATCAACTAAAAGGCGCCAGGCACTCGAAACATTATCATTTGAGACGTGCCGCTTTGCGTGTGGAGTAGGTCCCCATGTTTCTTTCAATATATTCTGTTGACCTATCCTACCTGGTTTAGTAACCCCGAAGTCTGCTACAGTCCACTCCGTGATCCCGTCCTTCCCCAGGAGTTTTGAGAAAGTTTCTGGAAGTGAACCCTCACTTTGTTCCCCTCTTCTACGTCGATTCTGTATTGGTCCACTTACAGGAGGTGCAGTTCTTCTTTTACCCAGGGTAGGTCCTTCTCTAGCATTGTTTATATTACTGCTTCGTCCTGGTTCAGCAACTGCATGAGGAAAGAGACAATTAGAAAGCTACAACTCATTATAAAGAAACCATACCACACAATAAAATAGCAGTAACAGAAGTAGCAGTAGAAGTGTCAGCTCTCTTATAATAGTGATCATTATTCATATAGTAACAATAATAATAATAATAATATAAGTGAATGTAAATTACCTTCATCTTCAGTCTCGGAGCTGTCTGTCACTCTCCACATTAGCGACAGGTTGGTAATCTTCATCTGTAGAGTCTTCCACAAGGTCCTCAACTTCAGGATCATTTTCAACATCCAATTCATACAAAAGTGCGACAATTTCTTCATCTGAAAGTGGCCGTGGCCATGGTTTGTATCGCTGTGACATCTGAGCCGTGTCTACTGCTCTGAGACTAGTACTCATATAATCTGCCTCGTTTATGCGAAACCCAATAGCAAACAATGAATGACATATTGCAGTGTTGAGCTTCAAACAATGCGAGTAAACTTCAGTAACCCAGATATTTAGTATATTGTTGACGAGTGCTAAGAGTAAATTCGGGGAGTGACGCACAACAATCTTTAAATAATCTGTTTTCAGATTTCACGTAATGTGGTCAAAGTGACCACTCGGCGGTTCTAAGTATAAGTGGTCATTCAAAGAAAACTAATGAAGATAAAACAAATATTGGACTATTTATATGATCTATATAAACATTTAGGAAAAGTCATTAACTCACAACAGCATTGATTAGAAACTGACTGAATAATAATATGTTAAAATATAAAAAGTGGTCAAGTTGACCACTCGGCGGTTCTAGTGTTAAACAGACAATAACTCTTGATGCATGATTGTTGATACATAAATATGATGAAAAAAAATTGAAGGAAATGTGTTTTTTGTTTTGAATGAAGTATTGATACAATAATCGTCTATAATAGATACTGGTGTATAAGAAGCTTTTTAGAAAGAGTGAATTAATTTCAGTGAACTGAACATATACACTTTTTTATTTAATGATCCCTCCATTTGAGTGTGTGAATCATAATCAAATTTCTCAAGTGATCATGAGTGGCAACCAGAGTTTTAAAGTTCAGTATCTCTATAGTTATATTTTGGGACCTCTACTGAAACACTGAATCACAACTATAACATATTTAGCAACAACAACCAACCCCAAAGTCCTTTTTAATCCATAATAGTACTTATTTTGATTATTTGATGCACCCTGTATAGTATGTGTATTTTCTTAAGTTTACCAGAATTGGCTATTACTTCTGGTAGATCATCATGATAGCAGTAAAATAGTAAGTAATAAGAATAGCTTTCAGATGTTCATTTTAAATCTTCCCACTAATGATCATCTGATCATATTTACTAGTAATAATCTTGGTAAAAATCAATTAAGTTAATCATTTTCTCCTAAAATGCTACTGGTACTAATTATAAAGGTGTAACAGAAGTTTTTTGTGGAACTAGCTATTTGTTTTCTAGGTTCAACGTTTCATGGATCAAGTTCTGTGGGATGAAGTGGTTTTAACTGGAGTAAATTTCTTCTCAATTACAAGAAAACTTATTCTGACAGTAGGTATATCTCATAAAGATTTAATAAGTGATTTACAAAATTCAATCAATATTTTTCCAATTAGAAAAACAGTTAAAGCTATTGATATGGTTTGTGCACAATTTCTTTAATACATAAGGTAATATTCAGCAGAAACCATACCTCCAAAGGATGGAAGTACCATGTTTCCTTCTTATACCTTGTACCTATGTGTTCAAGTGATTTAACTTTTGTGCTATTGCAAAATTCTCTATTAAATTACATTTTTGTGCAGAGATGAATCTCTATTACAGTGTCCACAACTACCCACAACCCAGGTCTTAATCAGAATTTAAGTTTTTATATTAATTAATGTCATGAGCATGTGGCATCCACATTTAATTTAATAAAAGTAATTTAATCAGTAGATCTGTAGAAAAACACTATTAGTTTTGAATATAGCTGAATAATGGGACTCCTTTATATTCCTTTCAATTTATCATCCTTTTCGTTCCTCCTGGCATACTTTTATTAATGCATAATTTTGTCAAAAATATACAGTCCCATGTTTTCTTTTGATCATTTCCTTAGATAGATATTGTTTCAGCCTATTTCAGTATAATTAGTAAGTTAAGTTAATTTACAATTGTTTATTATATTTCAGCATTGGTTTACTGTTATGAGTACATAGTGTTTTGTTGTATTACTAAATTTATAACTTACTGTAAATTTCACATCCAGTACTCATTCAACTGAACTCAATTTATTTTAATTTTTACATAGCAACACAACTGAGAAAACTAAAGCACAATATTAAAAAAAAAAAAAAAAAAAAAAAAAAAGAATGATGAAGTTGTAATACAAGCTCTAGAGATTGGTAAAATGTTGCCAGTTACCAAATTAAACTACAATTTATCTTGGAATCCACGTATACATGTGACATGATATTTCATTCCCAGACTCTTTCATACCAGATACACTATGTATTTATTTTAGGTGGCTGGGACAATAGCAACATATGAAGTTGTCTTGCTGCAGCTAACTGGTGGGAGTACTGGAGAGTCATCTGGAGAACATGTTGACAATGAGACAAATTCACTGTGTTCAGTTTAATTGGAAAAATACATACCCTTAAGAGTAATACATGTTCTCAGCACAGAGGTGCTGATTTATGTATATACCAAAAGTTAATGTAAAAATGCTTAATTAACTTCCAGCATTATGAATGTGTATCACAACAAATAAACCATCACATATTTATTTTAAATTTCAAAACCATTCTATTTCATGACACTGGTATGTTTTTGACCCCAAGTGGATTATAATTCACAATTTACTCATTATTTCAGATGAGAAAAACACATTTGAAAGCTTTGGAACATTTTATTCAAGAAATTTAATGTCAGTTAGATAGATTAAGTAACAAGAAAAGAAGTAATAAACAGAATATGCAAAACAAAAAAAAATGATAAATTGTATTTTGAGTAATTAAACTCTGGAAAATTGAGTGTTAGAAGGAGTTTGTTTTTTGTGAATTGTTCAGTGAGAATGCAGTATGGATATAAAGGTATTTTGCTCTGATGTTTATTATTCTCTAAAAAAATTACTTTCACTTTGTCATCTCCAATCCCTTGCATATCAAATGGATCTCCTATACAGCCTGACCATTAGAATCAGAGAATCACAAAGTGGCTCATTCCCCTGCAAACGTTCATGTTGCAAAATCAGCAATATGTGCTCCACCATCAACAACTATATCACTGTTGCTGGAGGAGAAATGTTCTCTACCATCCAACATGGCACTTGTGAGACCTCCAGGCTTATGTGACACATCCCATCTGATAAAAACACACTGTCCTTCCTGCTGCATTGGCCTCAGCACCACACACCTGTCAACAAACATGTAGGTTCAAATTTTGTAAGATACAAAATTAGCCCAGACTGTTGCACACAACAATAATTAACTGAACACTTGCTCCATAGTGTAGGTTATAAGAGCACTATCTAAATATCATAACACATTTTTGGAACTGACAAACCACCACATCATGTGATAAGTCATTTCCTAGTATCTAACATTAAATAGTCTCTTCTTTCACTCCTCAGCCTCTTTTACCTCCATGCCTTTCCCACTCAGTACCCCATGGCACCTCCCCTTTCTGCAAAAATCTATAATTGTCTTCACAATACCAAAAATAGCATTTATTGATTGCCTTATTGTCTTTATTGTTTTGTATAAAAAATTATAATTTTCCATATTATTATTTAAACTTCTGAACTATAATAAATCCATCCAGCATTCATTACCTGGTTTCCACCAACTATACAGTCTACTCCTAACATATTGCGTTAAATTGAGCTACATTTTTAGGTGAGTTCCAGACAATGGAAACAAGCTTTTCTAGAAGTAAAGGATGGGTGTAGTAAATTGAACATACCAACTAAGACCTGCATTAGCAATGGAGACCTATTGATCTGTTTACCACATTAACACCAAACCACTAACATCTTTATATTAATATTGCTGACTACTCATATTAACCTACAGCCAACAATGGTTTTCAAATCTTACATCTCTCTACCTACAATCCTATCATCGTTATATCCCCTGCACTGATATATTCATGTAAACACTCTTCTTACTGTAGAATGATTTGGATAGAAATTAGTTTTCTTTTACCAGAATATGAAGTCAGAGAAAGATTTTAAAAAATTGCTTCAGATTGATGGGCTCTCCCAATCAGAGCCCTGAGAATACTTTAGACAGTTGACACATCAGAAAGTCACTCATTCTTTCAGCATTTTTATTTGCACTATTATTGAATTAATATTATTAATAATTATCTACCATATACCATGGAGACAATTTCCCCACACCTTTGTATTAACTGAATTTACCCATCTAATTCTTTCAAAATATGAGGTAATTGTTATATATATATATATATATATATATATATATATATATATATCCCTAGATAATCTATTCTGATCTCTGTCTTTATAAGCTACAGCCAACATGGAGAAAATGAGCTGACTGTAATTAATACCAAAAAATATTAACTGTAATTTGAAATTAAATTTGCCTAACACTGAAGAATTATTTGAAAATTTACCAGTTGTTCATCCAATCTGTAAGTAGTACATTAAAGGGTCCATTAGTGAAAAAATATGATGGTATTGTATTCTTTACTAAAGCCAAAGGATCCACGCCACATATCTAGTAATGCCTGTGATTCTAGGGAGCAAAGGAACATATTTGTAAAAGTCTCATGTCTGAGAGAAAATTCTAAGGAAAGCTATGGCTATTAGTATATTGAAGAATGTTTATGGTTCCAAACAAATGTTGTGGAAAGTTAGTTATTTCAGTTAATTAAAGTAAATCTAAATGAAGTTTTAAATAATAAAGAGAAAATGTAGACGAAATTCAACAGTTAAATAGAGAAAAATGACAAAAATTAAGGGATTTTTATATACATAAATGTTCAAACCTCAGGAACTGATTTAGAAAAAAATATTAACACCTATTTAGTTAAGATTTTAAATGAAAGGCAAAGAACACTGAAATAAGGAAATGCAAATAATACTGGTAGAGTACTGGTTTTTGAAAGATGTTAAGTTTAATGTTTTCTAGTACAGATTAAATGGAAAATTAAAGGGTAGGAAAAATAAAAAAAAAGTTTAATCCATTTAGGAAGAGATTGAAACAGCTTATAATACAAAAATAGAACCAAAAGTAATAATAATTTTGATATCTTTATATTGGAACGTAAATAAGAATTACTTAATTTTGAATCATGAATCTCATTCTGTGATGACTTGAAATACTAGTAAAAGCACCAAAATCATGAAAGTCCTTGTGTTTACTGATTCCAGACTTGTTCATAAGGGAAATGGCCAGCAAAACTAGAAGGGATTAGGAACATTAATTTTAAAATGGCTTATTGCTTAAATGAAATTTTGAGGGTAAAATCAAGGGTTTGATAAAATTTTAATCAAATTTTAAGGATTGAAAGTTTAGAACTTTGTAACAGCTAAGATATTTGGAAAATATAAAGAAAATGTGCAGAGATATTAGGCTTACATTTTATAAAGTTTAGAAAAAATCGGTGGTTCAGCAATTTGGTGAACTTTGAGAAATGTCTTAGGGTTTGAATGTTACGTTAGGGATTAGTATTATTGCAGAACCAGGCATCAAGGAGGGAATTCACCCATTTCAGAGAGGAATAATATGGTTAACATTAAATTTTAGGAGGATACGAATGCAAACTCTCCAAACATTGTTTGGATAACATTGAATGTCATCATGTTAATGGTCATCTTGTGGATGAGAAGATATATTATAGATTTTGGAAGATGAGCCACAAATTTCAAAATATTATAAGTACATTTCATCTAAATTTGTGGAAAATTCTAAATTTCACGTTTTAAAAAGTAATATCATGTGAGTTTTAAAGCCTACTTTTCATCACTAACATCGACATCTTAGAGGAAACTCACTAATTACGTGATGTTAGAATAAGAGGTAGCTAAGAAGACATAGTACATGAAACGGTATAGAACAGGTGGCGCCCCTCTAGTTATCACTAATGATATCATACTTTTTTGGGGTTAGCTTCAATAATTCTAGCGAGATATTTATGAATGCAAAATAATTTTATACCAAAAGAATAAATTAAAAACTGCATTTTCAAAAAATAAAGTAAATAAAAAAATAAAAATGTTCTGAAGTTAACTACAAAAGGTTGAGAATGTACTAAGCTCTACTAAGCACATGATTTGTTTAGTAAATGAACATACATATTATAAGCGAGCCAGGTAGGGGAGCAGTAAAGCTCAGGCCTGTAATTTGAAGGAGGTGGGTTCATATCACCATCCAGACATCTAGATTTCAGTTTTATATGGTTTACTGGAGGAAATTGCGGGATAATTACGTCAAAAGGCCAGGGTATAATTCCTTCCCAGTATTCGAGGTCACTAAGGTATAATTTAAATTAAATTCGATGGAGCTCAACACTCCAATGGAAATTTCTCTACTCACCCATTTTTCCCTTTTCTTGTATGCGCCCAATTTTTCCATCTATGAATTTTAATTCTAAATTGGTATTAAGTAAAAAGAAAAAAGAGAGAGAAAGATTTGGTGACAGTATTGATTTGTTCTTTCTTTTTTAAGAAAAATGGATAGGAATGTAAGAAGGTACATATTGCAGGATTATTATTAGCAATTCAGGAATAAGTTCACTCCAACTTAATCAATTATTTCAATTACAGTTCTTGCATTAACATGTCTGCAACAGACTTGGATGTTTGCAGCCTGAAGACCAGTGGCGTAGCTAGGGGAGGGGGGGGGGGGGAGGGGGGGGGGCGGTCCGCCCCGGGTGTCACCCGTTTGGGGGTGACACCCGCATTTCGAAAATAGTAATCGAAATTAGTGTGATACAAAAAAATATATATATTTTTGATAGACTTCTTTTATCCTTTGGTGTCGAAACACGTCTAACTTTGAATAAAATTTTCTCGGGTAACTAGCCGAGTTAGTCCATCGTTTGACCACGACGTTTCGGCGGTCACAATCTAGTTACCCGAGAAAATTTTATTCATTTACAACGCCGAGAAAATCTCCAGTCTTACACGTCTAACTTTAATGTTCTGAATATTTCTTTTTAAGTTGATCTATCGCTTTTTCAAATACGATCCAGTACAATAGAGTATAATAATATTATTGGCTACACCGCGCGCTTAAACAATAGAGCATCGCTCTGTTGCTCCAACAATCACAGGAACTCGTTGAGCTTGCCATCAGTCACAGTTGTTTGGTTTGTTACCATCGGCGGTGGATATAATGTAAGTTTTCTTGTATTAAGAGAGGAAGTTTTAAAATTAAAGGATATATCTAAAATTGTTAAAATCATGGTAGTTAGGCAGCCGCCTTCCTCTGATCTACCTTCGGGATATCAGTTTATGTTGATATTGTATAGCTTTAAATTATTGTGACCGAGCTACGCGAGGGCACAATACAATAATAAATGATGACTGTACGTGAACGTGACGTCACGATGACGTCACGTTAACAGTCGCGAGGCAGCGGTATCCCCATCTAGAATTAAACCGACAATTTTACTCTTTAAAGGACGAATTCCGAAAAACTATTTTCTTAAAAAAATGATTTGATCAAAACGGATACCATAATCTCTAAAATAATATCTCATTTTTCGATTTCGGTTAGATATCAAGGAAGATAAATGGCTCGTGACACAAAAACGCGTTGTAGAAATATTGATACTTGTGCCCTTTAAGGGTCGTATACCAATTATTCCTTTCTTAAAATATGATTTGACCAAAGCAAAGACCTTAATCTCTAAAATAATACAGTACCTCATTTATCGATTTCGGTTTGATATCAGAGGAGATAAATAGCTAGTAAAAAAAAAATATATGTTATGGAAATAATGATAATTTTGAACTTTAAGTGTTCAATTCCATAATATTCCTGTCATACAATGATGTGGCCATTTCGTATAGTGGCTGCAAGCATATGGGCTAGCGATAAGCGGTATGTGCTACTGATTGTTAGGCCTGCATGTTCTTTCCAGAATTTGTAACACGGTTCGCATTAAAGTTCACTATAGTTTTATTTACACAATGCATACAAATTTCCCATCATCACCACTAGTTAAATTATTTATTTTGACTGTGGACAAGGCTTGTGGCACCACTTCTCTTAGAACTGCAGTTTCTGATCACGCTTTGGTCCAACAACGTTAGACACTCTGTTCAGACCACTAATTCCTAACGGCTCTCAGTTCTCCACGAGACACTTGGCTATAATACAGCATTAAATTGCTTTTAGTCCATTCTATAAGCATGGCTCACGTGATTATTACATACGCCAAACTATAGATTCGCTTCTTCTCTCGCGAACGTCAGTTTCAGACTACTTACAACAATCGCTTTACTACACTATCCGCTTCCGCACTCAACAATGCCTCGTGGAACAACTGAGCCTTTACAAATAATTAATCCTATTTATTTCTCTAAATATCTAAAAACTTCCAAAATATTTAATTAATCCTCAATATCAACAAAATACATTAACTGCATATAACTGACTTAATACTGTCTGGCCTCAATGTGACCACCTAAGTTTTCAATATCAGTTAGATATCAGAGAAGATAAACGGCTCCAGATACAAAAATACGTTACAGAAATATTGATAATTTTTCCTTTTAAGGGTCGAATTTAGAAAAATTCCTTTCTTAAAATATGATGTGACCACGGTGGAGACCTTAATCTTTAAAATGATACCTCATTTTTCTATATCGGTTAGATATCAAGAGAGATAAATGGCAAAGCGGAGGTCTTAATCCTTAAGATGATACTTCACTTAACGATTTCAGTTAGATGTTCAGAGAGATAAATGGCTTGAAACACACACAAAAAAACAGCATTTTAGGAATATTGATATTTTTGCCCTTTAAGGGTCGAATTTGAAAAAATTACTTCCTTAAAATATGAAATGCTCAAACCGGATACCATAATCTTTAAAATTATGCCTCATTTATCAATTTCATTTAGCTATGAAGGGAGATAATGACTTGTAACAAAAAAAAAAAAAAAAAAAAAAAAAAAAACACCTTGCAGAAATAATATGCATGGTAAAAATTCAATAAACAAATTTTCTACCTTTATTTTAATCTTAAAATTAAATCTGGAACTTCTACAATCATACATATTAAAAGGTAGTGATCATAACAATATTTTTTATTAAATTGAATTGAAAACACTTTGCCTTAATTTATTGGTAACACAAATCCTGGCGGGTAGCCCCCGACATAGTAAACAGTAGTGACCCAAACGGTTTTTTGGTGTTACAAAAGGCACAATAATAATGAATACCTGAAAGAATCTATGCAAACACAAACTTTATGGGCCAAGTCTTTGCATTCATAGCAGTGAATCCAATATTCTTCAATAGTTTCTCCACATGTGATGCATTCAATCTCTTTTCATCGATTTTATGTAGAAAGTCCGTAAATAATTCTCTTTGTCTTTTAACTCTTTTTAGCGTCTTTACCGTTTTATTTTTTCTCTTCGCCCTTCTTATTGCCTTTTCGTTTCTGCCACACTTCTGTACATTTTTTATGTGAAGATGGTGTTAAAATCCCGCTCGTTTTGGTATTTTGACACCACGTCACTAAGGATTTTTTTTGGCGCATCAGGAAGTGGTGATAGTTGATTTAACAAATCTGTATAAGGCACTGATTCAGGTACAGGCAATGTACGACAGGTAGATGAAGAAGTGACTACAGGTGACTGACAATATTTTCTTTTGTGGCAACTCCCTGCGCCATGTTTCACATCAATAATGGTTAATAATCAGTGTCAGTAAAGATTTCAGGGTTGAATGGATAAATTCCAGTGCATTGAAATAAGTTTTGTGCTACCTCAAGCCTAGATGCTGCTCTGCTATAGGCGTAGTATTTGGTCTGCTCCGTCCTGAATACAGCAAATGCAGCCTTAAAAAGTTTAAAAATATCTTGTCCAAAGGCTGTAACCTATGAGTTGTTATAGTGGTATGCTCAACATATGACTCTCATGTTTACGTGCATATTCTATAACTGCCAGCTCATTATGACTGTCATGCAATCTAAAATTAAGAGGATAGGATTGGTTTCTGATGGGTGAACATGCTGTTAAAATTCTGCAACCATTGCAAGAATATTTCACTGTCCATACAACCGCTCTAATGTGCAACAGCAATACGTTATGGTGTCCGGGGTTACCCGCCACTTTCGCGTCCGGGGTACCCGCTTGCTGTCATGCAACATTTTTAGACACAGTTCTTAAATTGTACAAGAAATGTAACCAATGATAGTACAAACTTCAAATACGTCAAATCTCCTACAACATTAAACAATAGATAAGTAAGTAAACTTCTTTATTATATTTCATAATCTCCAACGAAGTTTGGCAGGAGCAAAGGAAAATTCTTGTCGGGGGGGGAGGGGGGGAACCACGGCAGCTTCGTTGCATTTGATTTTACGCTATAGGACGCACATTTACACTAAAGTTTTAGTGACGCAGAGTGGTTGATTTTTTAGAAATTTAAATGTCCGGGGTTACCCGCATTCCGGGGCTACCTGAACTTCTGCTACCAGAAGAAAAGTGGAAGAAACCTATAAATGGAGAAAAAGCATAAATTTAGTAAACAATCAAGCTTCAGTTTACACAAGATACTAGTTCAGGAATGCAGTTATTGTGAAGGTAATATGTACCTACCGACCGAAATGCCAAAAGTCCTCAGTGCCAAGAAGAAGAATGCAGGATTACTGTTTCGGCTTTCTCACAAGTGCATTTAAGGACGTATATGGAGAAATAAATTTCTTTTTACCGGTGTTATCATCTATTTCAGTAACAGTAGCCCCATCCTGATAGGCTATTTCCATAAGATCCTGAACGAAGTCATCTTTCAGATCTTCTGGTATGTAGGACGCGAATGGATGTACCGACCTGACGATATCTGCAACACAAATGACTTACGCAATGTATTCTGAAAACAGCTGATGTAATTTTCTATTTTGGAAAGAAAAATAAACAGCAAAAACATTTGAAACATTACTCTAATAGCTTCCTGAACGCATACGTAATATTGTAATTACTTTCTCGGGATTTTCTTTGTGTTGACTTCAAATTTTTTAATTAGCTCGCAGCATCCCCACCAACTGGAACAATTAAATAATTTCTGCTGTTGACTGGAGCATTTAGTTACTGAACTCAGAACCAACTTCCAATTAATTCCAATCATGAATTAAGGGCATTGGTGTTGGAGAGATATATTGATTAATTACCAACTTGTAACAAAGTAAGACAAAAGTGATGAAATGTAGCAGAAATGATACCAATACTAGCAGATTAAATATAAAAATAGGATCTGATGCAATAGGAGAAGTGAGTGAGTTCTGTTACTTGGGAAGCAAAATTACTACCGATGGCCGAAGCAGGAATGATGTTAAAAGCAGAATAGCACTTGCAAAAAGAGCCTTCATGAAAAAGAGAAACCTTTTAGTTTCAAATATTGATCTAGGAATTAGAAAGAACTTCTTAAAACTCTATGTGTGGAGCACAGCACTTTACGGTAGCGAAACATGGACTTTAGGAATACCGGAAAGAAAGAAACTTGAAGCATTTGAAATGTGGTGCTACAGAAGAATGCTGAAAATTAGGTGGACAGACAAAGTAAGAAATGAAAGAGTTTTGGAAATGATGGGTGAGAAAAGAAGTTTATGGAAGAAGCTTACAGGAAGAAGAGACAGGCTTTTAGGTCATATTTTGAGACATGCTGGATTGGTTAATTTGTTAGTGGAGGGAACAGTTGAAGGTAAGAACTGTAGAGGTAGACAGAGATTAGAATATATGAAGCAGATAATTGAGGACGTGGGTTGTAACGGGTATGTAGAAATGAAGAGGTTAGCACAGGATAGGAAGGGATGGAGGATTGCATCAAACCAGTCTAAAGACTGACGACAGCAAAAAAAAAAAAAAATATGTTTCGTATAGATGAGTATTGTTTTGATGGATGTAACTGATTAGTTTGAGTGTAATATAATTAAAAGCAGTATAATGTGCTGAGTAGCCCTTAGACACATGTACGGGCCACGGCTAGGGAGGCCAATACTGTTATACACTCAATAGATGGAGACAGCAAGGATGATCCCACGCGTAAGCGACTTCCACTCTCACCATACAGAATCATTGAAAGACATGAAGCAGATGAAATAGAGCTCTGTGTTTATAAGTAACACATTGGGGATGAGGATGTTGGGAGGGAATAATTAGCCATTAAATAGCACCGAAAATTCCATTAAATATGAAGTTGAGGGCATGACCATCAACGGTAATAAAACAATTGGAGTGGGGAAAAAATGGCAGCTAGATACATACAAAGAAATGACCTTATGTAATGTACAACGAACAGTCGCAGAGGTGTATGAGATATAAGATAGAGAGGAGTGGGGGGAGGGTGATTTTTAAGTAAGGACTTGTTATTTGAGCCAAAATACTATTTTCAGAAGGTAACAATAAGTTTTGTCAAAAAATGTGAAAAATAATTTTAGAAGTTAATTTTATGGTAATTTAACAATTAATGAATTTTAATAGTTGAATACATCAATAACACAAGACAAAATACTAGGAAGAAATTTAGAGGTTTGGGAATAACGAACGTTAACTGCAACTAGCCGCATTTTATAATGATATTCTCGATAGACGGTGTGTAGCGGTGGTCTGTGACGTCACTAATGGTTTGCCGAAAATAAGATGGCGTGTGACACTTGTTGAGTAGCGGTCTGTAACGTCCCTTTGCGGTGATGTGTCAGAACTGAGGTTCCTGCTGTTACGCGTCCTAATTATTGAGGTCACCTGCGGCGCGAGATCCGGCAAGCGGTGACATCTAATGACCGCCATTGGTAAACTGGGTCGTCACGCAGTCGAGTGGAATCTCTTCGGTGACCTACTTAAGATCTTTTGCACCCCTGAACGAGCTTACTTTCCTGATATCAGCTCTTCCTAGCTTAATATCTATTTTCCTTCCTTTTCCGATCACCATACTCTTAGTTTTTGCTGTATTGATTTTAATTCTATACTCTTGGTAAGTTTCGTCTAGATCTTTCAGCATTCTGTTTAAAGTTTGTTCGCTTTCTGTCAACAATACCATATCATCAACAAATCCTATGCTCTCTATTCTCTTGCCACCTCTTTTTCCATTTAAGCCTTTTCCAATAATTTCTACTAAGTATAAATTGAACAATATTGGGGAAAGGCAACAACCTTGTCTTACGCCTCTCCCAATGCTGCTTTCTCCCGACATCTCGTTTCCGATCTTTATTCGTTCTTTCTGTTGTAAATATAGGTTCTGTATCAACCTTCCCCTCCTTTCAATCTACAACTTTCCTCTTCAAGATATCCATCAGCTTCTTCCATTGCACCCCATCAAAAACTTTTTCCATGTCAATAAAGACGGCATAGATATCACTTCCTTTCTCAATATATCTTTTCCCTATGATTCTTAACAGGCCCATAGCATGTCTTGTTCCTTTCCTAAATCCAAACTGTTCTTCTCCAATCCATCTACCTTTCCATATATCCTTCTGATCAGCACTCTCAACAACACTTAAGCTGCATGCGAAATTAGACTGGTAGTCCTAAGCTCTTCACATTTATTAGTATTATTTTTTCTGAATTGGTATCATTACCGTTGCGAGAAAGTCATCTGGCCTTTGTCATACGTATATCTCATTACAAATGAATACTATCTCCCTTCTTCCTTTGTTTCCTAAACTCTTCAACACTTCTGCAGGTAAATTATCGATTCCGTATGCCTTCCGATTCTTCATCTCCTTCAAAGCCTTTTCTACCTCTGTCTCTAGGATCTCATATCCCTTTCCATCGTCGGTTACCTGTGCCTTTTCTTCAATTTTATTTGGTATTTGATTTCCCTTATAGAAGCATTCAACTCGTATTCTTGCCACCTACTCAGCACCTCATGTGGTTCTTTGATTAATGTGTCATCTTCACTTTCCATTTCCTCGCATTTCTCTTTCATCCATCTTTCTCTTGCTTGTTCAGTTTCTCTTCTTAGTTCATTGTTCAGTTTTCTGTACCTCTTTCTTCCTTCTTCATTTCCAGAATTTTTCCACTTCCTCCGTTCTTCCATCTTTTCCAGCATTTTTTCTGTTCCCATTCTTTCCTGGTACCTTTCGACTCTCTAATGCCTAGAGTTTCTTTGGCGGTTGTCATGAGCCCTTCCCTCATTTTATCCATTTTTCATTTATACACTCTTCAAATTTTCCACCTTTGTAGTTTTTCAAAAACCTTTCTTCCAGCTCCAAAGCCTTCCCATCCTTCTTTAGTGTTTCTAAGTCCAGTCTTTCTCTTGCTTTGCCTCTCTTTTTCAATTTTACTTGCTACATTTGAATTTATGTCTGCTCCTGGATAATCTATAGCATTATTCATACAGTTCCTAAACCTTTTCTGTATCAGAATATAGTCCAGCTGATACCTTTCTCCATTTAAATTAGAGATCCACGTATAACTTCTCCTTCTATGATTTTCAAAGAGGGTGTTACCAACCACTAGTGACTTTTCTTTACAAAAGTTAATTAGTCTTTCATTCCTCTCGTTTCTTATCGCTAATCCAAATTTTCCTATTATATCTTCTTGTTTTAATTCACCTACTACAGCATTGCAGTCTCCCATAATGATGATACAAGCATTTCTATTTTCTTTCTCGATAAGTTCTTCCATCTTCACATAATATTCTTCTACCTCCTCATCTCTATGCTGGCTAGTTGGTATAAATACCTGTATTAATACCATATCTTTTGTACTACCCTGCAGTCTTAGTATCATCAATCTTCAATCAATATATTACACCTTCACAACCTTGTTCTTCAGTTTCTTTCCTATCATTATATCCACTCCATTTTCACCATTCTTCTCTTCTCCAGAGTAGAAAAACTTATAATCACCACTTTATACATCACCGTTTCTTCCCCATCTCACCTCACATGCCCAATGCATCTAAACCATTCTTACTCTTCTCCAGTTTTGCATTTTCTAGTTTTCATGCCTGCAATAGTGTTCTCACATTCCATGTTACAATCCTTATAGTTTCTTCCTTTTTGTTCCATTCTTGTTTTTAAAGGTATTCCCTCTCAATGTATTCCCTTCCCATGTGAAGGAAAGTTTTACCTCCGGATTCTTCTACATACCATCTACTACTAGGGAAATATAATGTGGCAGTATCCCGTTCCTTTCCACATACGGAGTAGGTTGCCCAGCCTTAAATCAGCCGCTCATTCTGAATCAGACACTGTTTGTAACCGCCCGTCTGGGGTACAGTTACTACGTACACTCTTCATTTTAGCCGCGAGTGGATGGGTGCCTCTTCCGCCATCTACACCGTTCTGAAGTACTACTTCTTCGCTGTCGCTGCCGTTGAGGTCTTCACCGTTACCCTGGCAAGGGGCCCTCACATGGTGCTATCAACCGGAGCCAGCTGATCAAAGGTTTTTTTTAACAAGGTGTTACTCCTCCGACTCCTCCTTCCCCTTACCTTGAGAATGGGTCCCCGGGCTTGTCACCGGCTTAGCGGAGTATCATAGGCACAAAGAAAAAATATGATCCACTGCATTCGTTAGAAAATTGATAATAAATTTATCACACAACAGAGGCATATTGCCGCGATACTATAGCGAAATTAAATAAAACAAGTATTGAAACGGCATAAATTTAATATTGAGCGTTCTGGTGGCTCAGTGGCTAAGGCGCTTGCTTTCAAAACTTTCGCTGCTCCTGCCCCGGGCATGAATCTCGGCAGGCGCAGGAATTTGAGAGTTGTGTTTAATCATATGAGCTATGCCAGGACGCTCCGTGGTTCGGATTCCACGTTAAACTGTAGGTCCCAAGTCCAAATTTGAAAGAAAGAAGGGTTAGAAGATGGGCCAACCCCCCACTTCTGTAAAAAGAACAGGGTTAAAGAAAAATACAAAGGGAATAGCCGGACGGCCTATACCCTGGGTATTCTGCGATAGACCTCAAAGGTCCATGAAAAGCAATAAATGATGATGATAAATTTAATATTGCTAACACGTTCTTTGGTGTACTATTACTGGTTAAATTTGAAACCTTACAAGAAATCATTGGGTGTTGTGGTATACCTTAGATGAGAACAGTTGATAGATAACATCCAGAATCTGATTTATGTTTTGCAGTAATTCACACAGAGTTAGCATCTTCCGAATGTCATACAGAACTGATAACTGCGAAAACTAAAACCTAGTAAAATGGGGTTATACTGATTCTACCAGTATTAAATGCGAATGTGATGAAGACCAAACTATGAACCATATGCTCGAGTGCCCTATGTGCCCATCATCCTGCAACAAAGATGATCTGTTTCGAGCAACACAGAATGCACTTGAGGTTGCGAAGTATTGGGCTAAATGTTTTTAAAGTTGTTAATTTGCACAATGTTTTTAACAGTATATTTTATGTTTATGATTCGAAAATAATAATAATAGAGAAAGCTATGAAATAACTTTTTAACGCTATCAAGGCCTTTTTTTATATAGAGTATGATTACATTAAAAAACAATCTTAAGATTTTCGATCAAAGAGATAATTTATAATTTATTTTTTAAAAGAATTTTATTCAGTGTAGCTGGGTTTCTATGACGTAGTAATATTCACCATAAATTTAGAGAAACATGATTTAAATAATATGCAGTAGTTACTAATAGTGGGTTAGATATACCTTCCAAATGCTGCTGTTCGTCGTATTCGAAGCACGTATTCTCGCAGAAACAACGTTGCACTTCGAAACCAACCTCCTTCAGCTGATCTTCAAGTTCCCGAACAGGATTCTCGGAGAACTGGTAATAAGGGAATCCGGGCAAGTAACGGATGTGTCTCTGCAACTGTAATGGTGTTCAGTAAAACCCTTCACCCAAAAATCAGTCGGCAGTACGCTTGTATTATTATTATTATTATTTACTCTTCATTTATGTAGCCTAATATCTAGTGACTAAATTAAGCCCAACGTTAATGTTTAATTGTTGAGTAATAGTTTACTAGAAACATTTTGGCATATAATATCATTACACTTTGACTAATTAATTCTATAGTATTACATTATGTCGTACTTACATTACAACAGTTACAGCTGCTATTGCAAACTTTTTAATATACATATTTATATGATAACAAATGTCGCTAATTGTTGTTTAGTTGCTATACTCAGTACCTCCCACTTACAATTTAATGTTAGAATTGACATTTCCAGTAGCTGACCTTGAACTCTCCCCTCTGGCTACTACTTAGAACCGTAATATTTCAGTTTTTACTGAAGTACCGTAGCAGCACAATATTGTTTTACTACAATATGAAAGTTATTCTTAAACTGCTCATCCTTCCATTGGTACATTACTAAAGAATCTTGTTATCGACTTAACTTCTTTACAAATTTTATTACAGAAATATTTCAGTCCTTTTCGCACTAGCACGATTTTTTACAGTATTTACGTGCTGTACTGAAATCGGGAAGCATTTTCCGTTTATAGACGCACATTCACAATCTTAGTACCACATTTTGGAAATTTTTTTAGACTTAGTGCTGGTAGTTATATTGACTTAATCCAGTTAGTCTTAAAGTACCCCATTATTCAATTAGTTACCGTTACACATATCTGTCTGTAATCTATCATATAATTATACCGCTGGGTAGTTTTGCCGGATCACTGTATAATGACAATTACTTAGAAGTAAAGACCGGATTATATGCAACACCAAAAGCTAGAAATATGCGTGCAAATATGCATGAAAAATGCATGAAAAGTATCATAAAATGTCAAAATATGCAACATTATATACTATAAAAATAGTAATTTTTAGATTTTTTTGTTTTAAAATCAGCATGCAATTAGTTAGTAGTTGAATAACATGTTTATAAATTCGACAATTAAAAATTATTTAACTTTATTTTTGTAAACGTAAACAATCTGGTACTGTTCCAAATATTCGATAGTAAGATTGTTTCTTCGATCTCTCAAAATATTTTTATAAGTGGATATGGTCTGTTCCACATTCATTGATGTAACTGGGCAATATTTGAAATTTGGTGCTGTGTTAGCAGTCATTGTTTCTGGAAAGTTCACCCATAACATTAATAAAACTATCAATTTGACACAAAGGTTCAAAACCTGGGTTATTGTTCAAAATATTTTCAAACTTTAAATTTACACAGGAATATCTCTAGCAATGCGGATTTTATTCATTAACTGAATAGATTCAGTCAACGTCAAACCTTGAGTTTCAAACTTTTTAATGCTCGAAGGTAGGTGGGAAAAATGAATGCTAATCATTGCTATGGTTTTAATAATAGAATTGTTAAATGCTTTCTTGTACTGACAAACTGTCATAGCCTCTCCACTATCAAAGTCGTTTACTAAACCATTAATGGCCGCGAAATTTTCATTGTAAAACAGTACAGCTTCAACATACGTCGCCCGTCTAGTTACCACGGGTTCCGGAGGTAAAGGAAAATTTGGATTTTTTTTTTTTATAGGCATTATTGCGAGAATGTGTCTTAAGAAACGCTTTATTTACATTCCCAAAGGCGGGTAGTAGTTCTTCAGCGAGTCGTTGTAAACTAAGAGCTGTGGGTTTTGCCGGCTAAAATGTAAGATTTTATTTATTAACTAGTTACACTACCGAAAATGTTTGTAAATATAGCGAAAATGTGCATCACACAAGGTATTAAGTAAAATATGCAATAATCAGTGAAAATGGTCTTAATATGCAAATGCATATGCAAACATGCAAATCTCTGCTTATATGTAACATATGGTTAATTTTATTTTCTAAGCCAGTACAGTCCTGAGCCAGTTCGCATTTTGCAGCATCCTGGGTTACCATTAATAAGGAAACTGGCTCCCAGTTATTGTCATGGTTCATTATACATTTGTGAAAAAGTCGGCGATATATTACCTACACATTACAAACAAGTTGCTCTTTTGTTTTGGCCGCTGTAGCAGCGCTTTGTTGTTGATATGCTGACGTTTGCACATTCTGCCATGCGAACGTTCTGACTGAAGCCTGCAGTATGGCCTCAGTTCCTTTTTAACAATGTTGATAGTATTACTTAATTTAACAGTTATGCATTTGATTTGTTCTTGAAATGATCACCTCTGGTATTGCAATCGAGTATCACCTATAAGCAGTACCGGATTAACCACGTAGCAGGAGGTAGCAAATGCTACGGGCCTCGCGCCTTCTAGGGGGCCTCGCACCTCCTAGGGGACCCCGCATCTAGGCTAGATGGGCGACCTTTTTTTTTTAGCTCTACAATTTTCCCCCGAACGGCAAAAATCAAGGGCCCCTTCTTCACTTTTGCTACGGTATCGCGCTGTCTTAATCCGGCCCTGCCTATAACGCCTTACTCGATGTTATGTTACAAAAGTTTACCCACAAAATCCATACTAAACTAGTTCTGAATCTATACTACTCTATAAATACTAGTGTATCAATCACCGTCTCCCAGGAATAGTCTGCCAGCCATTGGCCTGCTGGATTTCCAGGAGAACCGGAACGACCGACACATCGGAACAAAACTTCCGGAAGTTTCTATAGTATACTGTTTACACTTATCCGCAAATAATTTCTCTATGCTCGTATGTTTGACTGTGCGACTTCCCTTTGCACCCTGGCCTGATTTCCTTTTCTTAACCAGTATATGGACCCTCTTCTTCTGATTTCGTGGTCCAGCGGCGATACACCTATCGCAATTGGTAGGAGGTAGTACTGAAGGCTCCACTCAATCGCTGCAACACACTTCTCTGCACTCTTAGGACCTCCTCCCTAGGTTTCACCAGTCGAAGCCTGCGCGCCCAGACACTGGACGCGTACCCTACCAGAGATGCTAGAATAGCATCGTGGTATCTTCTTATCGTCATGTTAGAAAGGTGTAATCTCCTTTGGCCTATATTGACAAATTTATTTAGCCCTTTCGCACGTCTCAGCAATATGTGATGCAAAGTTCAGAGACTCATCCAGGGTGAGGCCAAGGTATTTGGTTGCCGGTGTTCTATTAATAATTTTTATAATAGGGTCACGTTTCAGTTTGTCCTTGAATACCGTCATCTGAGTTTTCTTTGGCCCGAGTCTAAGCTTTGCCTTCAAAAACCATGCTTGGAGTTTTTCAAACACTAATTTAGATTTATTCTCTATATCTAGTCTGGACCGACCTTTAATTAGCAACAGCAAGTCGTCTGCATAGGCAAGCAGCCCCATTAAGCCATCCAGCCACTCTAGTCAACTAATTACCATTTCGAAAACATGTCCTACAAAACCGGTCCACTGAATGACCCCTGAGGGATCCCTTGGTCAAATGTTTATCGATCTCCCCTCGTGGTCATCTCAGAGTTGAGTAACAATTTTTCTTATAATCCTTCAGTGTATTATATCGATTACTTGGGCACTTCATTTCTCTCAGCTGACGGAACAACATCGACCACCAAAGATTATTAAAAGCACCTGAGACGTCCACGAAGATTCCTATAACATATTTCATACAGCTACTTTTAACTAAGTCTACCGCTCTATTCATTGCATCATCGATCAATCTACCCACTCTAAAGCCATATTGGTTCATGCTCACATCTATATTTCTTGTGTGATGTCGCAATTTAGCGATCAGTACTTTTTCTTGAACCTTTCCCAGCACATTGAGTAGGCAGATAGGCCGATAAGATTTCGGGTATGCCAGATCCCTGTCCCCCCCCCCCTTGGTTAATATTATATTATCACTTTGTTTCCACACGTCAGGAACTCTGCCTTGCAGCAGTCATTTTTTTAGTAACTTGCATAAAGGTGGAGCTAACTGCACCACAAGAGCCTGTAGAACTTCAGCCACATTTCCTTCCGGACCTGGGGATTTATGTTTCACCATACTGTTTGAGACTCTGATCACCACCACTATTGTTATATTTTCCCCTTCAGACGCGGTTGCATACAACTGTAACTGGTCATTGCGCATTTTTCTATGGCTATCACTTCCACTGTCTTCTACGTCGTCGGGTAATAGTTGTTCGAATAGTACCTCGGCTGTAGTGAACCAGTTCTTTGTCATGGTTCCATCATCATTCTTCACGGTAGCCAAAGTTAAAGGTGGTCTAATTTTACCTGTAACTATTTTGTATGGTATTCCCCAGAAGCCCGACCTAAGATTTGCTCTGGCATATGCCTCTCATATTTGAGTTTTCGTCAGAAGCAGTTCTTGCTTGAAAGCTTCTTTTCTATTTCTATAGCTGTTGAGACGGATATAACTATCAGCCGCCACAACGCAGCGTTGGTATTCCCTTCTCGCCTTTCGAATGTTTAATCTCAATCTATACAGCTGCTCTTCCATAGTATAACCCTCATCCGTTTTATTTTTGCCAGTGGAATACTGCCCTTCATTGCTGTTTGAATCGATTTGGTGAACTCCTTCGCGATATAATCTACGTCATTCCCCTCCATTAGCGCCACTGGTATTCGGAAGCCCTCCTGTAGTCTAGACCAAGCAGCTCTCTTGATATTTTACCGGTGTTTGATACTCTCACTGCCAACAGCTTCCGTTCGGTCCCTCGAAAGGTCATATAGAATTATATTAAGATCACTCGTGGTTTGGTTGTCTAGAACTCTTCAGCTTTGTAACATGGTCCCCACATGTACGCTGGTAACCGATACATCTATATTGGATGTGGCTCCCCATCTCTCATTGGAAGTAGGGGGATCGGATGGTGTATTTATTGCTTCCAGGTGTAATTCATAAATCAGCTCCATCCTCTCCTCTCTCGTTAGTGTGGTCACTGTACCAAAGTACTAATAATGCGTTTGCATCAGTTGCCATGATTATTTACTGATTCCTCAGCGTATTGAAGATAGCTCTAATTTTATTTAGGTATCGATTTAGACTTTTAGGATCTTTATATTGGAAGTATATAGATACCACTATCACGTTACACCATCCTGTGCTGTTTTCTACACATGTCGTGTGATCATAACAGAATCGTGCGACTTTCGTTGTTGTTACGCTCCTGTTTAGGGCCATTATACCTGTCATGGGTTGTTCCCCGTCAGCTGTAATTTGCGCTGACACTGACATGTACGGTATCGATCCTCTCTTTGAATGAGGTTCTTGTATGTAAGCCATGTGTTGGTCAGATTAATGTAAAATATGATGTATAGAAACTATTGACCAATATTCTTTCAATTGCTGTCGACAGCATGAATTGGAAGGTTGTACGATTAGGCTAAAAGGATATCAGGCTACATTTTGTCAGATTATAAAAGACATATATATGATCTGAAAAAACATTGAATAGCCTGCCTAAGGGTAACTAATGTAGTAAGAAGATACTAGCAGCACTCGCAGCCCACAAATCAGCTTATGAAGTATGCCTAGCAAGAAACTGAAAACGGGACTTCTGAGAGCTCCAAAGACTGATGCTGTTAGCAGGGATAGACAATAAAGATACGGACTTCTTCTTAATATTTGGAATAAGGAATAACTGCGAGGAAAAATATCAAAAGAGGTAACTGGATCATAATCGGACGAGAAATTTCCAGTGCTTGCTAGTCCTGAGACACGCTCTTTCTCATGGTTAGCTCAAGAATACACACACACAGCAATTCCGTTAAGTAAATACGGTAAAAATAATGATACCGGCATTGCATGTGAAAGGAGGAGTAGGTTTATATTAGATTGTAACACAATATTTTACTGTCGTCAGAATGTAAGCTAAATTGATGAAACCCTCCACATCGTATTACACTGTCAAAGTAAATTGCCTAACTTATTATTGGTTGCTCTTCGGAATCTCTAAACAAGTTAATAGTCATGTTTAAAATGAAACCCACAATTCTATTCCCGTCCCATTTCTGTCACTACACCAGATAATCGAAATGATAAAACAATAAATTGAATAAAACACTTCTCAATGTTCATAAGCTGCAAACAAAATTTGAATTTTACCCTGGCTTTCCGGTTGGAGCCGCGTCGATTTACTAAAACCTAACCTGTCCTCTGATGAAAGCTACAGCACGATAGCTGAAACGTTAGGTTTTAAAAAATCGAACAGGCTCCATCCGGAGAAGCAAGATAATACGTCCAATGACGGCGTAAGTCTACGCAATAAAAACTGGAATTTGTGAACGGAGATTTTCTCGGCGTATATATGCAACATAGTGTTCACGGGTTTTCAGTCGGATATTTTTATGGAACGATGACAACGTTTCGAGAACGTCTTCTGTTGGCTTCATCAAGGAATCGTATCTTGCTATCGAGAATCTGCAAGATCACATGTCCGACAGTTTCAGATCAAGTACCAAATAACACTTATGTAGCAACTGATAAATGATATTGCTGATTTTTAAAGAGACGTTTAAAGTTTCAGGTTATTGGAATTATTGTAATTTCGTCTTGAGAAACACTGACAATTTTACTCCTCGTAGCTGTAGACCAGGCGTCTGCGCCGCAATGGATGGGGTCCTATCTCACAGAATTTAATTAGGGTGGTTTGCCATTGCCTTCTCCAGTGTATGGAAGTGGTACTTTATGATGGTAATGTGTTTATATTCAGTAAAGTGTATTGTTGCCTTATGATCAAATATTAACTAAAGGACTGCTTGAAACCGATGCCGGCCCATTCATGCTTACTCTTCTGATGGAAACCTTGGTTGCCTCCAAGCCTTAACGTTTCTATATGATGGACAAATTACCGGCAACAGTTTCCGATGTCATACTATATGCCTTGTGAGTGGTTTAGGACTTAACCGAGGACTCTAGTGAACAATTTGGTGATTAAGAATTGTGCACCACCACCAACTCTTCTTACTGAGCACGGTGGGGGGCGGTGACGCTCTGACCTCGCATTTGGGTGGATGCAGACTCAGCTCCCCGTCGTGGCATCCAGATTTGGGTTTTTCATACCATTCCAGGCGAAGCCGGGATGCTTCCTTGACCAAATTACTTTCCTGTCTCTAATTACCTCGACATAGACGAGGCGCAAGTAAATCCGTAAGCAATAAAATAAAAACTTCTCCTACCCTGATAGCCAAGTATTGATGAAGAAAATTTCTAACTAACACCTAAATTTCTAGCAAACACCATGAACACCATGTCACCGCCAGACACTATCACAGTGCCGCAACCACCTGACCTCGGGGTAGGCGTGGGAATACTAATGAATAGTTGAAGCCCAAATAGCTCCATAACTCCCTGAAAATATAAAAATAATACCCAGAAACGTCAGTTTGCCAAGAAAAAATTTCAAACACGCCCGCAAGGCATAGTCTCATGGAAGGAATGAAAAACATCAAGAATGTAGAAATAATGAGCAAAGCCCAGGGAAGAAAGCTCTTGGTACTGTGGACTTTAGCTGGCTGAAGCGATAAAAAAAACTATAATAGCAATAATAGTCTACTGGTTGTAAATACCACGCCACATGAAAAGGGCATAAGCGCATTAAAAGAGGCGGAAAAAATGTAGGACAGAGTCAAACCAAGTCCTGTAAAGATGAGAGGGTCTTGCAATCATCGTCATAGTAAAAAAAAAAACAACATAGAAGTGGCTCAAACTGGAGATCGGGCTGGAACCAGGTGCCATGAAATATAGGAGAAGCATACGCCCATCATCTAATGCTAGAGAAAGATGTAGTAGGGCTAACCCAGTAATCGGATTGAAGAAAGTCCCAGGAAATATCAAAGGAGCACTAAATCTAAAGCTAAAGACCGTGGGCTGTACCCGGTGATCGGGGTTAAAGTAGGTCCCAGGACGTGTGATAGAGACGTAACCCGTACTTCCAAATACGTGTGCCGGTCATTTATCAAAATAACATGAACTATAATCATAGTTATAATAACGGAAACACGTGGATTGGACTTCCGCGTCAGATTAGTACGATTATTCCGTCTGTGTCTAAAGAAAAACATACCCTCCAAAGGTCGAAACTGGCTGTGAGGTCCGCGATCCATTTGGAAAGATGGTTCACAGTACTTGCGTTATTATTATTGAGTCGCTTAGCAAGAGAAATAGGGGAAGTTGCTTAAATGTGATTGTCTGGGACCTCGTTGTGGATTTCTAATACAGGAGTTGGAAGAGGTGCAAAACGGGGAAGCTGGATTTAGTAAACTACCGTAGATCGCACTGATATGACAAAGCACTCGGATTGAGTGTCTTCGGAAATCAGGAGGCTGGTAAAGAAGAGTGATGGGTATGTATAAGGTTTTTGTTAGGGATCGCCATTTTTGGTGACTGCTGCTTGTTATGGACGTATTTTTCATGATATCATACTAATAACACTTCAGACCTGAATGTACTGTATTTTAATAAAGGAATCACGGATATTATTTTAACACAACAGAGGAATCTTGGGCATCGGGGAATAAGGGAATTATGGACTGGAATGTGTGGGAGACTTTCCAGGCGTCAAGATGCAATGCACTCTTCTCGGGTGTCCAGCCGAATGGTGTCATGTAGCTTCCGGATGTTGTAAGCTTGCTGTAACTGCAAATAATTACCAATCTAGGTATTATAGATAGCTGAGCCAGCTGTCAAAACGATGTGTTTCTGCAACAGCATCCGGCTGGACACCCTAGAACATTTCATTGCAGGGAATGGAATAATCTGTCATGAGAGATTCTAGGCAACATACCTCAAAGACTGAAAGAATTTATAGTGAAAGTGAAGAAAAGCATAAGTAGTTTTATTGGGAAATTACCAGAAAATCCTAAATTCAATCACAATAGACGTTGTGCTTCTGAAAATTCAAAACAACGAAAGCATTTTTTTTCAGGGGATCGCCATTTTTGGTGACTGCTGCTTGTGATGGGCGTATTTACATGATGTCAGTCTAATAACACTTCAGACCTTAATGGCTTCGAAAATAAATTAATCATATACTTCAATCGGATCGCTATCCAATAAGAATTAGAACCTAATTTTTACCTCTACGCTAACGCAGTTCATCAGAAAATATAAAATTGTTCTGCTGTTCGATAACCTAGGAAACAGTGCACTAACCACGAACTCAGCAGTTACGACTTCCAAGGAGCTAAAAGTCAGAACTAGTTTACGTAATAACTATTAAGAGTGATGTTAGTGTTACCTTTATGTAGGGAGTCCATCTCGGCTCCTTGGATATCCTGAAGTACGCATCGGCGAGACGGAGGTTGGCGAATGTGGTAAATACTGCCTGCCCACCTGGAGCCAGAAGCTTATGAGCGTTACGCAGCGCAGTTCTGCCAACATTCATCAATCAAATCTGTAATCAACTTCTAGCTGACACTGGCTTATTGAAATATGGGTTCCTGAGCAAGGTGCGGGGTGCAGAGTGCAGGTTGCAAACCATAACCTCTTGCAAGAATGCTGCTTGTAAGAATCAGGCTTTAAAAACAATCATATTTTAATTTCAATTGCAAAAAAGGACATTTTTTGGTGTCAATAGTTAAAACACATGATGATTTCAGTTGTATATTCAAAGGTACATATTTTTTTTTATCATCATCACATCTTAAAGGATGAGATTGACATATATTACAACATGTACTTTAAACAATGATGAGAAATTTGTTAACACATTTCACTAATTTCTAAGTGCCAGACAAAAGGAGAATTTCTAATTCTTTCCACTCCCAAAAACAATTTTCCGCTCTGAAAATAGTGTTTATGGCAAGAGTGTAGCATTCCTTTGAGTCTCGTAACGTAATCAGAGAGGAAGAATTATTTTTAAATACCTGGTTCTTTAAGTGCATTATTTGGACCACTAAGTTGTTGATTTAGTAATTCAGTTGGTTAAGAAGTATTAGAAACCGGCAAATCCAAGTCTGTGGTTACTAATAATACGAAAAACTGATAGATAAACAATTCCTGTGCCCGCAAATATTACTGTACCTACAAACGTACAGTGAGTACCACAAAGAAATTTATTACTGTTAGGCGTCTTTCTATGTCGTTTGTACGCAAAAATTTCAAATAAGGAGAATACGTGGCTCACTTAAAAAATCAATTATAATGGTGTCAAAGGATAGGACAGGTGACATACAAATCAATTAAATTGAATTGCGATAGGTCGCACACTCTGGGGGAAATTTTCATAATCATCTAACTACACGATTCCTAGTATTTTTCTTCTTATTATTATTATCTTATATTATCAGTTTTAAACTCCTCCTACGTCTATTTTTGCGATTTACAAATTTTAATTTTGAATTCCTTCAGCGTTTTTGATAAATTATTAATTACTTCTCTTGGTAACTTATATCAATTCGTGATAGCTTTACCCACAAATGAAATTTTTCCCAATTCCCTATGCATGAAATCGAATGCCAGCTTGTTCCCATGGCAGCATGTATCAAGCATGTAATTGTGCAAAAAACACGTGAAATTTGTGAAGAAAATGCAGTTTCACTAAGAACCATGAAAATTTTATAAATACCCTAAATTTTTTGAAAATCGGCTAAAGATCAAGAAAACTGGTAAAAATCACCAAAACTATGTAATTTCCCTCCACGAAAGACATGGGTAAAAGGTGTGAAGAAAGATGTTAATTACAGCTGCATGCATTATAGCATACGATGTGTATTGAATCTCTCCACACAAATAGAGAAACACATGGTATGAGACAGATGCTGTATCGTCATAAATGAAACATATTCTGTTCACTGTCCTATAATACATATGACAACTTAAGTAGTACATCAGATATGTATGTCAAAGTCACACTAAAGTATTGAAGCTGAACTCAACAGAGCATGTAGAAGATGACATCACAAGTTTCATTAAACAGTGTGTTAACAACGCGGTCCTCCACAAGCACCAGTAACAGTACAAAGGAACATGAAATGGGACATACACATTAATTCGTTAGTAGGTAGAGCAAATTCTAGGCTGCAATTCATAGGTCGAATCTTGAAAAATTGTAATGAACAAACAAATCTCTTGTGCGTCCACATTTGGATTATTGTTGTGCCATTTGGGACACGTTTCGTAAGGGGTTGATCGAAAGTATAGAGAAAGTACACAGAAGAGCCGCTCGATTCGTGACCGCTTGCTACAGTCCTTATGAAACCGTCACAGAACTGATTAGTTGATTAGGTTGGGAGTCTCTGGTAGATAGACGACACACGTTTCGTTTAACTTTATTGGTAAACATGCGTACTCCCACTTTCACTTTTGAGTGTAGTGAAATACTGCTTCCACCAACCTATTTGAGTCAGAAGGACAGGAAAGATAAAATTATAGAAATAAGGTGCCGGACTGATTCTTATATGAATTCTTTTTTCCCTCGTACCATTAGGGATTGGAATGCACAACAAAGAGATTAGCTTTGGTGCTGAGCACCCTCTGCCCCCAACAATTTTGTGAATTGCAGAGAATATATGTAGATGTAGATGTAGAAGCACCATAAAAAAAACCTGATTACATTTACCATCATCCCCGAGAACATTATACACTGATTGAATTCTTGAGCAATGCACTCTGTTTAGGTAACATGATCTTTGAACTGGTAATGTGCTGTCACAAGCCTAGGTGACTTGGTAGCCTGCTCCGAAGGGATGAAATCTACAGATGATATCGATTAAAGGTACAGACAGTTCTTATACCGACAAAGAAACCGACACTAACACACCGCGGCGTAGCTAAAACTAATACAATCACTATATTTGCTTGCATCACTGAGCACAGTGGCATCCACATGATGTGTCTTCATCTTCCCAACTACAGAAATGTGTATTATATGTACAAAAAATGTGTGATTATGCTGTCATGGCAGTCTGTAGAAAAACCTGTAGAGTTCCCACCACACACATCACGTTACCATCATGAAGACGCGCAATGGATAACACCCACACATATTTGCATCATATAGCTCTTATGTTATCGATGAAAGGTGTTAACAGTATGTATACTGAAACGAATGCCGTCATTAAAACAACAGGGCATGGTAAAAAGTGCTACCATCAATAGGTACATGATCCGTGATATCACAGGTTAAACTGAGGTTAATGTAGAATGTTAAATTGCTTGCTATAATAAGTTAGAGTAAGTTGAGGGTGGTAAAGTTCACCTCAACTTAACTGTACTGTTGATTATTACGTTGTGTTGGCCACAATAACTAGCTAGCGTGGCATTACAGTCATGTGCACTAGTTAGACAAACTGGTATTTTGCTTTCGCAGTGCGAAGAAATACCATAATTCAGTGATCGGGTTGGGGCCCACGCCACCTCGGCAATCGGACTTGGGCCTACTTTAGGATTTCTATGCCTCAACGACATGTGAACAGAGCACACCAGTTTGTCAAACCAGTGCACACGCCTTTAATACCATGGTAGCTAACTATTTTCGCCTAACATCATGTAATAATCTACAGTACAGCTAGGGTGAGGTGGACTATCCCAACCTCAACTTACTCTAACCTACAATGGCAAGCAATTTATTATCCAAATTAACCAGACTTTAACCTGACTTATCATGGATCATGTACCTACTGATGGTAGCACTTTTGACTATGCCCTATTGTGTTAATGTCGGCATTTGTTTCAGTATACATACTGTCAACACCTTTCATCGATAATGTAGAGCTCTATGATGCAAACGTCTGTGGGTATTTTACTTTGCACGTCTTCATGATAGTAACGTGATGTGTGTGGTGGGAACTCTACAGTTTTTTCTAGAGACTGCCATCACAGCGTGAACATACATTTTTGGTACATATAGCAAACATTTCCGTAGTTTTTTGCGAAGATACACACACATCATGTGGATGACAATGTGCTCAGTGACGCACGCAAGTTTAGTGATTGTATCAGTTTTTAGCTACGCCGCGGTGTGTTAATGTCGGCTTCTGTGTCAGTATAGGTTCTGTATGTATCTTTGATCGATAACATATGTGGTTTTCATCCTTTCAGTTGGGGTTCCCACGCCGCCAAGGCTTGTGACAGCATATTACCAGCTTAAAGATCATGTGAACTAAACAGCGTGCATTATTATCGGTGTATAATATTCTCAGGGATGATGGTAAATGGAATCAGGGGTTTTTATGGTGCTTGTGGAGAACCGTGCTGTTAACATACTGTTTAATGAAACTTGTGATGTTGTCATCTTCTGCATACTCTGTTGAGTTCAGCTTCAATACTTTAGTGTGAGTTTTGATATATATGTATATCTGATGTACTACTCGAGTTGTCATATGTTTTATAGGACAGTGAACAGAATGTGTTTCATTTATTATGATGCAGCATCTGTCTCCTACCGTGCGTTTCTCTATTTTGGTGGAGAGATTCAATACACATTGTATCCTATAATGTATGCAGCTGTAATTGACATATTTTTTTCACACCTTCTACCAATGTGTTTCGTGTAGGGAAATTACACAGTTTTGGTGATTTTTACCTGTTTTCGTAATCTTTTGCCGGTTTTTATAAAATTTTGGTGCATTTGTGTGTGGCATCCATCCATCCTCTTTAAACGCGGACTGCCTGCCATGACACTGTGTGTTAATATCAGCTTCCCTGTCGGTATATGTTCTGTCACCACGTAAAGTCGATAACAATGAGCTGTGTGTGTAGTTGAACACTGCGCTCGCCATCTAACTGGTCTATCATGATGGTAACATGATGTGTGTATTGGTTGTGCTGATTTTTCTGGGGAATGTTCTGTAATCACGTGAATATGTGTTTTTCAAGAATTTTTGAAGCTCTGAATCTAAAAATACATCTCTCAACAAGAACCAAGGGTGGTAACTTTGTATAAAAACTGCAAGAAGAGGGGTATGAAACACATAATATTCATGCCAGCCATGTTCAACGTGGAAAATCTGTGACTTGTGCAACAGAACTGTTTATACTTCGCTTTTATAATACAATTTTCATGAGTGATGTTACTTTGTCTTCAATTTCGGTGTATAGCTGTTGGTTGTTAATTATCTTTACATTTATTGAGACGTGTGTTGGGGTCTCCGATGTATCTTAGTTCCTCTATGCGGTGTCTTCTGTCGCAGTAGGATGTTTAAGACGCCACTGGAATGAGTGACGGCACATACTATTTTTTTTTTTAATCGTCACTTACATTCAGATTAATGTTTCTTTTTATGAATATGGTTACCGCAATGGCGCACCCCAAAACGTTGCAAGATGTATGTCGTTTGACCAGTATCGTCTGATGTGGTATGACTCACTCCATTGGCTCGACTCGATGCTTGTGGTGCTCGCCACTAGGAAGTTGTGTAGGCTGCCTTCAAAGCCATGATCTATAGACATAGGTCTGAGTTTACCGAATGTATAATGTTTTAATACCGTGGAAGTCGTAAATTTCAGAACTTGAACTACGCTTTGTACATGATATCTTCTATATGAATGTAAATGATGTATTTTTGTGGTGAATTTTACCGCATATCGTTGTTTTTGCCATGATGCCAGTATGCCTGTGAGGGGGTGTACTTTTGTCTGTGTATGACTGCATTATATCTGGTGCGTAGGCGACCTAGAGACCGAATGTGCATGTGGTTAGGTGTGGTATGTGGAGCGAGCATATGAACATCAGCTCTGCTTGTTTTCACAGTTCCCTGTCAACTGAATCGGGCAAACGGCGTTTTACAAAAGAGAGACCCTCGACTCCTTGAACTCCGGTGTGTAACTGTTCGTGGTTAGTCATTAAATCACTTATTGAAACTTGGGTTAGGATTTATGTGGTATCTTTAGTTTTCGATAGTGATTTCATATAGCTATTCCAAATGTGGAAACGATTAACTGATGCTATGAAGAGGTCAATTTTAAATTACTTATAATGGTGCCACCTATCATTTCACCGAGCGTATTGGCCTCGAATTCAGGACACTGGTGCGAATACTCGCCCGGGTTTTCTATGGTTTCCTCAAATCACTTCAGGCGAATGCCGGGATTCTTCCCTTAAAAGGCCCTTGCCCGAGTCCTTTCCGGCCTCTAACCAAACCATAAGTTAAAGAAATCTTATCATTACGACACCTGTAAAAGCTCTTGAAATTCTCGGAAAGGCAACCATCCGACTTCCTATCTATTATATATATATATATAACACTCACGCTTCGTGGATTGAATTGTTTTGTAAGGTTTGCTTGCATTTACAGAAATTCTGTATACGAGATAGGCCTACTTATGTAACATTATTTAAATCTAAGAATCAGTACAGTTTCGAAGAGTATAGAAGGTTAAAAAAAAAAAAACGCTTTAAAACAGTCTCATAAAACGGTGTAGAGAAATCTACCTGATATTTGGTTACTTAGAATATCGAATTCTTCGTTAAATATGAAGTGTAGTTCTTGTTACGCTTGTTAAGATGTTGGCGTATATATAAGAGATTACAACCATGCACCTTTTGACTTTGGAAGTAAGTATTAAACAGCACAACAAATCTGGCTTCTCTGTACTTTCAAATAAATATAGTTGCGTGCGGCCGGTATGGCATGGTGACGGAGTTTCTTACCGGCTGCCCAACTCGCCTGACTTAATATGGTAGGCGAACGACACTTTAACGTGGAATCACACGGAAGCTTTCTGCCGTACTACACATAGACAATGCTAGCTTTTTAAGAGGTGAAGCAAGGCTTTTAAAATACCTAGGCGAGAATGGAATTCAAAACAGGTGATCCTTCGATTCATGATCAGCCGGCTTAAACACCGAACTCTCAGTCTAAGGGACAAGGGGTCACTGGATCGTCATGTCGGAAGCGATATGATCAGTGATAACACCACTTAGCGGGAAACACCATCCGAAAAGTGTTGCTATGTGACAGAGTGCCTGTTCCACTACGCTACAACCAGTAAACAGCCATGTCCTGTACCATATTGTTACCATAATTTTCAAAACTCACTATAGGATGGACCACGTAATGTAAATAGGAGGAAAAATTCAATGATCCCTACTATTTTGACTTAACGCAGAATAATTTCTTTGTTGGGTGCGAGCTGCTTCGATGTTAACACACATGAATGAATAATCACGTGTTCAGATTGCTAAAAATTCGCTGTGCTTTTATCATATGTTTTGTTTTACACCTGAACTCTAATTTAACATCGTCGAGAACAGGTTTGTTACATTAACATTCGTATATATGAGTACTGTTTGGGGTACTACTCACCCGCCTTTCTTATTCTCGGTTATAACAAAAGAAATAGTTTTGATTGCAATATGAACCGACAGCAAATTGCGGGTAGAAAATGTTGCCGATGGGCTAAAAATAGTTAATTGTGCTTCCATGGGGTAAGAAAATAGGCGCAGTGCAGTGATCGCGGGTTTTTCAGCTGATGGGAACAGCGGAGCGTGGCTTCAAAACGAGACGTCGTATTTTAATAAAAGGATCCCGCTTTGACCTGCCAACTCTACGCCGAAAGAGTTCCCATTCACACTCGGAAATACAGATTTTCAATTAGCACACACCAACACATCGCCTAGCACACCAGGTAGCGGTTATTCCTCCCTCGGTCGTTGTCACGTTTCGTACGTAATCTCCTACGGCTCCGTCAGCACCATTGTGTCGGTATTCAAGACGCGCTGTCCTTTTTTCGTAACTTTCTGCCAGCATTCTACCCCTGTTTCGTAGGGGACGCTTTAATTACATCGTTAGCACAGTTTTTTTTTTTTTTTTACCTATCATAGTATTTTGATGAAGCGCAGGTGTCGTTACATGTCTGTGGATGGTGTTACTTTATATTCTCTGTGACTGGGTTCGTTTACCTTGTGTGCACGGGTATACTCCCCCTCCCTTACTATTACCCTAAGTGACTACGGAAAACCGCCAAAAAACCGTAATCGGGACAGCAGGAAGGATCATCCAATTTTATGCTTTCCGTACGTAACACCATGAGATTACTTGGTTGTTGCTAAATATCTTCCCGTTCCTGCCTCCATTTCTTTCACGTCTCTAGTGATCTTGATGTAGACAAGCTACCGACATCTAAATAAACTTACATTCTCTCTCCAAGATTCAAAATTCATGATTATTTAATAATTTCCTACGAAACAGTTGGTTATGAAAGTTGGTTAGGAACTCTCTGCGGCAGATCTACTAACAGGATACGCGTTTGGTGCTATAGAAACCAATTCATATTTTGCGCCTTGCCTTGTGGGGGAGTTGTAACACTCGGGTCCATCGTTCAGGAAGACAGGGCTTCAAATATTCAACTGATCATCCTGATTTCAGTTTTCAACAGTTTTCCGAAATCCTTCAAATGGCCACGGACGAATTCCTTCGTGTATTTCCCTAAACATACACTCCTAAATTTTTCAAACAAATCTGCAAGTAACCACACATCTGTGTCTATATACAGACTTGCGTATTCGTCCAATGCTTTGATGAACAAATGTGCTCGTAGTCTTTATCCGAAATTTCGGACTCCAACAACGTACAATAAAAAAAATATATTTTTTTTTCCGTTGCTCATATTCTTCTCCCGCCTTTAATGAGCCAGCGTAGACGAGCTGTAAAGCTTGAAGAACGAAAAGAAACTATAGAAACTTGTATCAGAGGCACAGTGCATTTTGGAAATGAAACTTGGACTTCAGTAAAGAAACATATGAGTATTAACACATTAGGAAGTGCGAAGTAATATGGGAAATGCTATTTGCAGAGAGTATGAACCACTGGTTCTTTGCTTCCAGTGAAATTTCATTGTGATAGTCTGTCATCGTACTGTGAAAGGGGTATTAAAGAAAAGGGATAATTTCACATATAAGACAGATGCGTCAATAGTGCTTATTTAATGAGGCACCCGCCAAGAACCATGCCTAAGACTCTCCAAAACCAGGACGTACAGTATAGCTAAACGCCTATGGTGGTCCCACCTGCGATGAAAAATAGAATTCTAAATGTTGTCCATTATACAAACAGATTTTAAACAAATGACAAAAGTGGATTCACGTGAAGTTTTGTGTAATGCTATACATTTTCACTCTGAGATCGGTTTTCTTACTGCGTCATCTGTCTCGAGACTTCTTTGATACAAACCTTTGTTTTCACATAACTAGACTAAATGTTCCGGGACTCGAAACAGTGTCGTCCTAAATGCATGGCTCCATCTGGTTTGAATCTTTTTAATACGATATTAGGTACTAAGAATGTAATAGGTTTGTTAGACTAAGATGAAGAATAAATACACATACTGTATTCGCATTATAGCCCTAAATTCCCTGATATATTGATGAAACAGTAATTGTAAAACAACTAATTACAAACACATAAACAGGAAAATTAATTATAATTAGTATGGCAAAGTCTGTAAGAGCTAGAAGAAATAACTGACATTACTTCAATTCATGTATGAAAGAAAAACCTTAAATAACTATATTTTGTATTGTGCAGAATTGCAAAGTACTTTAATTCCTATGCGTGTTTTATTACGTATGAATGAATCTTAAAAATTTAAGGAAATTGAACGAATTATTCCAGAAAGAAAATAAATTAATATGAACTTCAATGACATTAAAGATTTTTCAGATGTTAAGGTGTTGAACTAGAAATTTAAATCCAGCAAGAAACAATTTGAATAATTGTAAATGTCTGGTAAGTATATAGAAGGAATAGAATAAATTAAAAAAGTACACGTGAGGCCGCGTACGGACATAGTGTCACGTACAATACTTTGAAAGGAAAGGAGTAGAGAAAATAGTACGATGCACCAGCAACCAAGCCTCACAACATCTTCACTTATCTTTCCCAGTAGAATCTGTCTTTCTGGTTGTAAAACGAATTAACTGAAATAAAACTACTGAATCGCATCTAAATACAGCTGAAGCTAAACTGGTTCTCTACTCACTTTAAAAGTCAACGTTATTTCAGATACTGAACACTGTGTCTCCAGTGAATGTATTTTATCTTTCCCGTACTTACGCTCCATTTTTTACCTTAAAATTTTTCTCAGCAATTTCTATACCTGCAGCAATACTGATACTTAAAATACGTAAATTCAGGCAGTTGAGCCCAAACGCTTGGCTACGGGTAAAAAAGAAACTGGTAGGTGGCAACGAATCCGATACTGCGGCTAAATAGACAGACTGACCGTTTGGCTATACCCCGTTCCCCTTCCTTCAAACACTGAATTTCTTAGCCGTATGCACATCTGCTCCCCAGCATCAACAATGACTCGACGATACTGCCACCACTCCTAAGCGAGTCCAGCGGTGCGGTGTAACATGATTTACCTCTGATCTTCCATCCAGTGCAGCAGAAGGAACGCGAACAGTTTGCCGTAAGGTGCAGTCTTCCACACGTCTGACTGCTCCACATCGCCCATCATGTCCACCTGCTCGAATACAGCGGTGGAAGACGGGTACAGCTTGCGGCACATTGACAACATCTCCTCACTAACATCAGCACCCACCACTTTCACCCCTGGAGGCATGCGCGCGCACACCACCTGCCAAAACGTACCGGTCGTTCAATTCCACAAATGGAACATTTTTACGCATAGCTTAAAATTAATTTTCTAATGGAAGTGACAACGAGAGGACTTTCATTATACTCACACTTTTTTGTGATTTGTAATTATTCCAGTTAGTTATAATTATTTATAAATAATTTACTGCTATTTTTATAGAATGTTTGTTAGAGGAGTTTGATTCCAGGAACCCACCAGAACCAGGACAGGTATCTTGGCCTTTTATTTATTTATCTTTTTTTTAAAAAAAAGAAAGAAGTGCATTGAACGACACCGGACTTAGGAAACACATTTATATTATTCATTCAAGGTAAGTATAATAATTAACCATACGAGATTTTTGCGAAATTTCGAGGGTCCCTTCGTTGTTGATAATCACTGCCGTTAAATTTTGTACAGTTATGTGCAAAAATCACATATTTCATTTCCTAATTAAAGTTCGTTAGATATGTAATTTCCGTTTAATTGTGATATTCACTTAATTATCTATGAACGGTTACTGTAATATTGATTGATGCTCACCAAATCACTCGTCAAAGAGAAAAAGTGTTGTTGTTTTATTTGCTGACACAAACAGATATACTTCACTAGATATTAATTGAACACTTGTAATAATATCAGTGACATTTAATCCAGATTCAGAACTTTATTTCATAACTTTTCCCGCCATACGTTGCCTACTTTTCTTTCTAAGTGGGTACACATACGTACATAAAGAATACACATTTATATGTAAAACATAAAGACAACGATTTTTTTGGTCGTACTATCTTCTGCAAGTATCCAGCATTTCTAGGGGCTGGATATGAAAGTTCTGTTTCATCCATTTTGACTGGATGGTAATAAACACTCTCCATTGCCTTCTACTTTGGCAGAGTCCTCTTCCGTTTTGGAGATATATGCTAAAAACGGAAAAGTTTCACGTGTAAATCAGTCTTAGCAGGGGTGAAAGGGGAGAGAGGATACAGTTTTTTAAACTGAATGTAAATATCATTTGACTAATTTTAAAGCATATGTAGATTTGTGTGTTGTCACAAAAAAATTTAAAATATAAGCTCGAATTTCTTAGTCAGAAAAAATTAAGGGATATAAAGGAGGAAAGCGCAAATGTCAACAGCATTTTTTCTGTTTGTTTTACAGTGTACGTGTTCAAAATTCGATTGATATCGTGTAAAAACTGTGGGTATATATAAGAAACATTGGCACAAATCAGGGGGTTGGGGTAAAGGGGTAGAGTGGTTGACTTTTTTAAACCAAATGTATACAGTATTTTTATCCTTGTTTTAAAATAAACATATGCAAAGTTCCATCGAAATCGGTTAAAAACTGTGGGTTTCTATAAATATTACTAGAAATTGACAGGTGATGTGGTAAAGGGGGAGACAGGTTGGGCTTTGGCAAACAATATTGAAACAGTATTTTTCTGTTTGTTTTAAATATGGGGAAACTTCCTTCAAAATCAGATAGAAACTGTAGCTTTGAATAAAGAACATTGACAATAATTAAGAGGCTGGAAAAGGGGAGAGGTATTCAGTTTTCGTAAAACTAATGTGTACAGTATTTTTCTGTTTTAAAGTATACGTGTGCAAAGTATCTTCGTAATCGGATAAAAACTGTGGGTATGTATAAAAATTAAGGGGTGTAACGGGGGAGAGGGTTTGGCTTCTGGATTTTTTATTTCGTCAGAAAAAAATACATACATGTGCCAACATTCAAGGTTATCGGTGAAACAGTATCGATTGTATTAAGGGAGTGGAAAGAGGTAGAGGGGTTGGTTTTTGAAAATAAATTGTAGGCAGTATTTTACTGCTTCTTTTAAAGTATACATTTGCAAAGTTCCATCGTAGTCGGATAAAAACTGTAGGTTTGTATAAAGATCATTGGAAATTTAGAGGCGGCGAGGGTAAAAGGGGAATAGGGTGGGCTTTGGCAAATAAAATGTAGAAAGTATTTTTCTGTTTGCTTTAAGGTAAACGTATACAAAGTTTCTTCAAAATAGGTTAAAAGCTATAGCTTTGTATAAGCACTTTGGCAAAAATTAAGGGAATGATATCCAATGAAAACTTGATTTGTGTGTTTTCACAAAAATTTAAAACAATTTTTAAAATTGAAGTTCAAATTTCTTGGTCAGTAATTGTCCGATGAGAATCAGTCCAGTACTGTTTAGCAGGAAATGTTCAATACTTTAAGAATATCTCTATCTACTTTGGCTAATTTCTCCACCGTTTTCAAGATATTTACAAAAACCTGAATAGTTTCAAGCGTAAATTTTGGTTAATTAGGGTGACGGTGACAAATGGGTGAGATTTTGTAAACCAAATGTAGACGGTATTCTTCTCTTTGCTTTAATGATACATGTGCAAAGTTCCATCCAAATCGAATTAAAACTGTGAGTTTGTGTAAGAAACATTGGAAATTTAAGACAGGTGGATGGAGTATAGGGGGAAAGGTGTTGAGATTTGGCAACCAAATATATACAGTATTTATTTGTTTGTATTAAAGTATACGCGTGGGAAGTTCCATGGATATCGGATAAAATCTCTGGGTATGTAAAAGAAAATTGGCAAATAATAAGAGGGAGGTAAAGGAGGAGACGTGTTGCTTTCTTGCAAACTAAATGTAGACCGTATTTTTCTGTTTGTTTTGTTCTGTTTGCAAAGTTCCATCGATATCGTATAAAAACTGTGGGTATATATTAGAAAGATTGGAACAAATTAGGCAGTTGGGGTAAAGGAGGAGGATAGTTGTTTTTTTTAATAAAATGTATATTGTATTTTTCTCCATTTTTTAAAGTATACATATGCGAAGTTCAATCGAAATCAGATAAAAATTGTGGGTTTCTATAAAGATCACTGGAAATTAAGAGGGGAGAGTTTAAAGGGGAGGAGGGGTTGTTATCAAATGTAAACAATATTTTTCTCTTTGTTTTAAAATATATGTGTGCAAACTTCCCTCAAAATCGGATAGAAACTGTAGTTTTGTAAAAAAAAAAAAAAAAAAAAAAAAAAAAAAAAAAAAAAGACAAAAATAAAGAGGGTGAAAGAGGAGAGAGGGATTGGTTTTTGTAAACCAAATGTTCACAGTATTTTTCTCCTTATTTTAAAGTATAAGAGTGCAAAGTTCCGTCTAAATCGGATAAAAACTATAGGTTACTACAAAAATTATTGGAAATTAAGAGGGGAGAGGATAAAGGGGAGAGGGGTGGGTTTTGGCAAATCAAATGTGGACTGTATTTTTCTGTTTGTTATATAGTTTATGTGAACAAAGTTCCTTCAAAATCTGGTAAAAATTGTTGCTTTGAATAAAGAACATTGGCAAAAAATAGTGGGATGTAAAGGGGAAGAGGATTACATTTTTGGAAACGATATGTAGGCAGAATTTTTCTCTTTGTTTTTAAAGTATACGTGTGCAAATTTCCATTAAAATCGGATAAAATCTGTAGGTTTGCTTAGGATGTAAAGGGGAAGAGGGATTGCGGTTTTTGAAACCATATGTAGGCAGTATTTTTCTGTTTGTTTTAATTTTTTAAGTATACTTGTACAAATTTCCATCAAAATTGGATATAATCGGTGCAAACATACAAACATTCATTTATATATATACAGATGAACACACGACGCAATCAAATAAAAATTGGAAAATGTGCTTCAAAACTAGTCTTTCTAAACGGTAAGAAGATAAATACAGACGGATAATACGAAAAAATTATTTCTTTTGTAAAATGGTCTTCACAAAAGTTTTATGTTGGGCAGCGTGGTCTGGAACAGTGGTTCCCAAAAGGGTAGTTACTGCGCACCGGTGGATATTGAAGAGATGATAGGGGGCGTTTCTGGTCCGACGGAAGTTTAGGGGTCGTAGAGGACCAACCGCACCCCCCTGCTTTCCAGTATTATATCCGACTTTAAGGGCTGCATCATACAAATTTTTCAATGCATTCCTAGGATCATATGTGGCAAAAAGAGGATTTAGCGAAGTCAGAAGTTTATTCGCTAAGGGAAAAATAGTGAAACGAAGAGATTTAAAATTTCTTATGACAAATATGGCACAAAAAAAAATAGTGTAATTACACCAAGCTCAGCCCATCGATGTGATATTTTTTTCATAATATGTATTTTTTAATCGAACTGTGAGCAGGAGATCAGTATAGCAAAACTCTTCAAAAAATAATTTTGGTAACCTACCCTCGTTTTTCTATACATGATATTGCACACTTCATCGAATAACTGTTTCAAAAAATGGGATACGAGTGAAAAAAGTTGGATCATTATGGGTTAATTTATTTATTACAGGAAAGGAGTCGGTGTATTTTATCCTGAGCAGGTGAGTAATTCTTTGTTTGAAAAGGGTGCGGTAGGCCAAAGTAGGTTGGGAACCTATTGTCTACAATCTTGCCATCTACGCGCGTGCTGAAAGTGTCGACGAGACGAGGCAGCTAAATATCATAAAATAACGGGTCTGATGTATTAAGTTTTGCGAGTAATCTCTTGTTATTTACATCCCGAGTTGCAAAATCACAAAATTTTACTATCATCTTGAGTCATCGTGGGAAGGTGGTCCGAGCCTGGCTTACCTGCACTGTGGTGCGGCCAGGCCCGCATCCCAAGTCGACGACCGGCAGCTGGCGCAGCTGTGGACTCCAGTCGAGCAGTGGCCACAGCTGGTCCATGACGCGCTGCGCCGCTGCCCGCTGCGTGTCGCTCGACCGTCCGTAGCGCTCGACCACGTCCATCGCTGTCCTGCCACGTACTCCCGCCGCGCAGTCTTAAGTACACCCGCTCGCCGCTCTTCCATTGGTTGACCGCGCGCACTCGAAAACACCTTGGGTAATTAGTGCACGTCTTCCTCAAGTTTAATGATGCGACTGGTTACAGGCGTCTGTTAAACGAATTGAGACACATTTATCAATTGTTGAAATAGCTGTAACATTTGGTATAATCTGAAAAACTTTTCTGCTTTTGTTTTTGACGTTATTGCCAAGAGAAAAAGATTTCAAGAATATTTCGTGATAATCGCTTCATAAGGAGAATTATAAGTCTGCAAATGCAGATTACTGTACCAATCTCGAAAGAAAAACCATGCTTGGTAGGTGAACTGTTAACGTTCTGGTATTGCATTCGGGAGGGCGCCGGTTCGAATTCCCGTCCAGACATCCAGATTTGGGTTTTCCATGGTTTCCCCAAATCACTCCAGGCGAATGCTTCCTTCAAAAAGGCCATGACCGAATTCTTTCCCGTTCGTTGTCCCCAATCCCATCCCGCCTCTAATAACCTAGACGTCGACGACTCGTAAAACCACAGGTAAAAAAAAAAAAAAAAAAAATCGGAAGAAAAGTAGACGAGATCTGCCGCAACTCATTCGTACTTTTATTTAAGTTCATGAGGATTTTTTAAACGCTTCGGCAGGAGAATGTGCTAAAAGGTAGAATATAATGTTCTGTAACAGTCTATTCTAACTGTAATCGTATGGTTTGCAATGAAGAAACGATAGTAAGGAAATAAAATGAATTCGCATGACGAATGCAGCGTATAGGAGAGTAAGTACCGTACATTGAAGTAGCTTGCTATTGAATTAAAATTGAAGGGTACATTGAGTGGTAGTTGGTAACAAAAGTACTTGCCTAAGCTGTCATACTTTCTAAATATCACAACTTTTGCATCAAATAAAATATAGGAACAGTACCATGGTTATCTACAGTAGGATTGATTTTTTTGGCTGTGTCCCATTTTTTACTAGCATTGGTACAAATTTCTTTTTCTTTTACCTTCTTCAGTGCTTTTTTTTTTGATATACATTATATAGAAAATCATGCACCCTGAAATATACAAAAAAACAGATGATTGAAAATATCTTCTTGGCAGTTATACTTAAAAAAAAAAGTTATTACCGTTACGTGATCGGCGTATCCTGTTATGTCAATACTTCTGTTCCCGATAACTGACAAATATTATTGTGGTTTCGCATATGGCTCAGAATCTTTAATAAACAATATCTAAAACATCATCGTTTAAATTACCTCAAAATTAACAGCCGGATTCCAAAAGACATTTGACGAATATTCTTTTAATTTAAACGCAGGTTCCTCCAGCACTCTATTTATATGGTACGATAAATTCGTCATTTACACGATAATTCGTAAATGACCATGACCATTCTAACCAACTGTGTCCTAGTAATTGACATTTAATAATCAATGATGGTTTTATTAGAAACATAATATAATCAACAAGAACATTAAACCATGAAATATTTTTTCTGCACATAACTATAGTGTCAGCATCTTTAAATCCCTTTGCTGTTATCTCCGTTAGCATCCTTAAACCTGTGGTCGTCTCTGTTTAGTCTTTTAGTTCCCATTACTGTCGTTATTAAATAAATGATTCCTCGCTGATCTGCACATTAATTGGAAATTAGTAAAAATCTTTGTCTACAAAAACTTACATTGATTACTATTTATGAAACTTACATGTTAGCTCATCATCTTATTATTGGGTAGATCGTTACGTTTTACCACAGTTTCAGGGTGGGAAAGGATTTCACGCAAATTTGCAGATAATTTCCAACTAAACTAAGGGTTAATCTCCACGCTTGGTCTTGACTTGTAAGTTGGTTTGCATACAGTCTGTTGTCTTTCATCTGATAGAGATGCGGTCAATGTTTCAGTCATTTATCCACAAGAGAACTGATGATACTTCGCATATATTGTTTCTGTTCTAGCTAAACAGTGGTCTATGTTATAGCTTTAGTCTTAAATTTCCAAAAAACTTTAAGTTCTCAAGACTTTAAAAATATTTCGAATAAATAGGTACTCAGCCGATTACTCTTAATTTCCCTCATCTTTTCTCTCGAGCGAGCAGATTGTTCTGTCTTTCTGTTAATTCATGTCGTCTGTCTATGATTCTGGTTTTGTAAGGTTACAGGCTTGTAGAGTTTTTGTTTTTTGTTTTAGTAGAACTTTCAAGGCTCACACGCCTGAGGCTTTTGTCTGTGTGTGCTCTGTAACGATTTTCTACCAGTCGTTTAGACCTTCCAAATTTGTTATTCTCTAAAGCAGTGTTTCTCAACTTAATCATCCCGAGGACCATCAAAATATCCAAAATTATTCTACGGATCAATAACTTATACCACCTAATTTTTTACCTCTGAGTATAGTATAAACAAATCTTACTAATTGTTAACGGCACATAAAGCAGTACTTTAAGATCTGTATCTATACTATAATATATCTGTAAGCAATCTGCGTGTGTCTCTTTACTTGAACGGGTATCGCGCAATAATTACCGCAGCAATTTGGATGTGGTCCGAATCAAAATCTGCGGAAATAGCCAATGACTTATACGTACCTTCGGAAGGAACAGGCAATTAAAAACCTTTCTATATGGAAAACTGTATGTCATGAAACATTATGCCCTTTCAGACATGCACTACTTCCGCATAAATCTGACGAAAATTCACACAGCTTAACTAATGATTGTTTAATATTTTGACATCGAATATTTAGTTTTTCAGTTTTCTGGAATGCAGTCAATAAACGGGATACCTCAATCAAACGTAATGATCGTTACTAATATTGCATTTACTGTAAAAATTACGCTTTTAAGAATATGACCAAAGGTGAATATACTAATCTTTGAATTGTTTATATTGTCTTTGTCTTCGGTTATAATTACTGGCTTTTAGCAATTAGTTAAACTACTATATATTATATTAAATCTTCAATAAGAATAAAAGAATTGTGATATTTACGGTAAGTAACGAAGAGCTTAATACGTATATTAAAGGTTTTTATTGGCGTTGCAATTTGATTGTGAAATCCAGTCCGCATTTCAACCTAACCACAACCGCTAACTTTACATTGCGATACAGTAGATTTATTATTGAGCGTGTTTTATCCCTGTTGCAGTTCAAAATAAAGGTGTATTAAGAAATTCATTGTTATGATTTATGCTATCCTAAAATTGATGATGTTGTCACTTCCCAAATTGTAGTTAGTGAAATATTTAATGTGTTTAGGCGTATCTGAATTGTTTGATTTTGTAACGGCAATATCAGTATAAGTTGTGGCTAATTTGAATGCAACCTGACCCAAAATGTTCTTGCAGAAATATAAGTAATGAGGAATGCAATTATTGTTAGTAATTAATAAGCTGTTTTAATGAATGCCATGTTAGTGATTGACTTGTATCGCGGAGTAAATGTTTCCTGATGGCTTTGGTGAAATTTGTTTCTGGTCCAGGCTATATTTCAATCCAACTACTTCAGTTCTGAAATGTGGGTAGTTGTATAAATTTTAATTTAAGAAAAAAATACATGTTATTACTCATGGATTAGGAATGTATTTATATGGTAGGGGAGAGCGGGGAGGGTTCGGACTGTGGGAGAGACTGGACATTACTAGATTTCATACAAGGAGAAGGATAGTTGGCAGTCCTACTGCTTGTTTTGGTGAGTTATCAGTTGCTTTTGAAAGGCTGACACCAATAGGGAAATTGCCACCGGAGCCTGTGCTCCATTGCAATTAAATTAAATTAAATTAAATTAAATAGTCAAGTTCTAAACAATTTGCATTGTTATCCCGACCCTTTTTCTGATTATGTGTGTTCTGATGTAATTTTTGGCACTCCATTCGGAAGGTGTGGAGTTGGACAGTATTCAGTTGGAAATAAGCAAATATTTTTTGTGGAAACTAAGGTAAGTAATGAACATTATAAACCATAATTGATTCAACTACTTCCATATTAGTCACATTGAAATGTGCATTTTTCTTGTAATGGCTATATGGGAGAGATCGGACAGTCTGTCCGAAGTCTCCCCATTATTTCTGAAAATTTTTACTTCTGTCTAATCTCTCCGTTTTTGTTATATACATTTGGTTTTAGAGAATGAGTTTGTTTTAGGTTGTAAAATGCCGAGGTATTACAAAAAGAGGACAGATAGGACCTTTCGTGCTGCCACGATGAAAATGGCAGTAAACAAAGTCCTAGAAAGGGGAGCTTCGATTAGAAAAACTGCTGATAAATACCAACTTAAGAAATCAACACTTCTTGATTACGTAAAAAGAATAAAGATGCATCCATAAAATGTTAACTATGCCCCAGACTTAAAAACAAAGTCAAATTTTGACACCTTGTATGGAGGAATAATTGTCAGATTATCTTGTTAAAAGCAGCAAGATGTTTCACGGACTGACACCAGCCATTGCAAAACACCTGGCATTTGAATTTGAGGTAAAAAATAACTTGTCTGTACCCGAAAATTGGAATGCAAGTCGATCCGCATCTCGGGATTGGTTCACAGGTTTTATGCATCGACATCCTTCACTTTCCATCAGGTCACCCAAACCAACAAATTTGGCAAGAATGAGTAGTTTTAACACAAATAACTTAAAACTTTTTCATGACAAGTTGAAAGAGGTCTTGAAACATTATGCATTTGAACCTCATGAAATTTATAATTTGGATGAGACTAGAGTTACGACCGTTCCTCGAGTGCCTAAAGTTATTTCACGGAAAGGTCAACACCAAGTCGGTCAAAAAGTATCACGAGAATGTGGAGAGCTTATCACGCATGTTGGAATAGTTAATGCTTCAGAAAATGCCCTCCCTGTAGTATTAATTTTTCCACGCCATAGGTTTGATCAAAAGCGTATGTTGCAAGGTGTGCCCGATAATGGTCCATTAGGGTTGTCGCATCCGACTGGATGGATGACCAGTGAAAACTTTATAAAAGTTTTAAAGCATTTGGTAAAATATAGTAAATGTTCTATTGACAAGAAGATATTGTTATTGATAGATACTCATAAAACCCACCTTTCTATTGAAGCTCTAGACTATTGTAAAAGTAATGGCATTGTTGTTCTTACTTTTCCTTCCCATACCACAAATTAGTTACAACCTCTGGACACTTGCATTTATAAGTCGTTCAAGGCATTTGTGAGCGAAGGATGTGGCTCATGGATGACAAATCACCCTGGGAGACCCTCAGCATTTATGATTTGCCATTCATATGCTATTCAGCCTGGGACAAATCTGCTACTCCATCAGACATCAAGAAGGGATTTGAATCCACTGGCATTGTGCCATTCAATCGGGGAATGTTCACCGAAGACTTCCTGGGGGCATATGTTACTGAAACAAATCAATTTGATGGGTCATTGAAGAATGATTGCCACACAAATGAAAACTTGGATTTTCAAACACCTTCTCTATCCAGATCCTTACACAGCTCTCCCAAATTGACCAGACTTGTGTCTTCTTCAATTAGCACTATATCAACGGAAAATATTCAACCTTTTCCAAAGACTAAAGAAAGATAAGCCACAAACCGAGGTCGTAAGAGAGGACATTGCATGATTGCCACAGACACCCAGGAAATAAATTAAATTGCTGCCGCAAAAGAAAAGTTGAAAAAGAGTTCAAGAACAGAAACTAGGCCTATTAAAAAACTGTTTGAAACTTCATCCAAAAAAGAACCTACAGCCCATGCCCTAGCATCCAGCAATCATCGTCAAAAAGATGCAAAGAAAAGAAACTCTTCGTCTGAAAGTGAATCAGACGGTGTTCTTTCAAATATTGGAGACTCATCTGGAGGGGAAAGGGAGGAAGATACTTCTTCTGATCAAGATAATACTAGTGTTCCTGTTAGTCCCTACGCAGCTGTTAACATTCATGGGAAGACAATGTCAAGTGGACAACGATATGAGGCAAGAATTGAAGATGAAGACATGGGGGGTTATATAGTAAGGTTTCTAAAAAGAAAGAATTTATCATATAGATTTACTTTGTCTGATGAAGATACATTCTTTGTGCCATACGATGGCATGATGCTCAAACTTCCCTCTGCTCAAACGGACACTCGTGAATGGTTCAAAAAGATGATTTATTTTAATATGGACCTGAGTGATTTTTCTTTGTACTAGTAACATCTTTTTTGTCTTAAAATAAATCTCTTACTAAGGAATTTTTAAGTTTTGTGGTGCTTATTTTGTGATTTTTATTAATAAACACAACTTTTTAATTCTGTACTAGTGTGTCCAGAATCTCCCCCTAACTTGTCCATTGTCTCCCACATAGTGGGAGATTTCGGACAATTTTCAAGTTTGAAAAAAAAATTATTTGTGTAAAAACTAAAATCATTTTTGTCTTAGTCTACTGAAATTATGAAATCTTAATCCCTGGAGATTGAAAATAATTAAAATTTGGAAATATTAATTTTAAATTAAAGCTACAATTCGAAGTTAAAAAAAAAACTGTCCGAACCCTCCCCGCTCTCCCCTATTAAAAAAGGGGATTCTATAATTACCGTGGCACCGCAATTTGATGATGGATTCTTAAGTAACTCAACGAGGCAAATTGTAAGTAAAGAATAAATTTTATTGTTATCTCACTTAGTTCTCGAGATATCGTATCTCAAAATTGACGTGGTTAGGTTGAAATGCTGACTGGACCAGATGAAAAAATTCACCATACTGAAATTTGATGATGGATTTGTATGTAACTTGACGAGATAAAACGTAAATAAAGAATAAATGTTTTTGATATCTCGCTTAAATCTCCAGATATAGTATCTCAAAAGTAAGGAGGTTAGGGCGAAATCCGGCATGGCCTAGAAAAAAAAAAATCATCGAAACCACTATATCTACACGGTGAAAAAGCTCTATAAGTATTTATTTTTTTCCTAGTGGTTGTTGTTAGGTTGAAATACAGCCTGGACCAGAAGAAACGCCACTAAAAGCACAAGGAACTATACCTATAACTAATTTTTGACATCCCATATCTCGAAAACCAAGCGAGTTATTAAAAAAAAATTCTTTATTTTCGATTTGTTTTGCCGAGTTCTATAAGAATCCATCATCAGATTGTGGCTCCACGGTAATGATATAACTGCCTTAAAAAATCTTGTGAGTGATCTTGGTATATTCGTTGCTGCAATACTATCGTTGGCGGCGTAGATAGTTTAGAATTAACGGCCATTACTATCCCAGACAGTAACTTTCGTTTTGCGTTATACCTAAGGTACATTTCTTTTTGCTATAACGTGTACTTTATATGGAAAGGTATGTCCTCAGGAAATTTCTGACCTGAAGGATTATTGATTCTTACTGGAATGTTAGTGATAATGTTTCACGTAGCTTTAATTTCTTATATTTCATATATTATACTATGTTAAAATATAAGTCCTACAAAAAAAAAAAAAAAATCTTTTGAACATCAGTATGGAAACCGCATCTAAGGTAATAACTAAAAGAAAGGAAATTTTTAAAAATGAAATCTATATACTGTAATTTGCTTCTCTGCATTAAATTTGACACTAAAATAAAAAGGGTAAAACTTTTTTTGTGGGGGGGGGGGCTGCCTACTACTGGTACAAACCATTGGAAATTTGGATTAACTGCTTCGTTCTAATATCCTCTTCACGTTTTACGCTCTCCTTTTCGGAAAAGTTACCATAAATTAAATTAAAAATGCCAACATATGAGAGAGTCGCCCAGCTATTAGATGGCGCTGCAAAATTAATGAAAATCTATTGAAATGTTGGTTAAATCCTTTATTGTAATGTATTCTTGCCGTTTATGCTTCTCTTCGTTGTAAAAAGTCGCACGAAATCAGCAAATAAAAAATATTTGTTCGAGATGTAGTAGGCCATACAACAACGATTGCCATCTTAGAATCGATATAAGCGATCTGAAACAATACATTGCTTCCGTTGTAAACAAACACCCATGGATGCCGCAGAACGATTTTCCCAAACATTATTTTTCATGGTCTAGACCGAATTTCAACCTAACCACGACCTCTATGACAAAACGAGACTATTTAGGTTGATAATTTTTGTGTCATTTTTACATTGCTGGCAACATTATGCAGTTGTGCAGAGTCTCATATTTCGGCATTTTTAATATAAATGTGGCAATTTTTCTGAAGAAGGTGAGTGCAAAACGTGAAGAGGACATTTTGTGGAGGTAGATACTTCAAATTTCAAAAGGTTAGTAACAGTTTCGGATTGGTGGAGAAAGAGGCTGACTACCCGCAATTCTACACACGTCAAGATCCGCGCGTGCAAAGCAGCGGGTAAATGCTAGTCTACAATAGGGCACTTGTAAAACTGTCTTTTACCGAGCGAGGTGGTTGAGCGCTAACGCTATGGCCTCGCATTGGAGAGAATGCGGCTTCGAATTCCCAAGCGGGCATCCAGATTTGGGTTTTCGATGGTTTCCGTAATAATTCCAGGCGAATGCCACTTTCCCGTTCCTAGTACCCAGTCCTTTCCCGCCTCTAATGACCTCGACGTCGACGAGGAGTAAAGCCGTAAAAAAAATAAAAAGTCATTATTAATCCTCCATGCAATGCCGCTCTCTTAAAATGCATTTAGTTAATAGACTATCATAGTAACAATGATGTCGTATTTTTAAATCCTGGAAATACCAGATTTTTTGCTGGTCGTTGAAATATTCATAGCTTTTAGAAATTATTGTCTTATAACTTGTAATTGCTTATAGCCTTAAACAGTACGACTACGATGTTCATTTAATGTGAAAAATGTATATAAATTTATTTTTATTATGATATTTTTAATTAAGGTAAAATATAATTTTTAAAATTCTACGTGGGGACCACCTGTTACATTATAGCGAGCCACAGGTTAAGAAACTGTTGTAAAAGGCTAGTCAAGTTAAAAACGCTAGATTTTTTAATAGTAAATAATATAATTGTGATATGAACAATATGCAGTTTTGTTCATAAAGCAAGAAGTATGGTATTTTAGTGGTTAAGGCGTCTGACAGGCTAAGGAAAAGCTCACGGTTCGAATCCCGGCCTCGGCTGGTATTTTCAAAGGGCCTTGAAACGATCTCCACCTTTAATACAGCTCTTTGAGCAATCTGAAGTATGCTAGAACTTTTCCGTGGTTCATATTCCACGTTAAATTTCAGGCCTCCTTTACCCGGTAGAACTACCGGGCCAGGTTAGCGTAACAAAAAGAGGCACATACGTGAATCGAAAATTCTACCACTATTTGACCGAACTCTTCGGATATTTCCTGCGCAACAACTCATTAAGTTATTCTGTCATAAACGCAAAAATATTCTCCATTCGTTTTTCTAAAATGGTGAAGGCAGCAACGTTTCTTTATCCTTAGAATAGTGGGAGCAAGAAAATCTTGTTTCAACATTCTACATAATGAAATATGCCTGAATTTACGATTCAAATTCAAATATTGTGTCCTTTTTATTTTATTTTTTTTTTATTTTATTTTTTTCAACTTATTTTCGCTGATTTAAAGTACAGGGAGGGCGGAAAGTAACTCGCTATTGTATTGGAAATAATTTTTGTCTCCTAAAAGAAAGTTGGTCTGAAGACAATTTTTTGTACACGTTTAGTTTATTGTGTGGCATGATAATTAAAAAAGTTACAATTCAATTTGTGCTCCAGTATTTTCTATACACTGTCTTAAACGGACAGGTACGTTTGCTATGGCCTTCCGCAAAAACTCAACAGGAACACCACTTATGACCTCACGGATTTTGTTATCAAGGTCACCAAGAGTTTGAGGTTTGCTGCGGTACACTTCTTCCTTAGTCCACCCCCATGAAAAGTAATCGCATGGGGTGAGGTCTGGACTACGCGCAGGCGATTCTGTGGAGCCTCGGTGGCCTATCCATCGTCCAGTGAATAGATCATCAAGCAACTGTCTGACAGCTAAGGCGTAATGAGCGGGAGCTCTATCTTGCATAAATGACAGGTTCTGTAACTCGTCCCATTCAGAAATTATAGGCCAAACAAAAGTTTGTAGCATTTCCAGGTAACGTTCAGTGTTCATAGTGTCTCTCAACAGATACGGTCCAATAATGCGAGAAGAAGTTAATCCGCAATGTCACTTCCCCTGCATTTTTTCAACAGTCTCCTTGCAATAATCTTCTGCCCAATAATGGCTGTTATGACGATTAACAAACCCCCCAACATCAAACACAGATTCATCACTCCACAGAGGTTTTTGAAACAGCTGTGGATTATCGTCATACCTCGCGAGCATCGCTTCATAAAGTTCAAGACGCCTATCGCAATCATCAGGATACAACGTGTGGACATAATGAGGCTTCCATGGTCTGTAATGTAAGTGTTCGTGGGGAATTTTACGCACAGAATAACGTGTCATGCCACTGTCTCTTGCAGCTTGTCTTGTTGATTTTGCAGGGCTTCGCTGGAACATCTCCCTCACTGCGACCACCTTAAGGTCTAAAACAGACGAGGCGTTTTGCGCCGCGCGGCGGTCGAGTCGACGGTCGAGTCGACGCATGGTCCAATGTAATTAAATGGGGCAAAACACACGATGCCGCGCGGCCCCGGCCGCCGCGCGCGCGCCGCGCGGCGCATGGTTTCCCCGCGACATACGCGCGGCGCCGCGCGCGGCGCCGCCTCGTCTGTTTTGAACTCGCGGCGTGGAGGCGGCGCGGCGACACAGCCAACTGAAGAAAATAAACCAGAAATTGATTTTTCTCCCCTTTTTGTATCATTGTTCAAATGTAAAACATATAATATAAACATTAAACACACACAGTGAAAATTCGAATTTAATTTTTTACTTTTCTTGAAATTATTTCCTGATTTCATATTATTTTAATAATACACCATTTTAGACCTCCAAATTTTTATTTTTCTATTGATCCAGCACCAAAACTTTATCTTACGTTTTAACTTAATCTGTACTTTTGAATCGTAATATACAATCTGAGTGTCTGATCATTTCCAAAGAATGTGACAATCCTATTTTTTATGATTGCGTTCTCATATTTTTTATTTTACTAGGTAAAAATGAATTCACAAGCACTGATGTCGTCGTTTTTTCTTGTGCTAAATAAATAAAGAATTCAAATTTAATTACTTTTTTTACTTTTCTAATAACTTCCTGATCTGATTTTATACCGGTACTTTTATACATTGAAATTTGTTATCTATTGATCCAACAATGAATTTTATCTAAACTTTGATCTTATCGCATTAATATCAATAGATTTGAATCTTAAAATACAGTTGGAACGGTTGGTTGGCTCCAAGAAATGTGACGAGTTGCCATAATATGAACGATATAATAAATAAAATGATTTCTTCTAACTTTAAAGCAATGACCAGTCTTTCTTCTGGATGTATGCTGCTTCTCATCACGGTTGTTTCTTTAAGCAGCTCTTGTCTTACAGCGGTAAGCAACTCATTGAAAGAGGACTAAAACATCCTCGTAAAGTTAAAAAAAAACTTTTCTTCATTCCTTTTCAATTGGGGCCACAGGGTATAAAAGAAAACCCTTTTCACTCCGTTCTGATAGTATTGGATGAATCCAATAGCGCCTATTTTTTCTTCTCCTGTTCCATCTTCGGTACAGCAACCATAGAAGCATTACATTCTCGTCTTCTATATCCATTGTTCCACAAACAACTGAGCTATACGCGACAAATAGCGAGTCCGCGTGGCGCCCGCCGCCTCGACCGCCGCCTCGTGTGAACAGTTGGGGCGGCCGCCGCTTCGACCGCCGCGCGGCGGGAAGTCGCTCCGTCTGGACACCGAGGTCGAAGGCCGACCTGATTTCTTTGTGTCCACAACAATACCGGTCGTCAGTAACTTCCTATGGCAATTTTTAATTGTCTTTACATCAAAAACAGCTTATTTAAAAAAAAAAATGACATAATGTCTCACTACCGTCTACAAAACAAGGTAGCTTTCATTGCCATCTACACATAAAATCAATAGGTACTCTAAATTCAAAATAGGGAGTTACTTTCCGCCCACCCTGCGGAAGATATAATTCAAGAAAATTTATTTTGCTACCAGTTTTATGCAGATACTGACGATAGTTTTGGTCGCTTGAACTACGTAGTTCGTGCATTCAGTCTCTGTTAGCTACCGTGCCGCGAGAAGAAAACGTGTTACGAGATAATCACTATCAAAGTTTTTGACCTGATTATTGTTTACAATTTCTCCCGCGGTTCACTGTCAAGGTCCAGAAGTTTCTACAATGACCAAGGTTAATTAACATCTATCAAAAGAATAATAATAAAATGCTAGTATATTTCAGATCATATATGAAGACCAACTTAGTGTCTTTCGTATTCCGAAGCGAATTTTGCTCAAACGTTGTTTTACTAATGTTCTTGAGAGTCCAAAGTATCGAAATAGAACAGAAAGCAGACGATTTTATTTTTTAAATTTTTAGACATGACATAACCCCACAAGGTGATTTTCACAAAGTAATGATTCGAAAAAATAGTTGATATAATTTGGTATCACGGGATATTCACTTATGAAGGGACAAAGTTATCACGGCCGAAGTCGATTTGTACCAACAATAAAGCGAGGATAACATTGTGTAATTTCGTGTGGTACAAATATCCTTAAAAATGGTAATTTTAGTTGCTGGTAGAGTAACAGCGGTCGTTTCTTTAAAAGAATAACCAGGGAAACGACTACCAGAAACAAAATACCCGTGGTACAGAAGATGAACACACAGATAAGGAAACTGCTGTCTAACACGTACGTATGGTCGGTCGAGCGAAGGACTAGGCCGGTCTTATCACTTCCTACACGTAAACGTGACCACATTTCCAAACAACATTTCTCTTTCGCCAACAAACATTGATCCGGTTTTTTTTAATGTCATCAGTCTCTCGACTAGTTTGATGCAATCTTCATTCCCTTCCTGTCTTGCGCTACCCTTTTCATCTCAACATACCCCTTACAATCCATGCCCTCAATTATCTGCTTCGTATATTCTAATCCCCAGTTCCTACTTTCGACTTTTCCCTCCACTTACAAATTAATCAATCATGCATGTTTCAAAATATGACCTGCCATCCTGTCACTTCTTTCTGTAAGACTCACCGAGCGTGGTGGTGTAACGGATAGCGTTCTGGCCTCGCATTCGGGAGGACGGCGGTTCGAATCCCCGTCCGGGCATCCAGATTTGGGTTTTCCATGGTTTCCCCAAATCACTCCAGGCGAATGCCGGGATGCTTCCTTCAAAAGGCCATGGCCGAATTCCTTCCCATTCCTTGCCCCCATCCTTTCCCGTCTCTAAAGACCACGTTGTTAAAAAGGGACGTTAAAACTGTTACAAAAAAAAAAAAAATGTAAGACTCTTCCACAAACTTTCTTCCTCGCCCATCATTTCCAAAACTCGTTCGTTTCGTTCTTTATCCGTCCACTTAATTTTTAGCATCCTTCTATAGTACCACATTTCAAATGCTTCGCTGCCATAAAGTGCGATGCTCCACACATAGAGTTTTTAAAATTTCTTTCTTACTCCTAGATCAATTTTCGAAACTAAAAGATTTCTCTTTTTCATGAAGGCTCTTTTCCTTAATGCTAATCTGCTTTTAATATCATTCCTGCTTCAGCCATCCGTTGTAATTTTACTCCCTAAGTAGCGAACTCCACTAACTTCTGCTGTCGCATCTGACTCTATTTTTATATTTAATCTACTAGTATTGGTATCATTTCTGCTACATTTAATCACTTTTGTCTTGCTTTGGTTTATATTTACTACAAAATCTTCCTTCAGTATTTGGTTCATGATATTCAGTAACTTCTCAATAACTGCAACCTGTTCTGCTAACAAGACAATGTCATCAGCAAATAGTAGCATACTGAATTTTTCTCCTTGAACATATACGCCATATTAAAATCTTTCTTTCACTTCCTTTATTACTTCCTCTACATACAAGTTGAATATTAATGGGTATAGACTACAGCCTTGTCTCACACTAATTTTAATCAGGCAAAAGCAGTGCCGAATTCATTGTTTCCCTAATAAATCGAATATTAATAATTGCCATTACAAATGTGAGCGGTTTCGATACCAGTAATCTACGTATCAATGAAATAACTTGTCCAAGTAATAAATATACTCAACAATTCAAAAGACTGATTCTGCAACATTCTAATTGAGATTGCTACTTTGTGCAGATTATCAGAAAGACAAGAAGAAATACTCAAAAGGAACTATTAGAAAGTCAAGGCAACATTATCGGGAGCGATATTTTTTCCTTTGTTCTAGAACGGCATTCTCTCCTTGTCTATTCTCAAGACATTCCCGACCACCGCAATCTTTTCTTCGTTGGCGGTACTTCTAATACGTCAACCTTTAAGCTCTCCCTAATGTTTTCGATTCTGATTCTGTCCTTTCTTGTCCCGTTTCCTTTGCCTTTCAGGAACGTCATTTCTTCCTCCCGCAGTCTGCTTAAGTTTCTCTTCGTCCAAGCCCAGGTTTTAGAGCACTTTAGTGCACTTTACACAGCAAGATTTTAACTTTCTCCACTATGTACCACCTAAAGATTATATAAAACATCAAATAATAAAATTATCAACTCTTTTTCATTCTCGGTCCTATATCCTTCTCCATTTTTCCATTGGTGGTCACTTTACAACCCGTTTGCAAATTAGTTTATTTTGTGTCCTCACCTCCAAGACATGTTTTCCCATTACAATCGATCACCCATTTTTCCAGTTCTCTTCCCAGTTTCCATTCTCTCCTCCTACAAAATCATTATGTCATCTCCTCATTACGCCATCTGCATATAACAGACCCAGAGTGGTGGGTAAGTGGTAACGCTCTGGCCTAGCATTCTGGAGCACGTGGGTTCTAATATCTGTTTGGTCATGGCGATTTCGGTTTTCCATTGTTTCCTGAAATCAGTCCAGGCGATTGCCGTGATGGTTCCTTCAAAATTCCCTGGTAAAATTCATTCCCGTTCCTTGTCCTATCTTTCCCTGCCTCTAACGATCTCGACGTCGACAAAACGTAAAGCGATAAGCAAAACAGATGACAGTATACTTCCTTGTTTTATCCTAATTTCCGCCTGAAACGAATTTGGCTGTCTATTATCTATCCGTACGCAATCCTCGTAAATATTTCTTATTTGTTGCACGATTTTTTTTCATTTTTCTGGTTTTATATTTGATTATATCTGCTTTTGTTACAAAATACGTTGCACATACTATTTTAGATATCTGTTCTAATCTATCAAATCTATATTTAAAACACCAAGTGATATGTGGTATGTGATAAAAGCAAAAATCATCAATCAAATCTATTAACAGGATACGCAGAAATATGGATTCGTCACTAATGGTAATTCAGTGAGAGCAGAATCGCGCCAGGCATTAAACCACAAAAAATAACAGTTATACTCCAGTTATTTAGTAACAGTTCAACTTATAATATGTCTTTAAAAATGTATTTAACTACAGCACTAGACGTTTGAAATTCTGATGTCCTTCAAAATATTGTAATTCAAACTGCTTACACTTCTCCGTGTAATTACGCCATTGCTGGAAGCATGCCTTTGGTACCTACGACATGCCTTAAAACACATTCCAATGTGTATTCAATCATTCCCATCAGTATCAATTTCAACCGTTAGCACAAGAACCAAACAAAGCGCCAGTTCGGAATATCAGAGAGCGTGATAAAACAAAAGAACGTAGTGTATGGCAACGGAAGGTCCGTTCCGTTATTTCGCATTAATTATTTTTGTTAATTACAGTTTTTATTGCTAAAATTTTAAACATGGCTGCGTTTCAGCAACGGTAAGAGTTGTAGGGATGACAATAATAGCCAAACAGTTGCATCTGTTTTTATAGCTAGTTTACGCCGAGATCACTAGCATACTGGGGATATGGTACGGAAACGAATTTGGCAACCGAACCTTGAAAAAGAAACATGCGTCTTGGAATGATTTCGTGAAACCAACTTTTCTAGAATGCCGAGGTTATATATTTCCTTTTGAACTTATATCCGAAGTTAATTCATCACGTTCGGCCACTCACTCGCGTCTTACACCCTCACCATTCCGTGTAATAGGCTCCAACGCTATCTGTTTCCAAAAAAAATACTGCAGCACTATTTGAAAAAACTTTTTATGACCTGATAATAATGGGTTTTCATACGTCTATTGCAGCTACAAAATAAAACTTCGTTTTGCCATACGTGTTTCGATTTTTGTACATTATCGGTGCCCTAAAACATTTACATAAAAGATTTGATATTTAGAATAATATGTTTATGTAACTGATAATATTACTACATGTTAGTTATAGCCTTTTTCTACTTTACTTGCAGTTTTTCTATATTACATTAAAATGGGAACTGCTCCACATCGGTCTTGTTTTTCTGCTTTTTCAGTTACACAACACTCACTGTTCTCTGCTCGTTCTTTCTCTCTGTTACTGCATCACATTCGGTAGAAATACTTCACAAGCTCTCAGGATATAGTGCTTTAATGATTATATGTGGCGTAATTTTATGAATATTATCCCCTGTTTTATCTAATTATTCTGTTTTGTTTTTATTTATAGCTCGTCGACATCAAGAGCATTAATGGCGGAAATGGACTGAATGCAACGAACGGAAAGAAATTTGGCCATGGTCTTTTTGAAGGAACTATACCGGCATTCGCCAGCAGTTATTTAGAGAAACCACGGAAAACCCAAATCTGGGTTCGACCCTGCGTCCTCACCTAGCCATGCCTAGCATAATTCAATATAAATATATTGCGTCATGGCGGCTAGCGTGTGAGACGCGTATTTTTGTAGCTCGCAAATTTCTGTATACAGAAGGTGTTATTTGTGATTACTGTGTCCGTTGCATAGTATAACTTCTCCATTGTGCTGAAAAGAACGTTCCTGTAGAGTCATAATTAACAGAATACCGCCATACTCGCGTTACTGTGAAAAATGGGCAAACCAGCTAAGCAGCGCAGAGGCGGACCCACGGAGGACGAAGCTGCCCCGGCCATGACGGCCGCTCTCGCCGGCATCCCTGACCTGGTGCGAAAGCAAGTGGAGATGGTGCTGCAGGGGCAAGACACCGTCGACCTCATAGTGCGAGCCATCAGTGAAGCAGTCACTGCAGCAGTGGTAGAAAATCTACGAAGCAGCATTGACTTCAGTGGTGAGAAAATAACTCAGCTGAACGAGTCGTTTACCAAGAGCGAGAAAAAGGTATGTGAGTTAAAAGATAAACTCGCCAGTGTCACTGACGAACTCGAGCAGTATCAAAGGCGAAATAGCCTCCGCATATTTGGTGTTGCTGAAGAAAAAGGGGAGAATACCGACGCCATTGTGATGGACGTGTTAGAAAATAAACTTGGGGTTAACATTAATTTAGCAGATATTGACAGAAGCCATAGGGCTGGTCGACAAAGACCTGGCGCTAAAAATCCTAGAGCAATAATTGTAAAATTTGTGTCTTATAGGAAGAGGGCAGAAGTTTTTCGAGAAAAACGTAAACTGGCAAAATCTGGTGTCACTATTCGTGAAGACCTCACTGCTGAACGTCTGAAACTGCTGAACGCAGCAATTGATAAGTTCGGAGTTAAAAATGTTTGGACATACGACGGTCGAATTATAATAAACAATGGAAGTGCAAAAACCTCCATCTGCACACTAGCGGAACTGAAAAATATCAAATAAAATTTGCGAGTTAGTACTATAGTAATTTTTGTTTTCTAAGTTTTACAACCAATATTAATTTTAAGTAACATAATTAATTCAATCACTTTTTTATTTCTTCTTATCGCAACTAGTTTATATCCCTATCTAATTTAATAATTGTATTAGCTAAGTTATTATTTCTGTAAAATTAATTTTAAAAGTGTTGGTGGACAACTTTGGGATATCCAAGCACATTGCAAATTTTTCGCTCTTCTTCCGACCGTTACAGCTTCTTGTTTAGTTTGGACAGCCCTATTAATGCCGCCAGTCACTCCCCCACCACCACATTCCAGGCGCGCTGACATAACAACTCACCCCAGCTGTGTGTCACTGCAAAAAGTCACGGAGATAAGTTCACAAGCACTTCACGTGGCACATATTAATGCACAATGTCTCGTCGCACATTTTATTGAATTTCAATATATTTTTGAAAACTCCGGATTCGACGTAATTCTTGTCTCGGAATCATGGTTAAAGCCATCGATTAGCAACAACTTCATAGAGTTAAATGGTTACACTCTCTACAGACATGATAGATTAAAGAGAAGGGGAGGTGGAGTGGCAGCTCACGTTAGATCTAACATAAAAGTTACAATTAGGATTGCCTCCGATAGTACCAGGGATAAATACCCCGAATTTATGTTTCTAGAATTAATTATACAAAATAAAATGTGTTTAATTTCTGTGGCATATAAACCCCCAAATGCTGGTAATTTAGATTCATTTTATGCAGCCCTATCCTCACTTGTACCAGAATACGAACATGTAATTTTAATGGGTGATCTTAACACAAACTTATTAAATAATCAACCCTCCACCATAAATTTAAAGCGAACCATTGAAGCCTGTGGTTTGAATATTCTCCCACTTAATACCGCTCACCATGTCAGAAATAGTCAAACATTAATTGACCTCATTATAATAAAGCAAAACGATAAGATTTTAAACTACGGTCAGCTATCCGCCCCAGGCATATCCGGACATGACATCATACACACTACATACCATCTAGAAACTCCGAGACACCAACCAAGAACAATAACATACAGAAATCTTAGACGAATTAACTACGAGGCGTTACTGACGGATGCGACCAATACACATTGGAACGAAATTTACACACTGACTTCTATTGACGCTAAAGTCGCAAAACTGACCGATTTGATTACTAAACTGTATGACAAACACGCCCCACCTAAGAAAAAGAAAGTTAAACGAGCTCCAGCACCATGGCTAACTGAAGACATAAGACAACTTATGACCGAAAGAGATACCGCTCATAGACTTTACAGACGAAACCCCTCAGACGATAACTATCAACACTATAGAAAACTGCGCAATCGCACTAAGCAAGGCATGAGAAACGCTAAACTTCGTTACGCTCATAAGGTCATTACTGAAAGCACAACCCCTACTGCTTTGTGGAAGAACCTTCGCGCCTTTGGAATCGGCAAAAGAAATTACGTTTCAGATATTCATATGCCACTAGACAAGCTTAACAGCCACTTTTCCACTCGAACAGTCGAAATTGTCCCCGCATTAAAAACACAAGTAATTATTCACCAAAATTCGATAGTAAACAACACCCATCAATTTCACTTGTCACTTGCAACCACAAAACAGGTAAGGAAAGCTATTGCGCGGATAAAATCTAATGCAAAAGGGGTAGATGGCATTGACATCAAAATGTTTAATAATATATTGGATGTAATTACCCCATTTATAACACATATCTTTAATTTTTCTATCCTTTCTGGAACATATCCAAAAGTTTGTAAGATGGCCTTAATCAAACCATTACCAAAGAAAACCTCTCCTGTTGAACCGTCAGATTATCGTCCAATAAGTTTATTACCAACCATTTCAAAGGCTCTTGAATACGTAGTTCATGACCAAACCACTAAGCACCTTAATGCGCACAACAAACTAGATAATTTTCAGTCCGGTTTTCTAAAAAAACCACAGTACGGCGACTGCACTAATAAAGGTAACAGACGACATAAGACTTGCTATGGACAGACGAAAAATAACAATACTGATACTTCTTGATTTCAGCAAGGCATTTGACACCGTCGACCTTGACATACTCCTGTCCAAACTGAGGGGATTAATTTTTTCCAGCGGCACTGTTGACTGGTTCGAAGCGTATTTGAGGAACCGTCAGCATTGTGTTACGGATCCCAATGGAAACAGATCGCAATGGAAAACTGCAAACAGTGGTGTCCCCCAGGGCTCAGTCCTGGGGCCACTTCTTTTTTCTATTTATATTAACGATGTGGCTAGTATCTTACGTTACTGTTATTACCATCTGTACGCTGACGACCTACAACTATACCTTAGTGCATCACCAAGTGACATACTCACGATAATACAGAAAATAAACTCAGACCTTAAGAATCTTTGTGATTGGGAAAAGAGACTTGGATTGAAAATAAATCCCTCTAAAACTCAGGTTGTTGTTATTGCTAGTCCAAAACTGATAGGCAGCAACTTCACATCAAACCTCCCAAAAATAAAACTTCAGGGAACAGAGTTAAACTATAGCGAATCTGTAAAGGATCTTGGAGTCCTAGTAGATAGTAATTTAAACTGGTCTGTGTTCAGTCTGCCAGTAAAGGCCCCTGCCAGGCAGACCTCACACACAACGCGCCTGCACGCCGGGATACATATACGACTCCAAACAGGCGCAGAGACATCAAAACAAACCAGGAAAACAAATAGAATCATCTAGAAGCCAAGTGGGACTATTTCTTACAGAGGTCGCCGTACTACCACACAACGGAATTCCTGCGCCAGGCCGCCTATATAAGCGTAGCCGGCCGCTCCACCGCCAGTTCCGGCCTGACCGCGGAACCAGCTTCAACTACAGAAGACCACCGGAAGTTCGCGAGAAGTAGAAGCCGTCTCTCTCTACCCCGGATCAGGACCAGGCTAAATTTCTCGACGGTCATCCGCTAACTGTACCACATTTGTTATTGTTTACCAGTGTTTTGTGTACATAGTAATAAACCTCAAGGAACCATTAAGTGTAGTTCACTTCGTGGCGACAAGGTTGGGATAAGAACTCTCGACCATCATGGCTACGCCAGCAGCACCTACGGAATGGCAACAGTTCCTCCAAGGACTTCTACATCAGTTCTTCGAATCTCAGAGACAACTGATTGCGGAAGTCAGGAATCTCCACCAACCCACGGCCCCGCCTCCGTTCCCAGCATTCAACGACGACGTCGAAGAATGGGAGACCTACGAGAAGCGCATAAAACAACACTTCGCAATTCATCACATATCCAAAGAAGAAGACCAGCGTGCATATTTCCTTTCCTGGAACCAATCAAAGATGTATGTCTTGCTCACCAAACTTCAGCCACAAGACCCCGACACCCTCACCTTCACGACCATCTGTACGACACTGAATGCATACTACAGACGCCGGTACCATGTCGTCGCGGCCCGCGTCGAATTCTATCAATGCCGGAAGAAGCCCGATCAGACGTATCGCCAGTGGGCGGCCGAACTCCAAGGCCTTAGCAGAAAATGTAAGTTTCAAACTCGTTGTTCCCACGAATCCTACGCCGACGACATGGTGCGTGATCACATCATACAGGCTGCACCAGATGCCGCACTCCGGCATGACGCCCTCAAGTTAGAGGACCCATCCCTGGAGCAGGTCATCGAACTTGCCTACAAATTCGAAATATCTACGGCCGCAGATCGCCGCCTGGAGTCCTGGGCGGATGTGGCCGCAATCCGAACCGACGTAGAGGACACACAGGACGTCGCCGCCATCCAGAGCTCCCAGTCGCGCTCCTCCCGACACCACAACCGGGGACCGCTTCCTCAGAAGGACATCGAACCGGCCCGTTCCAGCAGGGGCACCAAGCCTCGGCAGCAGCAGCGGATCCCGCAGCGCCGACGCCGCAGCCCGCTCCGCCTACCCTCCTGCCCCGCCTGTTATTCAGCACATGAGAGGGAAAATTGTCCGGATCGTTGGGCTGAATGCTCACGTTGCGGCAAGGAAGGACACCTGGCGTCCGTCTGCCGCACCAACACCACCAATGCCAATCCCGGCTCTCGCCGCCCAGGGTCTTACCAAGACAGGTTGAGCGGCGCACCTATGGATATCAATCAGGTAGACACTTCCACAGCATCCAAACTTTTTATTGACGTTACGGTCAATGGCAAGCCCCTGCGCCTACAAGTCGACACAGGAGCAGCAGTCTCATTGCTTAATTATACTACTTATGTGCAAATTGGCTCGCCCCCCCTCTCGCCGGCCCCCAAGCGCCTCCTGACATACAACAAACAGGAAATAGCACTCCTGGGACAGTTCACAGCAAACGTCATGTATAAGTCTGTACATCGTTCAGTCCCCTTTTTAGTAGTTAACAGTTCTCTCACAGCAGACTTATTTGGACTGGACGCCTTCCGCTTATTCGGATTTTCAATTGAGGATAACATACACCTCGTATCTCAGCATGTTCCTTTTCCTGAAGTGGACGCCCTTTGCACCGAGTTTCAGGACCTGTTCTCACCAGGCGTCGGCTGTGCAAAGGACTTCGAAGCATCACTCCAACTCCGGCCGGACGTACGGCCTCGATACTTCCGGGCACGCCAGGTACCCGTAGCGCTTCAACAACCACTTCAGGAAGAACTTCAACGTCTCCAAGACGAAGGGATCCTCCAGCCGGTGCGGTTCAGCCCCTGGGCCACGCCGTTGGTCATAGTTCAGAAGCCAGGACGCCGCTTACGTCTCTGTGGTGACTTTAAGACCACCGTCAACCCGCATCTGCTGGTAGACGACTATCCACTTCCGAGACCGGACGACCTCTTCCGTAAACTAGCAGGAGGTACCTACTTTACAAAAATTGATCTGGCAGAAGCATACCTTCAAATCCCTTTGGATATCCAGTCCCGACAATACACAGTCATCAACACTCCCTCTGGCCTCTTCCAACTCAACCGGCTCATGTTCGGCTTGGCCAGTGCTCCAGCGATTTTTCAACGGTATCTCGAACAACTTCTCCAGGATATTCCGGGATGCATCAACTATCTCGACGACATAGTCGTCACGGGACCCTCCGCTGCCGAACACATGACCAACCTCCGCCTACTCTTCCTCCGCCTCCGTGCAGCAGGATTAAAATGCAACCTTTCCAAGTGTCAATTTTTTCAACAATCCATTTCCTACCTGGGTCACATCATCGCTCAGGAAGGCATGCCAATGCAGACGCCTTATCCAGACTACCGCAGGGACCAGACCTTGCCTTCGACAAGTCGGAACTTCTGGTGTTCCAGATCGACGAGGACATACAAGAAGCACTGAAGACATTTCCAGTCACGGCCTCAAAAGTCGCGGCAGCCACAGGGGAGGACCCCCTCCTCCGTGTCATCCGACACCACATCCAACACGGGTGGCAAACACGTTCCCCTCCACGCCATCATCAAGACCTCAAGTTCTACTACTCCATCCGCCACCAGCTCTCAGTAGTAGAGGGAGTGCTCCTCCGCACAGAACCAAATTCCACCCCGAGGGTCGTCGTTCCGAGATCCCTACAACCGACAATCCTCCAAACTCTCCACCAAGGACACTGGGGAATTGCCCGCACCAAATCCCTTGCCAGACGCCATGTATTCTGGATCGGCCTTACCACGGATGTCATGAAGATGGTGCGGCGCTGTACTATCTGTGCCCAACAACTGCCCCGCCCCCCTCAAAAGTTCCTTTCCTGGCCGGCACCGTCCGGACCCTGGGAACGCATTCACCTCGACTTCGCTGGCCCATTCCTAGGCCACCAGTGGCTCCTAGTGACGGATGCCTTTTCCCACTTCCCATATGTCGTCCGTTGCTCCACAATCACCACAGAGGTCACCATTTCAGCCCTCACGAAGATCTTTTCCATCGAAGGATTACCATACGCTATCGTCACAGATAACGGACCGCAATTTCGAAGTCGGGAATTCCTATCCTTCTGTACCGCCAACAATATCCAACACCTCCTCACCCCGCCCTTCCACCCCCAATCTAACGGGGAGGCGGAACGGCTAGTCAGAACATTCAAAACCCAAATGACCAAATACACCACAAGTCACAAACTCGAAGAGGCATTGACACTCTTCCTCAGTTCCTATCGAACCACTCCAGTGGGGGCCAAAAGCCCGGCGGAATTGCTACATGGCCGCCAACCTCGCACTCTCCTCCATCTCCTCTTACCCCCGCCCAAAGTACAGGTACCTTCGGGCCCATTCCGTTTCACCCCGGGCTCCCTAGTCTGGGCCCGCGGGTTTGGCTCCCGGGCCGGTTGGCTTCCGGGGGTCATCCAGCGGCCCCGGGGCCGCCAACTGTTCGACGTCAGCCTGGATGGCCGGATAGTGCGACGCCATCGAAACCAACTACGTCCCCGCTACCCCACGGCACCGTCCTCTTCCACCACGGCACGGCCATCCACTTCTTCCTCTCCTTCCCTGCCACCTCCACCACTCCTGCCGTCTAACCGTTGCTCAGGGACAGTTACAGCGCCACCAACGACGCCACAACCTGTCGGTCGCACCGACACCCTTCAGCCGCAGCCTCTCGACCACCTGCGGGGACCATCTTCAGCGCCCCCCGTACAGCCCCCGGCCATCGACGCCGACGAACCGATGCCGTTAGCTCCACAAGTACCTCCACCACAACCTGCACCACGACGCAGGTCGGCTCGCATCGCCAGGGGAACAGCTCCGTACTCCCCTGGAGGTAGCCTTAATAGTCTGCTCCAGGGCGCCGCGGCAGACGACCTCGCAGACGTCGCAGACATCGCTTCCCCCCTCCCCCCCCGGGAGGGAGGTATGTTCAGTCTGCCAGTAAAGGCCCCTGCCAGGCAGACCTCACACACAACGCGCCTGCACGCCGGGATACATATACGACTCCAAACAGGCGCAGAGACATCAAAACAAATCAGGAAAACAAATAGAATCATCTAGAAGCTAAGTGGGACTATTTCTTACAGAGGTCGCCGTACTACCACACAACGGAATTCCTGCGCCAGGCCGCCTATATAAGCGTAGCCGGCCGCTCCACCGCGAGTTCCGGCCTGACCGCGGAACCAGCTTCAACTACAGAAGACCACCGGAAGTTCGCGAGAAGTAGAAGCCGTCTCTCTCTACCCCGGATCAGGACCAGGCTAAATTTCTCGACGGTCATCCGCTAACTGTACCACATTTGTTATTGTTTACCAGTGTTTTGTGTACATAGTAATAAACCTCAAGGAACCATTAAGTGTAGTTCACTTCAGTCTGAAAACACTGTTTCAGTATGTCGCAAAGCCTTCTCTTCTCTTCATGCTCTGTATAAATGTAAAAAATTCTTCCCCATTCATTTGAAAAAGCAATTGGTGCAGACTCTGGTGCTACCACATCTCGATTACTGTGACGTTGTTCAGCAAAATTTGAGTTCGGCAGACATAAGGAAACTTGAACTTGTTATGAACTCCTGTGTAAGGGTCATCTGTGACCTACGATTGTACGACCACCTATCACCTTCATACGACCGCTTGCAGTGGTTGCGCGTTTGGGATCGACGACGATTCCACACTCTATGTCTCCTTCACCGCCTCATACATCTGAAAACTCCCGCATACCTTTGTTCCAATATCTCGTACCTAGGACTTTCCCATAAAATTAACACCAGATCCCTGAACTCAAACATACTAACCATCCACTCCCACAGCTCGGAAATCCTAGCAAATTCCTTCTTCATTTCAGCGGCAAGACTGTGGAATGATCTTCCCCTAAAAATTAGAACTACCCAAAAAATCGGCCCATTTAAAACTCTTTTGAGAAAGCATTATTTATTGGAGCACTAGCTATAAGATATCTCCTTCCATACATAACCTAATTTTTAGATTTGAATAATATTGATGTATACAGTGTCCACCTCTTTATTCTGCCTTCCCTATTATTAGTTTGTGTCTTGTCTCTTCATCCTACTAGTATTAAGTTTGTACCATTTACTTCTTTAACTTCCACTTGCATTAGTTTATACCATTAAATTATTAACTAGTTAAACACGAATACTATTAAGTTCTAAGTTAGTATGTTATTCATAAATATTATTAAGTTTTTTTTTTTGTTAGTATTACTCTTGAATTTGATTTAGGCCAAATGTTACATTAGTGTTGTATACTATTAGTTTGTGTAAGGTGTATATTATTTATTGTAAACACCTGGTATGATGTAAGAGAGGGCTTGACAGCCCTAATCTTGCCAGGCTAAATAAACCTTTAAATAAATAAAATAAATATAATAACGAAGAATTCAAGTCATTATCAACTCTGCAGAAAGGAATAAATATTTCGTCAGCAACCACATATTTTAATGGAGTGAATGCATTACATTTAATCATTTATTATTTTACTAGCTGATGCCCACGACTTCGTTCATGATTGTAAAGAATTCTGATTGACAGCTACCGACATGTAAGCACCATAGTGTACGATGGGAGACTCGAGGCTAATACCACACATAAACATCAGTGATCTGCGCAGGGTATTTATGGCTGAAAAGTGAAATATAGGAACACTCATGTCTTTGGTCGAAATGAAATTGCCCTACGTTGGCCAATTTCGATCAATATATCTCCTCCACCACAATAGCTACCGAAATGACCCCACATGGTGCACGGTGGGAGATTTGAGATTAATACCACACACTATCACCAGTGGATTGAGATGGGTAGTTTTGGCTGTGGAGTGAAATATGGGAATACCCATGTCTATTTTTTATCAGGTCCACCACTTTCAACCACCATATCTACCACACCCCCACAGCTACCGACATGCAATCACCATAGTGCACGATGGAAGAATCCAGGCTACTAGCACACAACCGTGGTTTGCGCTTGTTACTTTTGGCTGCAATGTGAAATATAGGGATACACACGTCTTTGGTAGAAATAGGAAAATGCCCAACGTCGACCACTTTCAACCACTATATCTCCCACACTCCCATAGATACAGAAATCTAACCACCATAGTGCAGGATGGGAGATTCGTGGCCACTACTACACAAAATCAATAGTGGTCTGTGCTGTGTAGTTAAGGCAGCAAAGTGAAATATACGGACACAAAGGTATTTTGTTGAAATACGAAAACATCCTTGATAGACCATTTTTAACCATCATTTCTACCACACCCTCGTAACTACCGAAATTCGGCCAACGTTGTGCACGATCGGTGAATGTATGGCTGCTACTACCACACACAAATGCCAGTGATCTGCGCTAGATAGTTTTGGATGAAAAGTGATACATAGGGACACATACGTCTTTGGTCGAAATATGAAAGTGCCCCAGGTCGACCACTTTGAACCCCCATATCTCCCACACTCCCATAGCTACCGACATCTAACCACCATAGTGCACGATGGAAGATTCGATGTTACTACCACACACAAATACCAGTGATCTGTGCTAGGTAGTGGTGGCTGAAAAGTGAATTATAGCGAAACAAATGTCTATAGGTATATAAGATTGAAAATGACTAATGTGGCTAATGCTACGAACATTTGATTATTAGTGTTATTCGCAGGAGAATTACGGAAAGTGGGCTGCCAAAGGTCGCTGGAAAGGGGTAAAGCAAAATTCCCGGATTCCATATGTGCCCAACCGTTGTTTGAATGATAGTGTGAGGTGACAGACCGATTGCCTGCAATAATATCTATGAATGGGGACCACCGGTAGACACAGCAGATTACGGCAGAAAGCTAGTCACTACAATCTGGTGACTCAAGATAAAATAACGACGAGGGCAACAAAGCTCCGTGAGAACATGAAGGACTGTGGTGTTAACAGGATGCGCAGAATTACTATATCGCCACACACGATGTCTAACCATGGACAGATATAGATGTGCAAGAGAGAAAATTTAGAACCGAGTTCGGACAGAAATAATCGAGAAACTACGGCGCAGGCAGCCAATCAATGAAAAGTAGAGCTCACAAGTTTCCGTGTGCCTGAGAGGAGATGATGTTTTAGCCAATAAGGAATTTGTTTATTATATGTTACTTTTTTATTTTAATAAATTTCCACATGCGGAGTCTGTCCGGATGTTGGAAGAACGACTTCTGTGTGAGATTGGTGGAAAATAACGGACAGAGGACGAACCTGGAAGGGGAGAAGTAGACACTGGTGGTGCGGAAGAGAGGAAGTGGATCATCTGTTTCGAACAGTCGTGGCGGACTGGTCGAACATTAAGCCCGAAGCCTGATATAAGCGACCACACTTTACGTTTGAGTTAGTCACTATTAGACCTTGATATTTTCATGGATTCCAACGTCAATACTTAGGAATTTTCGGACGAGGCTGGGTTTGAGGTCAACTGATGGCGCAAGGTGTTGGCAAAGAATGAAACGGCTATCCTTACTGGAAAAGATTTCGTCTAACACTAATTTAAATTGCTCATACATTTTCCTCTAAAAATCCATCTATCCCCCACAGCAAAGAAACCACCTGATGTGAGTATTTCTGCCGAATAATGAATTGAGCATGGTCGAATGCTCAAAATTGAGCTGTAGGCTGTAATTTTAATATGAGCACTAAGCAAAGGATATAACCATTGCTTGTCCTTGACTGGATATTTTAATTTTCTGAGTGTATTTGTTAAAATTGTGTAAAATCGTGTTGATGTCGATAACATTGTTTTCCATGTTGTCATAGGATATTCAATTTCATAACATAACGATCATTTATATAGGATAAGAGTTTTTCTCTGCAAATTTTAATTGTTTATGCTGTATAAAAATAAATATACTTCATGTTCATATGTTAATAAATGGTAAGGTTATCACGCTTTAGTTTTTCCAATGTTTAAAGAATTAAATAGAACTCCTCTTTAATTCAATAATTATTAAATTATTCATAACTAAAAATTAATAAGAGATCATGAAAACCTGTAACACTTCATTAATAAGATTTCAAAATGTTGACAAGTATGTTACACAATCTGTATATCTTATAATCCTAGTTTTAATCACGTGTGAAAGATTATTTAAATCATTATTTATTTCATCCTCTACAAATAAATTACTTGGTTCTCTGGATAAAGAAAGAGACAGAATCACGTTGTAAGTAGGAAAAGGTGTACATTCTAACATACGCACTTCACACCAAGGTAGAGCCTGAAATTGGTTTTCAGTGCGTGCTTAGGATACTTCTGCCCAGATTGTAAGAGAAGTATTAAACATTTTAGAACATTCCGATACGTTACCGGAGCGGGAATTCGAAGCTTATCAAATGTGCACCAAAATCGCGGACAATTTTTACAACTCAGGAAATTAAATGCGTTCTTTACGTCTGTAGAAACATGTGACCCAGCGAAATGTGGTGATTAAATGTGTGAACCGCAATGGTCGATATCGAATCAATTTTCTGACCACTACGACGTTTGTCAGCAAGAATCGAAAATGGTTGGAAGCCTGGAACATTTGCAGGTGACTTAGATTCGATCAGCGCTGAAAGTAACATCACGCAACCAGCGGATCTTACTCTACCTCTCTCCGGAAGTATTACTATTACGCCGTGATTCACTATACAGTGTGTACCGGTCGTGTGTTGCACCTATCCAAATTCCTGCATGGGAAGGGATATACAGGAGATGACAGAAGGTTGACCATGGGCTATCATATGGAACCATGTCAGCAATCACCTGGAGTGCTCTAGGAAAACAAAGGAAATAAGAAGTTAAATTGTTTCCAGTTGAAATAATGCTATATGAAAGGATCAAAATGGTAGACGACTGTGTGGTGATATGGGCAGGATATCTAGCTGGGTTGATAAATATGGGATGAATATAAATGCAAAGAAGAGTCAGCTTATTAGATACACAGATAAAAAAAAAACTAAAGGTTGATTATGAGTACAAGGTGGGGGAGAGTTTGTTTGTTGAAGACTTGAAATGTAAATATCTAGGCAAAACATTGGATAACAAACTCAACTGGGCAGGACACATTGGACAGGGAGTAGGAAAAGGTTTCAAAATTCTTTACCTGTTGGAAAGGGTGACGAGGGGATGTTCGAGAAAAGTAAAGGATTTGGGTTACAAAACTTTGGTCAGATCATTGCTTGAATAAGGTGGTATAGTATGGGACCCATATTTTGGGTATCAAATACTGGAGTTGGATGAGGTGCAAAGAAGGGCTGCCAGATTTGTCTCTGGAAATTACCGAAGAACACAATCAGCAAGTGATATAATAAACAAGCTGGAATGTGATTTATTGGAAGAGAGGAGAAGGGTGAAGAGAGTCACGGGAGTTTATAATACGTGTGTTGGTGATGAGGCGTGGAAAGCTATTGGTGTAAGAATTATAAACAATGTATGGAAGATAAAAGATGAGTATGACCACAAGTTGGCAATCGATTTCAGGCACAAGGATGTGGGAATAATTCTTTCGTAGGTAAGGGTGTGAGGGACTGGTGTAAGTTACCAAGAATGAAAAATTTACCAAAAAACTTTGAAACAATTTAAAGTTGAAATTTGTAGAGCCAAAAAGTAGGTGGGCTCAAGAATCGGGGAAAATGGGTGTGTAGGGAAATTGCCAGGGGGGGGGGGGCGAGAGGAAATGCGCTCCATCGCAATTAAATTAAGTTAAACCCAGTATAAGCTGAGAGGTTTCTTGAGACCTATTTCTGTCAAATTCTATTTTATTTTTTTATTTCGTAATTGTTCGTGGAAAAATTAGTGCAGAAAGGAATCGGTTAGGTCCCCGATCGATCTTACGTGGATCTCCGGCTACCTAACTTTTGAAGCGGGCCAGACAACTTGACTCCTCCCAGCTGACTGACTATACACACGGAGGACGCGGACGAGAAACGTACTGGTATTTGGCCACTATGAACAGCAAAGGTCAATGTACAACATTCCATAATCGCCACTAACCGATCGCAACCACTGCAGATCTACTATTTTGTCGTGTTGTTGAGATTAAATACTCAATGAAATGTAAACACAAAGAAGCAAAGGGAATTTATTAATGTGATTGTATTAATAATACTTCTTTATATAAAGTAACTAGCTGTTACCCGCTACTTCGTACGCGTGTACTTAGAATTTCTTTTCTAGAATTTGATATTGAAAGCTGTAAGTTACGTAAGATTTGTCCCAAACAACACCGAGTCGGCATAATATGACGGTAAAGACATGACTATATCATTCTACCGTCGAACCTGTCTCAAGAGGAGAATCAATTTCTGACATGTTTAAAAACAGAAAAATATGAAAGTGCAGAGACGTGGGGAGAGAGGGGAAGGTTAACTGAAGGCAGCTTCACTTTCAGCGTTGTCTTCTATTCTTGCTTCAGCATGAGCAATCAGATTCTTGGGTTCTAACAACTTTAGCTGTTCGTGCTCTGTTAGAGCTACACCCTAGGTCTGGTTTACGCTTGCGAGTCATGTAAAAAAAGAAGACAAAATAAACTGATGCCAGAAACTTCTAGGCAGACAGAAAGTAATAGTACAGTGCAGAGCAAATCAATATCTGTACTAAATAATGAGTTTTGTCTGTATACGAAATTTATTAACAGATCATATACTAAATGACTGCGAGAGAAGCACAGCCTGAGCGACAGATTTAACATTACAGACTTACTCACGCATCCGTCTGTCAATCAACATTAGGTAAGTTATCAAAACTTCATGTCTAAAACTGTTATTCATACCGGAGAAATGAATCCTGTGTCCTTTCTAAGGATACAAAGTATTTTCTTGTCAAATTCCATCGATGTCGGTATAGCCATTTAGTAGTCAAAACGCAACAAAAAGACAGAACCTTACTTTTGCATTTATAACATTATTAGTGTAGATCATACACAAACTGCCTGCGAGTGAAACAAAGCCTGCGGGACCAGTGTAGCGTAAATAAAGTATACGCTTACGGCACTGTTCGGTCAGCTATGTTTGCCACGCATTCGTCGGACCTCCAATTTAACATGGAATCCTTATTACGGAACTTTCAGGCTTGGCTCATTTGATGAAAGAAAATCCTTAAAATTTTTGCTCTCACCGGAAACCACACGTGGAACTTTAGAACGCAAGCACCTTATCTACCGCGCTACCAGCCCACTCTATTCGTAAGTATTACAGGGATTATACATGCTATGCGTCTGTCTATCACAGATCAGTTAGTTTTTCATAATTCCATGACAATATGTACTATCTATACAGAAAAAAGTATCCTATGTCCTTCCTAACGGCAAATCGTCACGATCGAATTTGCCGTTTAGTTCTGAAAAGTTACAAACAGAGAGAGAGAGCTACTTTCGCATTTATAATATTAGTATAGGATGCAATCATTTTGAATTTTTGTTTATCATTTTCGTTAACTGATGCATAAGTATGGTTTGAAAAGAGTTACATTAGTAAATACAAGATTTACCAAGTATAGTCCACCTATTTTAATCGTTTTATCGTGAAACTTATTTTGATAGTAATTGAGAAGGCAGTTTGTAACTGGAGTGACTGTTCTGCGTGGTGTGTTGCATCTCGCCCCTGCTGACGCTGCAGTGAGGTAAACTGCGTCCCGGCTGCTCGTGGACTCACTTTTAAGTTGTAATATTAAATAATATCTTTCAACGTTAACTGAAGGTGCTATATCAGTAGTAGGGAGAACATCCTGTCCGATGATACCTTATTCCAGGGGTGGCCAACCCAAATGATCTTGCGGGCCACTTTGAAAGTGCATCATAACTCCGCGGGCCGCATTTAAAATTATATATCGCGACTAAAGACATTTTTTTGAATGAAAAATTGAAACATGAGTTATTATTGTGTTTACTATTATTCTTATATGTAAAACATAAATAATATAATAATAATGATACCAAACGCACATTGTAAAGAAATATTTAACATTAAAAATGAAAAATAAAAAAATATTTTGTAAAAGTGTGATGAATCTCGCGGGCCGTAGGTTGGCCACCCCTGCCTTATTCATTGCTGTAAGCTTTGTACTGGTTGAGAAAAAGGTATGCTGACAACAAAAATAATATTCGCGATTATCAATTGTTCGTTGTAAATGACAGATATCGTTTGGACAAAGTAGCTCATGAAACTAAATATTTCTTCTCCTTATTTTGAGTTTCTCTTTCATCTGTATTTTTCACATGGCACATGAATACACTTTTATGTCATTGGAATACATTAACATCAAAATTAAATAAATGTTTCTGCTATACTAGCAATATATTTTGTAAACTACTTGTCTGGCATTCTCCAAGCTAAGTGCTACCACACTAGACTATTCTACTTTTCTAAATGCTTCTAATACTGGATAAATAATCCCGTGTCATTAGATAGGCCAAGCACATGGCTTGTATTAAAACCAAATCCAAGCGTGGTCCTCATCCCGAAGAAGGTATGTGCCTACTGAGCATGGAATAAGATAAAGGACTGCCAGTTCCTTTTCTCCTTACCTAACGTAACCCGATAATCCTGTGGGATGAAGGGGACTTACAATTTAACGTGGATTCCAAACTACGAAAGCCTACTGGCGTGCTTCGAATTACATAACTGCCAGTTCCAGGGCAATCTTCGTCCGGCCAGCTGATCCACTTCGAGACAGTATTCGAGCGAGGGACCTTCCGATCTCCAGTGAGCCATCAGACCGCTCAAATACGTTGAGCTGTCTGTCGGCTTGCCGTGTATTCGCAGAAACTTAATCTATAGTCAAAGAAATTACCGACTTTATTTAGCAGACCACTTAAACACGAATTTAAGTACTTTGCATGTTTTACTATAACATACTCGGTACTCTGAAGTAAACCAGTTTCAACTAAAGTAGTAATTTATGATTTGGTTCCCAGATCTATGTTTACAGGATTAATAAGCAATTTTAATAAATATTTTGCATACGAAGCGTGGCTACTAAACAACGACACTGGTGGAAAACAATGTATTTATTGTTACCACATTACAATAAACTACTTGTCCCTTTGAACATACTTCCCTACCCTAACCATACACCTTTGGAAACGATGTTTCCATTGTTGAAGTCTTTTCAGAAGTGATGCCGTTTTACTCCTGATCTCTTCCACTGATTGAGAACTGGTCCCGTTAAAATTGAATTTTACATTATGAGAAAGGTAATAGCAGCACGCAGCTAAATCTGGTGAATACGGTGGCTGGTCCAGCACTGGGATCTTATACTGACGAAACTGCCATACTGAAAGCACACGGTGAGAGTCCATTACTCGGGACTCTTCATCCTCATTCGTTATCTCGGCTTGACCGAAATCTATAGGTAATACTCCTGATTAACTGTCTAATCCCGTGGTATCCATCCCACCATGATGACACTATTGATATCGAAGAAAAACGTCAGCGTTTCTTTCATCTTCGACTTGATCATCCTTAACTTCTCAGGAATTTCATAGGAATTTTCCAAAGCTTCATTCCCTCTTTGTTTCAGTCCTCTGGTGTCCTCTTTGTGGAATATCCACGTCTCGTTTCCTGTGATGACCTTCCACAGCGGGTTAGGTTTAGCTGTGAGTCGTTCCAAGAAATCTGTACACATGTGTGGGATTAAGAAGATGTAAACGTTTGTTAATCGCTGTTAGTATTACTGGAACTAGTTGAAAGTAAAGAAAAAAATCTTAAAAAGCCACCTTTTCAGTTATGCTTTATGAATCAGTATTAACGCTCTGGCATCGAATTCGGGAGGACGGCGGTTCGAATCCCCGTCCGGGCATCGAGATTTAGGTTTTTCATGGTTTCCTCCAAATCACTCCAGGTGAATGCCAGGAAGTATTTCAAAAAACACTATGGCCAAATTCCTTCCCGTTCCTTGTCCCCGGTCTCATCCCGCCCCTAATGACCGCGACGTCGACGAGGCGTAAAGCCATAAGTAAAAAAAAAAAAAACGAAAATTGCAACACAAGTTTTGCTTAGTGATGAACCGCTTCAAAACCACTATCGTATCAGTGCGAGGGTAGCGATAGTTAGACTGCCTAGGTAATATTGTAAGATGGTATAATAAACAAGTATACAAGCAGTCTAAAACAGTCTCTTTTATAGATTAGAATGATTTTTGTAGTAAATATCAAATATGTTTTAAAGTCAGAAAACTCTTATAAACCATGCTGGCGGCATATATTTCGAGCGGCTATTTTTGTAACTCTTATAAAAATACGAATGCTATAATCCTAGAAGAATCCTTAGAGCTGGTCACTAAGCAGTTGTCTATAGTTATCGATTATAAGTATTGTTTCGTCCGAGGCCTGTTTTCTCCACGGTAATGACCGTCCTCTATCCGGGTAGGAGAAGAGCACTCAATTAACTTGAACGACGTCCACTTCAATCTCAGCACAGGTGAGAGGTTCTTTTTAAACACTCAGGTAAGAGTCAGCTATTACTGTGCAAGATATAGTAACTGTTTGCTTTCAAGTAGTTGGATTACATTTATAAATCCGACCATCATAGAGATGTGTCCAAAGTTCATATTTAATATCTTAGAAGTAAAAATAGTAATCGAAAACAGGATGCAGAAATCATCGCTAGGACGAAGATACCTTCTAATTTTATGTAGTGTAGAGTGCATCAATTCATCAGATCTTAAATTAGGAATAATTTTCTGTAGTTTTTACTTATATTTTGTCTGCGATAGTTTTTTTTTTTCCATAAAGTTCAATGGTGCCGACTAACTGGTATGTTCTAGGTTACTATATAGCACGAACGGAATTTGTATTTCATTTCTTTATAGTATTGAAACGTTAATGCTTGTCAGAAGGCAACACATTTTACTTTTTAATCGTTTTTTATCAGGCTCATTTCTACAGACTTTTCTTCTATTTTACCGAGCGTGATGGGTGAGTGGTAACGCTATGGCATCGCATTCGGGAGGACGCAGGTCCGAATTTTTCATGGTTTCACGAAATCACTTCAGCCGAATTAAAAACACCTGGGACGAATTCCTTCCCGTTGCTTTTTCCACTTCTAATGACCTTGATGTCAACGAGGCGTAGAACAACAAGCAGTAATAATGTCCTATTTTTCATTCTTTGCTCCTAGAAGTGAACTTTTGCCTGGATGACATCTTTTTGCCTTGGCTCTCTCCGTGATACTGCCCGCATTAGTAGTTAAGAACCTGGTCTTTTCCCGCGTGTAATGACGTCGACTTGACGAGGCGTAATAACACATGGAGATACAACTCTTCTTTTCACCACTTATTTTCCACTCAGTAATATTTACGAAAAACTTTTGACTTTTCTGAATATGTAGCTCGTATCTCAAACGTGAATACATCGCTTCCATAAAAGACTAGATGTCACAAAATTGAGAGGGCTTTAATCGGTTCTGTTGGAGTTACTGTAGCACTTAAACATTGTAGTTAAGGTTGAAAAACAGATATCCGCCATTAGGGAGCGTTGATAAACTACGTGGCATGGTCTAGCGGCAAGGAAAAGGGGGAGGGGGAGGGGTTGACAGGAAAGCTACGCTGGGCTACGTGTGTGTGTGTGTGAGGGGGGAGTGAGGGGGGAGTGAGGGGGGAGGAAGGGGGGAGTGGTTCCGAGCCAACCCACGTAGTCCTTCCTTCATATTACTTGCCACAGTTAAAATAAACAACAGAATGTGGATTTGAGTACATGGCAGTGCCCCCTCCAAGTCGAGTCAACGGCGGCAATGCCTACCCTTTTCTCAAAGCGATTCGGGCCATTTTTAATCTTTCTGTATTCATTCTACACTTCTCAAATTTCTACTATGGATAGTTATCAGCAATCTTAGCAAATATACTAAATTTTAATTCGTTACTGTTTTTAGTATGCAAACTTAAGCGATTTTGCCACTCATTGACTGACTGACTGATGATCATCAAAACTCTAAGGTACTTCCCGTAGCCGTAGAAAGCTGAAATTTCGTACGCAGCTATCATTTTACCCACATATTATAAGAAAAGTCTTAAACTTGTAAAAATCCATATATCTACCCCTTACCTACCCCTAACGTGAAATCGCTTTCTACCCTAATAACTTTATACACCTCAGATTTTCATTATAGACTGGACTTACTAAGCTTAACTAATGTGTTAAATTTTACTTCTTTCCTTTTCTTACTTTGGAAGTTATTGAAATTCAAAATTTTATTTTGACCACGACACCCCGACATCAATATTCCATTGCACTTACAGTAAACCTAGAAACCAGTAATTTGGTACACATATATGGTTTCATCCCTAAATCATAAGAAAAGACCAATATTGGCGTTTTTTCCCGAATTTATTTAATTAGAATACCAAACACGAAAAATTCTTGCACACATTTGTGGCTTAATTGCTTTGCTCCGGATGAAGCAAAATGCCTGAGAATTTTTTAATGCATAGAAATCAGCAAGTTTAATTAATATCTTAAATTATACTTTGTTTCTTTGCTTAGTTTGAAAGATACTATTAATTTGAGTATGGTGGTAGTTAAAGCAGCGGCAGTCTGCATTACTCTGCTACGGCGTACACCCATTGCTTTCAGAGATTGGGGCATTGTTGGTAAGGTATATTGATGTCTTCAATCCTGAAATGTTATTAATCACCTATTTTCAAATGTAATCATTATATTTGTGTGGCGAGTCAGAATAAACTTACAAAAAGAAATAAGATCCCACAAAAAACAATTCTTGTAAATATAAGCCAAGTCTCGTGCTCGTGTAGTGACAAAAAGTTATGAGATCTTCTTCTGAGCCAAGTCTACGATTCACTTGTGAAACAGAATGGTTTCTCTCGGTGTCATAGATCGTTTCTTTAGAATTAAAAGGAAGTCTGGTGGCTTGGTCATTATGCACGTTATAATTTTTACTGAAATTGAAGGCATAATATATAGCCTACTTGTGAAATTCGAAAAAGAGCGAGGGAAATCTTGGCTTTTATGTATTTGTAAGTCTGACAAAGCAACACATTTAAGGTATTTACATAGGTTAGCTAAAACATGCCACGCATACTAATGGCCAAGTGACCAGACTTCTTTTTTTATTCCGAATAAACGATGTTATGACACCGAGAGAAACCATTCTGTTTCGCGAGTGAATACACACTATAAAGTGTAGACTTGGCTCAGAAGAAGATCTCATCAGGGCCGCATTTAAGCATAGGCTACATAGGCTGTAGGCTACAGCCTGTAGCCTAGGGGCCCGCACCGCAAAGGGGGGTCCTCCGCACCACAAATAGGGAGCCCGCAACCAGGCCTCTGCCGACAGGGGCGCACACACCACATGCATAACCTAGGCGCCCACAAAGCCTAAATGCGGCCCTGGATCTCACTACACGAGCACGAGAATTGGCCTATTTTAACAAGAATTGTTTTTGTGGGATATTTATTTCCGTCATTTAATTATCTCCGTATTTAATATACAGTAATAATAAACAGTAAAAAATGTCTTCTGGAATCAATAAGTAAAAGAGCTAGGTGCCACGCGGGAAGGGGCGGGGGTGGTGGGGGGAGGGGTGGTTCTCAGCAGACCAAAATGGAGCTACGTAGTTTATGGACGCTCCCTTACTAACAAAAAATGTTTACTGTGTTTACTGCATTCAAAACCGACAACAGCTTCAACTAAATCAATTAAATAGGTTCTCACACAAAGCGGAGAACTATTAGGAACTGCGAATTCCAGATTTAGTATCCAATACACGGAAAAGAATCAGTACCACATTTCCGTTAGCGGATCTGGCAGACAGTATGTAAAACATTTACAAGTTGGTGTGAAATTAACCGGTTATTACCTCCAGTGATTATGATCTATTATGTATACGACTGGAGCGTTTTTCTTGTCTTCAGTGCTGTTGGATAGCAGCAAGTCAGAGGCGAAAGGTGATAAGATCCTCTCCCTCCCGTCTTAAGTTGGCTGGAATGGTTTGAATCAGAATTTACTTAGTATTTTGAATGCATATCAGATTAACTATATCACAATAGACATAAAACATTATCGATTTTCAATTCTTATTACAGAATGTACTGAAAAGCAGAAATTAGTGATTGCACATTCGTTCATGAGGAGACATAATCCTATTAATTTATGTATTAATTTATGTATAATGTATGTATAATGTATGTATAATTTATGTATAAATTTTCTTAATTGGCAACAATCTATTACTTTAAAATGCGGACTCTTTTAATGATCAAAATTGGAGGGTGATCAATTATAACCTATTCAAATTTCTGTTTGTGGGCATTGTTATTGCTGCACTTTCATCCCCCAAATTAATATTATACTATATTATATTAAATACTTATCGCGAGACTGCAAGATTCTTAAATCATTCATGATATATACAATACGTTATGCTAGACAACGCCCTTTGACACTTTCGCCATTCGGTGAATTCTTGTTATCGATTGTTAGAAAGAGAGAGTCACGAGCAGGCGATGAACTTCGTCCATATAATTTAGATTGCTTAATTAAGATTACTAAAGGCCGTTTTTTTGTTGTTTTTTTTTTAGCAATCAAGTTTACAAAAAAATTATTTGATATTAGAGCAATAGACGTGTATTGTGAAGGACGTCTGATGCGGTGGACGTGGTTTTTAATCATAACGGGAGTAACAAGTGAACAGTAACGTGAACATAAGTAAGATAATTGGGCTCCAAGAGACTAAATTTCGATTTGCTCCGTAGTTGCTGAACCATTGATTCCCAAGGTCCAAGACATTAGCACTCGATCTTATACCATCTTAATCGTCTACAGAATTTTTGCTGTCATGTTCTTGTCTTCCCGGTCGTTATCAGCAGATGGGAAGGACGGACGAGGGGGAAAAATTATTTGCAACTAATAAAAAAACAATATTATTGAGTGGTGAGTCTCAGCTCAAAAATGTTCAAGAAGACGAAGTGATTGACAGAGCTTGCCACTAAAATGTCCAAATTCTGAATAATAATTTAAAAAAAAAATGGTGCAACAGAGTACTCGTATTCGTTGAGACGAGAAAGACTCATTTCAACACACAAGTCCAATATAATGGGACAGCATTCATGATTATCATACTCCGCATTTATTATGGCTTCCCGTCACCCAGATTTCTCACCGATTTACCACCGGATTAAAAACAAGAGCTTCGTTACAATGACGACGCTGGGTGCTTCTTTAGTCCTCTGTAAAATATCCTGGTGTTAATTGATCCATTTCAATTTAAGCGTCTAAGGTTTATTTAATTTCTCGTGACACATTCGGAATACCACAGGGTTGTGTGTGTATGCGTGTTTTTTTTAATTATTATCATTAAATACAATATGCAGATCCGGATCTAGAAAAGGGTTGGCGGTGGGGGAGCAAACCGGGGCGCTTGCCTTGGGCGGTACCATCAGAGGGGTGGCAATTTATGTCTCGGCGACCTTTTTTTATCTACACTCAGTACTGCCCTGGGCGGCGACAGTCAGGGTGAAGACAATGAGGGCGACAAAATAATGTTCTCAGGGGCGGCAGTCGAACAATTTTTGTCTCGGCTCGGAAAATTTCTAGATCCGCCATTGCAAACAAGGCCTGTCATTAGGAGATAATTGTACATATGTAAGTTTTCTACTCTAGAGAATCATCATTTCTGAGATCCAGGAGAGCAGTATTCCTTACTGGCCTCCTTTACTGGATACGCTGCAAGCACTTGGGCCAAGCACCTAAGAAAGGTACGCAGCGAGGAATTCTGCTAAGACTAACTGGGGCTTACAGAACAACGTTCACAGATGCACTAACAGCTATACTCGGCATCGGCCTGGAAGTAAGGAGGCGAGGAGCGCTATACTGTTTAAAAAGAGGAAGGTATGACTAGGCTAAGGAAATAATTGGGAGGCCCGTTAATGCCAAAAAAAAAAGGTGTTTGGGATGACAGAAAATATGGACCAATAGAAAAAAAAAGGCAGAAGGACTTTGACATGCTTCCTTGCGTAAAAGAGAGTTAACATGACTCACCTACAACCATCTCCAGGGCTCATACACTACATATCCGACCAAGGGCCATACAACAGTTTCCTACAACAGAGAGGCCCCAAAGAAACAAACAGGTGCTACTGTGGCGAAGTAAGTACTCCCGAGCACGTGGTTTAAGAATGCAAACAAGCTGAAGAATCGAGAGCATATATTCAAACACAACTTCAGAATAAAAGAATATATGACCCGTGCGAAAATTTCGCGAATAAATAAATTTTAAGGTTGGGGATTTATAACGGGATGAAAGAAGAACCACCTCATTTGTTTCAATTATTTGTTTGGTGTAGTAGGTATCTACAAAAGTCAACGCCAGTAAAGCAGTAGCTATATAAATATCTCTGTGATATGTGCTACTGCTATCTAGCGGCTTTGCTCTGAACAGCCTCATACGCGCGACTTTCACAGTTATTAATTTTGCCTTTTAAAGGTCAAATTCGGAAAAAATTTCGTTCTTAAGAAATGATGTAACAAAAGCAGAGACTTTAATATTTAATATTATTTATTTTAATACCATTTATCTAATTCGGTTAGCTATCAAGGGAGATAAATGGCTCATGATAAAAAAAAAAATATGTTACGGTAATAATATAATTTGCCCTTTAAGGGTCAAATTCCGAAAAATTTCTTTCTCAAGATATGATGTGACCACAGCGGAGACCTTAATCTTTAAAATGCTACCTCAATTTTCTTTATCGGCTAGATATAATGGGAGATAAATGGCTCGTGACACAAAAACGCGTAGCAGAAATATTAATACTTTTGCCCTTTAAGGGTTGAAATCCAACAATGCCTTTCTTAAAATATGATTTGACCAAATTGGAGACTTCAATCTCTAAAATAATACTCATTTCATGATTTCAGTTAGATATCAAGAGAGATAAATAGCTGGTGACAAATAAAAAGTTGTGGAAATAATTATATTTTTACCCATTAAGTGCTGTAGCGATATGACGAGTATGGGTCATCTCCTACAATTTTCAATTAATTATTATTGAGTTTAGTTTCACTAAACATAAGAAATAAATGGAAATTATTTGTATCGAGCTGCAGACAGTTCTGTCAGCGTGAGCGACAGTCTGACTTAAGCCGGAAGTGTGACCGGTATGCCGAGAAAAAAGCGGGAGCTTATCGCTAGCGAGTTGGCAATACTCCCGGTGAGGAAGGATAACCACTGGGATTTGCCAGAAAGAGACCTTGAATGGGCCATTCCCTTGGTGAATCTTGGGAAGAATGTTTCATACCTTACCTACCGAAGAATACTGATGGCAGCCGAACGTTTTTACCAAATGAGAGGCAAATGCATTCTGCAGCAAAGAAGGGAAACTTTTGTGGAACCAATCCAGGGTGTTTATTTCCTCACGTGATTGGAAATTTCATAAATTTTTGTCTTTCCATATGAAAGATAAGTCTTTCCCGGCGTATCTTTGATACAAATTCTTCATGTGTTGTTCCTTTAGATACAACGGACCCGATGATGGCGGCAGTGCAAGTCGCCGAAAGCTTGTCATTAGAAAATGTAATCCGCCGGCAAACCCGTGAAGAATTTGTATTTGTCTTTCCATGATAGGCGCTGAGGAGAAAATAGGCATGGACTAGTGAAGAACAGGAGAAGCCTTTTTGGTGAGCCTGAGAAGACTTCACTTCATCCTAGATGAGGGCCCTGACAACTGCTCGTCAGAGTGGGATTTAATTTAATTGCAAAGGAGCACAGACTCCGGTGGCAATTTCCCTACACCCGCGTCTTCTCCCTATCATCCAGCCACCTACATTTACCCTCTGCAAAATTTTGTCTTTAAATTCTTTCAGCGTTTTCTGAAAATTATTCATCACTTACCCTGGTAACTCATTCCAATTCCTGACACCCTTACCTAAAGAAGAGAATCTTCCCACACCATTGTGCCTGAAATCAAGTGCCAGCTTGTGGACATGAAAAAAGGTCGCCGGCTAGCCTAGGTGTGGGGCTCCCCTAGGAGGCGCGACTCCCCGTAGAAGGCGCGAGGCACCTAGCATTTCCTACCTCCTGCTACGTGGTTAATCCGGTACTGCTTCCATGCACTACTTTTCATACCTACTCCAATATCTTTCAATGCCTCATCGCCAGTATACACCCTGTACACTCCCATGACCCTCCTCATCCTCCTCCTGTCTTGCAATGAATCCCATTTCAGCTCCTTTATCATATCTGTCACTGATTGCATCCTGTGATAATTTCCAGAAACAAATCTAGCAGCCCTTTTTTTGCACACACTCCAACTCCTGTATTTGATATGTAAAATGAGGGTCCCATACTACACTACCATATTTGAGTAATGGTCTGACCAAATAGGTACAATTATAAAAAGGAACAGGTTTCAAATTTGAGGAGATATTTCAGAGAACAATTCAGCAAATGGAAGGAAGGCTCAGGTACAGTAGAGTCAAGGTGGGAAGAGTTCAAGGAGACTAATAAGAAAGGGGGAAGAAAAATTTATTCCAAAGCAAAAAATAAAGAGAAGTAGAGAACCTATGTACTATAATAGGGAAGTGAGGAGGTTAAAGAGGTTGGTAAGAAAAGAACATAACAGAGTTAAGAGACAGCAGGGTAGTAGGGAATATTTAAAACAACTAAACAAGGACTTAATAACAGCAAAGAAAATGGCTAAAGATGGGTTTATGAAGAGTATTGTCAGTGCAGGGTACCATTGACTGATGCATCTAAAAATTTCTATGGCTATATCAGGAAACTGAGGGGAAGGGAGGATGTAGAGACACTTATAGATAAGGATGGAGAAGAAGTTACTGAGGATTTGAAAAAGGCAGAGATTTTAAGTAACTGGTTCAGTGAAAGCATTAGGGATAATGAATCAGAAACAGGAGGTTCTAATTCGGAGAACGAGCTTAACAACACAATTAGAAATGACGATAGTAAAAAATTTGATATCCATCCTGAGGAAATCATGAAGGAAATAAGAAAGCTGAAAAAACATAAAGGGGCTGTTGAAGATAATATTACTACAGATATCTTAAAGATAGCTGGATGTGACATTGTACCTTATCTTGAAATATTATTTAAATTGAGTCTAGACACTTGCTGCTTACCACAGGACTGGAAAAGTGCAATAGTAGTACCGGTACATAAGGGAGGGGTGAGAAATAGAGTTGAGAATTACAAGGCCAATCAGTTTGACATCAGTGGTAGGTAAATTAATGGAAAGATTGATATGCAACCACATCAGAAATATATGTGAGGAACGTAATAGGTTTTCAAGCAGGCAACATGGTTTCAGGCAAGGACATCATGCGAATCTCAGTTGGTGGGATATATGCAAGATATTTCAGATGAAATGGACAAGGGAGGCCAAATTGATAGTGTAGCACTAGATCTGTCTAAGGCGTTTGACAGAGTAAGCCATAAAATGGTAGTAAATAAGGTAAAAACCATTGGAGTGGATAAGAAAGTCATTTGCTGGGTAGAAGAATTTTTAAAAGGTAGAAAACAGAAAGTTAGTGTAGGAAATGTAGTATCAAAAGAAGTGGAAGTAAAAATGGGAGTGCCACAGGGTAGCGTATTGGGACCATTGCTATTCATTATTCTAATGAATAATTGTGTTGATTGTTTACTATCTGAAATTAGATTGTTTGCAGATGACATAATGCTGTATAAAAGAATCAAAACGATAGAGGATTGTAAACAGTTGAAGGGTGATCTGGACAGGATATCTAATTGGGTTGGTAAACATGGAATGAAGATAAATGCAAAGAAGAGTCAGCTTATTAGATACACAAATAAAAAACAAAAGGTTAATTATGAATATAAGGTGGGGAAAGAATTGCTTGCTGAAGACTTGAAATGCAAATATCTTGGAATTACTGTTGATAACAAACTTAACTGGGCAGGACACATAGGACAGGTGGTAGGAAAAGGATTCAAAGTTCTGCACTTGTTGGAGAGAGTTATGAGGGGATGTACGAGAGAAGTCAAGGAATTGGGTTACAAAACTTTGGTCAGACCATTGCTCGAATATGGTAGTGTAGTATGGGACCCTCATTTTACGTATCAAATACAGGAGTTGGAGAGGGTGCAAAGAAGGGCTGCTAGATTTGTTTCTGGAAATTATCGCAGAATGCAATCAGTGACGGATATGATAAAGGAGCTGGAATGGGATTCATTGCAAGACAGGAGGAGGATGAGGAGGGTCATGGGAGTGTACAGGGCATATACTGGTGATGAGGCATGGAAAGATATTGCAATAGGTATGAAAAGTAGTGCATGGAAGGGAAAAGATGACCATGACCACAAGCTGGCACTCGATTTCAGGCACAAGGGTGTGGGAAGATTCTCTTTTTTAGGTAAGGGTGTCAGGGATTGGAATGAGTTACCAAGAGAAATGATGAATAATTTACCGAAAACTTTGAAGGAATTTAAAGATAAAATTAGTAGAGGGCAAATGTAGGTGGGTGCATGGATAGGGGGAAGATGGGTGTGTAGGGAATATTGCCACCGGAGCCTGTGCTCCATTGCAATTAAATTAAATTAAATTAAATTAAAGTTTTGTAACCCAACTTCCTCACTTCTCTCGTACATCCCCTCATCACTCTCTCCAACAAGTGCAGAATTTTGAAACTTTTTCCTACAACCTGTCCTATGTGTCCTGCCTAGTTAAGCTTGTTATCAAATGTAATGCCAAGATATTTACATTTCAAGCCTTCAGCAAGCAATTCTTTCCCCAACTTTTATTCATAATTAATCTTTTGTTTTTTATTTGTGTATCTAATAAGCCAACTTTTTTTGCATTTATCTTCATCCCATGTTTACCAACCCAACTAAATATCCTGTCCACATCATCCTGCAACTGATTACAATCCTCTATCCTTTTGATTCTTTTATATAGCATTATGTCATCTGGAAACAATGTCATTTCAGATAGTAAACAATCAGAACAATTATTCATTAAAATAATGAATAGCAATGGTCCCAACACACTACCATGCCTGCGGCACTCCCATTTCTACTTCCACTTCATTTGATACAACATTTCCTACCCAACCTTTCTGTTTTCTACCTTTAAAAATTTTTCTACCCAGCAAATCACTTTCTCATCCACTCCAAAAGATTTTATCTTATTTACTACCATTTTATGGCTCACTCTGTCAAATGCCTTTGACAGATCTAGTGCTACACTATCAATTTGGCCTTCCTTGTCCATTTCATCTGAAATATCTTGCATATATCCCACCAACTGAGATTGGCATGAATATCCTTGCCTGAACCCATATTGCCTACTTGAAAACCACTTACGTTCCTCACATATATTTCTGATGTGGTTGCATATCAATCTTTCCATTAATTTTCCTACCACTGATGTCAAACTGAATGGTCTGTAATTCTCAACTCTATTTCTCACCCCTCCTTTATGTACCGCTACTACTATTGCAGTTTTCCAGTTCTGTGGTAAGCAGCAAGTATCCAGACTTAATTTAAATAATATTTCAAGATAAGGTACAATGTCACATCCGGCTATCTTTAAGATATCAGTAGTAATATTATCTACATCAGCCCCTTTATGTTTTTTCAGCTTTCTTATTTCCTTCATGATTTCCTCAGGATGTATTTCAAATTTTTTATTATCTTCATTTCTAATTGTGTTGTTAAGCTCGTTCTCCGAATTAGACCCTCCCATTTCTGATTCATTGTCCCTAATGCTTTCACTAAACCAGTTACTTAAAATCTCTGCCTTTTTCAAATCCTCAATAACTTCTTTTCCATCCTTATCTATAAGTGTCTCTACACCCTCCCTTCCCCTCAGTTTCCTGATATAGCCATAGAAATTTCTAGATGCATCCGTCAATGATCCCCCTGCACTGACAATACTCTTCATAAACCCATCTTTAGCCATTTTCTTTGCTGTTGTTAAGTCCTTGTTTAGTTGTTTTAAATATTCCCTACTACCCTGCTGTCTCTTAACTCTGTTATGTTCTTTTCTTACCAACCTCTTTAACCTCCTCACTTCCCTATTATAGTACATAGGTTCTCTACTTCTCTTTATTTTCTGATTTGGAATAAATTTTTCTTACCCCTTATTATCTCCTTGAACTCTTCCCACCTTGAATCTACTGTACCTGAGCCTTCCTTCCATTGGCTGAATTGTTCTCTGAAATATCTCCTCAAATTTGAAACCTGTGCCTTTTTATAATTTTACCTATTTCCCCCTTCAATTTTGGCTGCTGGTTTACTGAATCCTCTAATATCCATCAGAACTGATTCATGATCACTTATTCCTTCAGTTACTTGATACCTCAAAAGGTTTTGAATGGGCTTAGTTAGAAATGTATCCAAAATATTTTGTCCCCTAGTGTTTTGCTCAACCACTTGTGTAAATCCTCCTTCCCTTATTAAGATATTTGCAAATCTTTGTTCCCTTGTGTTATTTATCTTATTTCCTTCCCAGGATATACCTGGTAAATTTAAATCCCCACCAATGATGATCATTCTATTCTCACCTCTGAAATCTGAGTATGAATTTACTTTCTCCCCAGAGCCTCTTCTGTCATTCTTTCACTGCAGTAAAAAGCCAACACTCTGGTTTTTTCTTTTTTATTACCCAAGAAATCTACCCCAAGTTACTCATAGTCTTGATCTATGAACGCCAGTGAACTGTGTTGGTTTTTGCTAACTAGTATGAAAACTCCTCCATGACTCTGTTCTGAAGGTTGGGAAGACTTAGCACAAAGTCTGATCAATGCTATCACCTGTGTGCTGACATGATGAGTGCCTTGCAGTACCTGGACAGGTGTGCAATTTGAGTGACGATAGCGCTCTGGTTGTGATGCTCTTGCGCTGCCAATTGCAGGCGATGCAGCCACGGTAATTATTCATCCACGAAACAGTCTCCAACTAATCATTTGAGACTGTCCTTTAAAGGTCTATTGTGAGAGAGTTTTGTGCCACCGGCCATAAATCACTGAGCTAGTTGTATCTAAACCCGAGTGATTTTTGTTTTCTTTTTTCTACATTGCATTGAAAGCCAGACTTCCATGTTTGGAAATTTTCAATCTCTATTCTTTGTGGGAACAAATTAATTCCTTGGCACCCTGTAAAATCCTTTCAAATCTGAATCTGATGTTTGTTATTATTATAAAAACAAGAATCGCTCTCAAAATGCGAAGAGAGTTTATACCTCAGTTGCAAATGAAATTTGTGAATCTTTGTAAAGTTCAACCATGTACAAATATTACTATTTTTCAATTTCAAGTAACGATAATGGTTTGTTTGCTATTTCACAAATGTAAGCCGAGGTATTGCGTTGATTTTATTTTATACAGACAGATGTTAAGATTAAAGATAAATATATCTCTGTCTGTAAGCATTTACAAGTACTCAATAAATCTTAATAATTTAGGGACACTTTAAAATGCTAAAAACAGGAGTAATGGTTTCACCTCTGTTTCCCAAAAGTAGTATATGTATTTTTCAGGAGAAAGTGGAAGGTGAAGATTTAAAAAAAAATATCCAAGGCAACAAATAAATCTTCCTTCAACCGACCATCCCACTACAGGGTCTAATTCCAAAAAAAAATTTCCTTAAAATATGTTGTGGCCACAGCAGACTCCTTAAACTTAAAAAACGTTCCTCATTTATCTTCATCAGCTAGATATCAAAGCAGATAAATGGCTCATGACACAAAAATGCGTTGTAGAAAAATTGATACTTTTGCCCTTTAAATGTCAAATTCTTTAAAAAATCCTTTGTTAAGGATGTTGGCGGAGGCCAGCAGTGCAGCAAGATCATTTGTGGATAGACTTTATTGATTAAAAATATGAAAATACATAGACACTAGCTGATTTTGGTGTGAATTAGTGTAGATTAATTAGTAGAGTTATTAGTAGAATAATTAGTAGAATACTTTAGATCAGTTAAAACCTTTAGAATAATTATCCAGATCTATTTAAAAAATATAAATTGTTTTAAACATAAAAACTGTAGAAACTAATGGCCTACTTTAGATAAAAAGGTAGTAGGCTATGTAACATCAGGAAATAAAAAAAGCAGTCTTGTGACAGGTGATGACGTCGCTGGACAAGCCGCACCTGTACTCGCTGTACGGGGGTCCGATGGTGCAGGCCGCGACTGCTGCCTTGGATGCCTTCTGGCCAGACCTGAGTTGGCACGCTGAAGGCCTGCCAGTCCTAGACGTTTGCTGCGGGCCTGGCGACGTTGCCAAACAGGTATCTCAGCAATTTCACATTCCCACCAGAGACTAGACAATACTTCTTCTACTTGTTAGGTACAGCTGATTCAGTCTGGTCCCCCATTACCTTCGGTATTATGTAATAAGCTACATTATCTCTTTCCTCAATTAACCTATCATTTATATGTTTCATCAAAATTCCCAATTGATACCCTGGAGTTTGATGGTGTGCTGAGGTGTCAGTCCAGGAACTAACTTTTTTTTTGTTAACTTGGAGAGGGTGCAAAAAAGGGCTGCTAGATTTGTTTCTGGAAATTATCGCAGAATGCAATCAGTGACGGATATGATAAAGGAGCTGGAATGGGATTCATTGCAAGACAGGAGGAGGATGAGGAGGGTCATGGGAGTGTACAGGGAATATACTTGCGATGAGGCATGGAAAGATATTGGAATAGTTATGAAAAGTAGTGCATGGTAGGGAAAAGATGACCATGACCACAAGCTGGCACTCGATTTCAGGCACAAGGGTGTGGGAAGATTCTCTTTTTTAGGTAAGGGTGTCAGGGATTGGAATGAGTTACCAAGAGAAATGATGAATAATTTACTGAAAACTTTGAAAGAATTTAAAGATAAAATTTGTAGAGGGCAAATGTAGGTAGGTGCAGGATAGGGGGAAGATGGGTGTGTAGGGAAATTGCCACCGGAACCTGTGCTACATTGCAATTAAATTAAATTTAAAAAAAATTAAATTAAACACTTTTGTCTCCTGTCAGAAACTTAAGATTAACATTAGCAGGCAAGTACCAGATGAGACATACAAACTTTAATCAAAGAAAGTTATTAAGAAATGTCACAACATACCATACTTTAAACATTTTAAATCACAAGCGTTAAACTTGTAACATTATTTCTGTTGTTTATAGCTACCTCATCTTCGACTTCAACAATTACAGCTCTAACATGTTTACTGTTTTTAGTAAGATCAAATTGAATAGTTCACAAATCATGTTTGTTTCTACTCCTTGCTGAAGTAAGTGTTACACAGCATCTGAAACACGGGTGGTGGCTGGTGGGTTAGCATTCAGGAGGACGCAAGTTTGAATTCCCAGCCGGCAACCAGATTTTGATTTTCATGGGTTACCCTATAACCACTCTAGATGAATGCCGGCATGATTCCTTCAAAAGGCTATTGCCTAATTCCATGTTGCCATTCCAGTCAATGCCTTCAATGACCTCGATATCGACGAGGTGTACAGCTAAAAAAAAAAGAAAGTCTATTGACTGGAAGCAACATATTGGTGTAAATCAGTTTCTCTGTGCACATCTTTTTAATTTATATTTTCACTAATTGCTCAATCAGATATTACATATATCTCTATGATCTTACTGTCAGCTGTAAAATGTGTTAAGTACTGAACATTAAGGAAATGCTTTTGCACCTGTACATTTCATCATGGCATAGTTGAATCTAAAAAACTGGTAAAAAGCCTTCTTGAAATGACTAAATGCCATAGCTTGTTCGTTTTCCATTATATTGGTGCACGGAGTCAAGTGTGCCACTTCCTACTATTTTCATCCAACCGATTATTTTCATACCTCAATTTCTTCTGTCTGGGTGGCGCTAGATACCTCAAATTTCTATTACATATCTTAGCAATCTTGTTTCATTTTTGTTCTTATTGTTGAAGTTATTCATATACAAATTTCACCTATGTTGTCAATCGCTCATTGATAGCTATAAGGTAATTCCCGTAGTCATAGAAAGCTGAAATTTTGTACACAGATAAAATTTTATTCCCTAATAACAATAAAAGTCTAAACCTGGTACATATCTGCATATCTGCCCCAAGCATAAATGGCTTTCTACTCTTCCCATAATTAGTTTGGAAGGTATTGGTGCACTGACTACTTGGATAAAGCAGTAACGCAGGAATGACATCGCTTGCACAGAACGAATCTGGCATGAGCCCGTTGCTTGAAATGAACATATAGTTAGAGTGCCTTAGCCTGAATATTTTGAAATGAAGATACTAAACAGTTACAAATATGTAAAATTAACAGTCGTAAAATAAAAACTACTCATAATGAGCTATCAACCTAAAGAAATAAATCTGTATAAAAAGTATAAAATTCTTTGGTATTAAAATAGATGAGAAACTCTGCTTGCACAAAAAATAGTGCCACCTTTTCAATACAAATTCTTTCTCTAACAGCAGATCTAGAATTAATGAAACAGGTTTACTCTTCACATTTCCATTCGGTGATGTCATATCACATAATTTTTTTGGGGAACTCTTCACAAAGTAAAAAAGTTTTTGTAGCACAGAAAAGAGCTATTAGGAAATAGCTGTGTAGGGTAAAACCAAGAACTTCTTACAGACAAATTTTTAAAAAAACTCAATATTCTTACAATGACTTTTCAGTATATATATTCTCTCATGTGCTTTGTCATAGAACATTTTAATCTGTTTACATCTAATTCCCAGGTACACAATTTCAACTCAAGAAACAGAAACAACTTGAACAACACAACATCTCTGTCATTACTACAAAGAGGAGTTAATTATTCTGGGATACATCTGTTTAATAAACTTCTCAAGAGTTTAAAACAGATTGCAGATAATAAAGAAATATTTAAAGAAAAACTGAGAAATTATCTTATTGGCAACTCCTTCTACTCCATTCAAGAATTTCAACAAAATAATTAATTGTATTCAATAAGATGTTTTGCAAAACTCAGTTGCAAAAATTAATGTTTATTTTTAATTCTCTTTATTCGTCTTTGTAACATATGATTGTTTTCGCTATGATTATTACTTATATTGTATGTATGAGTTTCACATCCCAGACGTCCTTCCTCAGCAGGTATCTATGAAATAAGATTGATAAATGATAAATAAATGTTGTATTACAAATCTGCAAGGGAGCTGTGTGTGTCTGAGAGTTTGAAATGGCATCACGCAAAAACTAAGGCAGCAATTTTGATGATGTGTTCAAATACTGAGAACTTGTGGTCCACATTAAAATCTACGAAAATAGCTTATGACTTACATCTACCAATTAATGGAGCAAGAAATTACAATCATTTCGAGATGGGAGAAATATTCACACAAACCACTCCTTTCAAGATATACTGGAAGAGCAGAAACAGATGAGCAAAATTTTTTTTATAGAACTGAAGAAAGATGATGGTAATCTATTAACTAAATGATTGATAAAATTGTAATGGAGTGCATGCTCCAGTGACAATCTCCTTTCACAACAGTCTTTCTCCTTTCCTCTTCCCACCTACTTTTGCTCTCTACTAACTTTTATTTTAAATTCTTTCAGAGCTTTTGATAAATTATTCATCAGTTCTCATGGTAATTTATTCCAATCCATTACACCCTTTCCTTTGAAAGAAGTTTCCACACACCCTTATGCCTAAAATCAAGTGCCTTGTGGTTAAAGTCATCTTTAATCTTCCACACACTTCTCTCAATTTTCCCACCAATATCTTTCCATGCTTCATCACCAATATATGCCTTGTACACTCCTGTGACTCTCTTCACCCTCCTTCTATCCTTCAATGAATCCCACTCCAGCTCCTTTAACATATTAGTTACTAATTGTGTTTTGTGGTAATTTCCAAAGACAATTCTTGCAGTTCTTCTCTGCACCCCCTCCAACTCCTGTATTTGATAACCAAAATGTGGGCCCCCTACTACACCACCACCAAAGTTTTGTACCCAAATTCCATTAATTCTCTAGTGCATCCCCTCATCACTGTTTCCAACAGGTGAAGGATGTTGAACCCTTTCCCTACTACCTGTCCAATGTGTCCTGCCCTGTTAAGTCTGCTATCAAATGATACGCCAAGATTTACAGGCCAAGATTTACATTTTGAGTTTTTAATAAACAGCTTCTTCCCCACCTTATAATCATAATCAATCTTTAACTTTTTATATGTGTACCTAATATGTTGGTTCTTCTTTGTATTTATCTTCATCCCATGTTGACTCACCCAGCTAGTTATTGTATCTAGATTACCCTGAAGCAGCTTACAGTTTTGTACCATTTTGATCCTTTTACTGTATATAACATTATGTCATCTGCAAACAATCTAACTTCTGACAGTAGACCATTAACACAATCATTAATTAGAATAACAAATAGCAATGGTCCCAATACACTACCCTGTGGGACTCCCATATTCACTACTACTTTTTTTGATACTACATTTTCTACACCAACTTTTTGCTTTCTACTATTAGAAAGTCTTCTGCCAAGCAAATAACCTTTTTATCAACTCCAATAGTTTTAACCTTATTTAGGTTAGTTTATGGCTAACTTTGTCAAAAGCCTACAAAAGATCCAGTGGTACACTATCAACTTGACCTACACTGTACATTTCATCAGACATATCTTGCATATAGCCTACTAACTAAGCTTTGTCTGATTATCTGTTGGAATAAATAAATGAATAAAGCCATGTTGCCAACTTGGAAACCACTTATATTCCTCACAGACACATCTCATATGGTTATATATTAATCTCTCTACTAATTTACCTACCACTAATGTCAAGCTGATTGGCCTTTAGTTTTTGACCGTATTTGTCATCGCTCGTTTATGGACTGGTACTACTATTACACTTTTCCGGTCATCTGGTGACAGCAACTATCCAGACTCAGTTTAAATAATGTTTCAATATAAGGTATGATGTCACATCCTGCTATCTTTAAGACATCCATAGTAATGTTATCCCCACCAGCCCCATTATGCTTTTTTTTTAGATTCCTTAGTTCCTTCATGATATTTTCATATTTAAACTCAAATTTTCTAATCTGTTCCCTTCCAACAGTGCAGATAATTGTTATGGTAGAAGAAATTTAGGAATATCCTTCAGATCTAAAACAAAATTTTACAGCTAGGCCAGTCATGCAGAAGTGGTTTATCTATTATAACTGCTTCTGTAGGAAGAAAAGTGGGCAGAGTCACAAAAACTTCAGATTTATTCTTTTGATTTGCTTTATTAAAGAAAGAATAACAATAAACATAGGAGATGAAACCAATACTTTATTTCTTTGTTCCCAGGTGATAGTTCCACGGCTTCCAGAAGGAGTGAATATTGTAGCAATTGATATCAACACAAAAAACATGGAGTATGCAAGGAAGAAGAACAATTGCTCAAGAGTTTTGTTTGAGGTAGCAGATATAACGGAACAGAGCATTGAGAACACACCACTCTGGAGTAATGGTCCATTTCAGAAAGTTTTTGCGATGCTGTTGCTCCACTGTGTTAGGGATAACAGGTGCAAGGCTTAAAACATCTTGTTAAAAATGTTATTTCCTAATCTGTTGGTAAGAGGACATTATTCTATGGTTTGGATTATCTCTTATAATATACATATGATGGCGACAGTGAATTTGAGCGCCGAAATATTGTGTAACATCACTTCGCTAACTTGGCTAGTTACCTGAGAACAATTCATAAATGCTTATAATTAAGCTTCAGTAATAATTAAATTATTAAAAACATAATTAAATAGCATAGAAGTGTCGCAATACATGATAATAAAAAAGTAAATGTTACTTTAGTTGATACCATTCAAATGGTGATATGTGAATTCCATGTGGGCCAGTTTTGTTTAAGTTAGTTGTTGTCCTTTAACAAGCTACTTAAAATTTACATTACTCTATATTGTGACAAACAAAACCAGTACAACTGTACTAGATCACTGCAGGAACATTCTCAGTGAATACACACCGTACCTGATGCAGGATGGCAACTAGAATCCATTAGATTTTATCTGTTCCACTTAAAAATTATTTGCAGTTGGATGAATCATTTAAAAACTTAGTAATTTTCATAATAACTAGGCGACTGCTGACAAAAACACACCATCTTAATCATAGCATATTAAAACACATATTTTAAATTTCCTTTACCCGTAAAGCACTTCAGTGAATAAAGTTTCTTCTCTTATTTCCCTCTGAGCATAAATAGAATAAATATGTGTACAAATTGGTTTCATAAATAAGAAATTGTGACAGAAAATGCAACCAAAATTTTGTCATGGTTTATCAGTTAAATGCAGGAAATAGATCATTGTGCATAAGATTTACAAAGGAGAATATGGTAGTGTTAGCGGAGAGTGATGGAAATAGTATCGCTAAAGATGCATGTTACATTATATTTGAAAAATGTGGTGAAAGAGGCCCCATTTACCAGAACTTAACTGAAACAGGCTCTGAGTCATCATGACAGTTGAAATTTTAATGCAGAGAAGGTACTAGAGAAAGACATTGGATCTATCATTGGAATTGTGACAGTGGGCACCATTGTTGGTTAAGATTTCACTAGGCATGGCCTACTCTCTGAATTTACAATGGAAGTTTCTTCCAGATTTAATGGGTTTCGGACAGTGCCTTCTTTAGGTCGAAGTCTGCTGGTGGCAGGATAAAAAATAGGAAAGAAAAGGGATTACAGATGCTTAAGATGGGAGAAATAATAAATACCAAAAAGGTTGTAAATTTTATAAATGGCAAAACGAGAAGTTGCAATAAGGATGATGATTCAAAATAATGGGAATACACCAACTCCAGATATCACTTTGCTACTTTTAAACTAATGAATGAAGTGACAGAATTCAATATCTCAACAGAGTCCATAAAACACAGCTTTTATAGGATTCCCCAAGGGTTAGATGGTGTAATACAGAGAAGGAGCATTATTTGGTGGATGGGGAGTAACAGTGATTGGCAAAGATATCTTTGTAATAGTCCTGGCTAGTTACTGTTGGGTTTTTTTTTTTTTTTTTTTTTTTTTTTGTCTGTCTTGACATATTATTTGATAGTAAATCATCATCTAGTGTAAGCAGGGCATACTGGGGAATTTCTGCATTTACTAGATGTGGTAATGAAGGATTGCACCAGGAAAGTGAAGCAACTGGGATACAAAACATTGCTTAGAACATTTCTTGGGTATGACTGGGTAATATGGCGCTTGTAATACAGGTATCAAAGACATATAACACAATAAGTTACTGATATGATACTTGGGAGTCACTGAACCACAAAAGAAGGTGAAAGGAATTATTATGATAAATTGTAAGGGGACTCACATAGATATTGGTAAACAAGTAAGATGAATACTAGGAAGGGGAGGAATGGACATGATGAAAATCGATCACTTGATGAAAGGTAGAAGGAATGGAAAATTTTTCTTTCATGGCAGGGAAGTCAGCGACTGGGATATTTTACAGATGCTGAACATGATATTCAAACAGTGAATGTATTCAAAACAAGAATTCTTGAAATGTAAATAGTTGTTAAGTGAAATTACTGCCAGGGCAGTTGCATGAATAATACTGTTGAGGCACTTACTATTGTTGCAGAACTGCCATCCACAACATTTACAAACTTCTGGCTTCTGGTGGTGATGCTGTATTCACAGTGATTGCCAAAATAAATCTCTTCACCGCCTATGGTAACATGGCAAAGGAGTCTCGGTGGAAACAGTACATGGAGGTAAGGTACTTCAACTAATTAACATGCAATTCAATGCAAGGAATGCCTGTAGATTTTCCATTTGCTAAACTCTTAGTAGCAACATTTGTTGGCAATAAATGCTTTGATTCTACTACAGAAGAACTGTTAATAGTTTTTACTTGAGGGTGATATTCTGACAAGGCCATTTGCTTGCTGTACATCCCAACCCTGTAAGTATTTTACCCAGTTTGAGTTCATGATTGTTGGTGATCTAAGTAATGCTTCATCTAGTTAGTCTCAAGAACATCCCTATTTAGTATTGCTTACTGGGAGTGGCCATTGCCTTGCTGCTGTTTTAATCTTTCTACCAAAAGTTAGAAGTAGTTCTACACAGATGAATTCTATCCAGTTTTTAGGCAAAGATACATAGTATTGCAAAGAATCAGCTACTTAAACTTGGAAGGGTATAACAAAATCTAGAAACGCTCTCCTAACATACTGTTTTTGCTGAATGATTGTATTTCTAAAATATTATTGGAAATTAAGTAAAATAACAGTTAATGATAAGTTATTTGAGCTAATATCTTGAATCTTTTTTAGTTTATTCCTAATTCACTACCTTTCCCATTTTTTGGAGTAACTAAAAACAATCTCATCTATTCTAGGTGCTGTTATTTCATTATTTGGGTTTATTTTTCATGTATGATCCGCTAGCATCATCTTCTTGTACTGTTTGTTAGAGGAAAGAGATAAGCCAAACTACATTATTTACTTGCTAATTACCTCTACTTCTTAAAAAAATAAATTGAAATTGTCACAGATGGAAATGAATGTTATTAAATCTAGAAAGAATCTTTTGGAGTAAATTTTCAAAGTCAATTTATATATTTTTTTTATTGTTATGGATGATTCTGTTATTGATCTATAGTTGATTGTTAGGTTAGGGAGAGTGCATAAACCACGAAGCTCCAATTTGGCCTCCTGTGAACCCCCCTCCTCCCCATGTAGCCCTACATGGCTTTTGCTCCAACCCAGGGGCGTAGCTACTATGGGGCTAGGCGGTGCAGTGCACCGAGCCCTTACACTCAGGGGGCCTCTAAGCACAACTTAAGGGCCCCCATCCTCAGTTCAGGGGGCCCCTACCAGCAACACAAAACAAAAAAAGGTCATTCATCTGGCCTGAGGGCCCAAAATAAATTTTTTGCACCGGGGCCCTTGTTGACCTAGCTACGCCACTGCTCCAACCCCCCCCCCCCTCCCCCACGTAGCACGTAGCTTTTTTCCTTTTGATTCCAGAAGATATTTGTACTGATTTCTCTTGTCAGACGATTGTAAATTACATACGGAGATAATTAACTGCTGTTGTGTGTTCTGTTCCTCATTTTAACTGTGAAAAATGTTATGAAAGGAAAGCTACGTGGCCTGGCTCGGAACCCACCCCCTCCCCCACGTTGCCCAGCGTAGCCTTCCAGCCAACCCCCTCCCCCCTCTGGACCTAGCCACGTAGTTTGTGCACGCTCCCTTATTGGCAGATGACATAATGTTATGTAATAGGATTTCGTTGAGAGAGGACTGTGAGTAAATGCAAAGCGATCTAGACATGTAATATCTTGGTTCTCCGGGTGGAGCCGCGTCGATTTGTTAAAACCTAACGTTTCTGCCATCTTGCTGTGGCTTTCATCAGAGGACTGCTTGTAAGTTTGCCGCTATCGCCTTATATAGTGGCAGCGCTAACCGCCGCGGTGACGTCACCGCGCCCAGTGTAGGCGGTAGGATGGGGCCGTTCGACTTGGGTTTTTCTGAGCAAGTATGACCAAATATGGTCAAGTTGTAAACCATTGTCGGCATTAATGTTGTTGGGCTGTTTTTGTATTTCTAGCGCTTCTCTTATGCGCCTAGGCCACCATCTGCTTTCAGTGGCTATAACGCTGGTCTTATCGAATAAAATTGAATGGCCGCTATCGGCTGAATGTAGAACTACAGCGGACTTGCTTGCGTCATTATTTTTAAAATGCCTGATGTGTTCATTGAGCCTCTCCTTAACAGAGCGTCCGGTTTCCCCAATGTAAACCTTGCCGCAGCTACAAGGAATTTCATATACTCCTGGTGTTTGCAAATGTTCTCTCTTGTCTTTAACGCTGGTCAGGATGCTGGATAATTTCCTGGGGGCTTTGTATACGGGACGGATATTCTTCTTTTTAAGTAGCCGACCAATTTTATCCGTAACTCCTTGGATGTATGGCAGAACGGCCACTGCCTTGTCAGGTGGTTTGTTGTTTTCCGCCGATGATGCTGAAGTGCGAGACAAAGTGGAGCGATCCAGGCATGCTAAGGCTTTATTACAGGCAGCCACGCTATATCCATTGGCTAGAAATGTCTCCTTTAAACTTCTCTTTTCAGCGGCCATACTCTCTTCGTCACATACCACGGATGCGCGGAGTGTTAACGTTTTTAAAATTCCACTTTTGATCGCTGGATGATGGTGAGAGTCGGCGTGGAGGTACCGATTAGTATGCGTTGGTTTTCGGTAAACTCGGTGGCCCAAGGAGCCATCATCATTTCTTGTAACTAAAACATCCAGGAACGGGAGTTTGTTGTCGCTTTCAATCTCCATTGTGAACTTGATCTTGTCATGGGCTCTGTTTAAATGATCGAAGAAGACATGAAGCGCTTCTATTCCATGGGGCCAGACGACAAATGTGTCATCCACAAATCTCACCCACAGCGACGGTTTCAGGGGGGCGTTCTGGATAACTTCATCTTCGAAGGTTTCCATATATAAGTCGGCGACTACTGGAGACAGTGGGCTTCCCATGGCGGCTCCTTCCTTCTGTTGGTAGAATTGATTCTTGTACTGGAAGAAGGTAGTTTTCAAGCAGAACTCCGTAAGTGAAGCCCATTCCAGTGGCAGGTTGAGCGATTCTAATCGCTCTCTGATTATATTAATGACCTCGTTTACTGGCACATTTGTAAAAAGAGACGTGACGTCGAAGCTGACAAGAATTTCATTTTCTTCTAGTCGTCTGTTCCTGATGATTTCAATGAAGTGGGAGGAATTTTTGATGGTGGAGGAAGAGTTCTTTAAGATCTTCAACTTTTCTGCTAAGTATCTGACCAATGGATGCGTAGGAGATTGGAGAGCGCTGACGATAGGTCTCAGAGGTCTTTGTGGATTTTTGGAAGGCCATAAAATCTAGGAGGGAGATTGTTGGAAGTAGTTAATCTTCTCTTCGCCTCAGGTTCAATTGATGTTGCTTCGCGTATTTTGGTGGCTACGAGGCGTCTAATCTTTTGTAGGGGGTTGATTCTTAATTTCTCATACGTCTCGTCTTGCAAAAGCGTCTCCACCTTCCGATGGTATTCGTCAGAATACATGACAACAGAAGCGTTGCCTTTGTCAGCAGGTAAAATAACTATATCATCCCTATCTTTTAACTGCCGAAGGGCAATACGTTCTTCTCTAGTGATGTTCGGTGCAGGTGGCCTTGCAGTTGATAAAATCTTCGCCGTGGCGCTTCGGATCTCGTATGCATCGTCAGCAGTTAGGCACGAGACAGAGGACTCCACTGCAGCAATGACCTCGTCCGTCGGTATTTTGGCCGGTGTTATAGCGAAGTTTAGTCCTCTAGCGAGAACTGAACTGGTAGCGGCGTCTAATTCTTCCTAGTGAGATTAGCAGATCAGCAACATCCCCAGCAGCATCCCCAGCAGCAAGCAAATGTTTCAGAGCGGTGTGTAGTCAATCTCACTGAGGAAGAATTAGACGCCGCTACCAGTTCAGTTCTCGCTAGAGGACTAAACTTCGCTATAACACCGGCCAAAATACCGACGGACGAGGTCATTGCTGCAGTGGAGTCCTCTGTCTCGTGCCTAACTGCTGACGATGCATACGAGATCCGAAGCGCCACGGCGAAGATTTTATCAACTGCAAGGCCACCTGCACCGAACATCACTAGAGAAGAACGTATTGCCCTTCGGCAGTTAAAAGATAGGGATGATATAGTTATTTTACCTGCTGACAAAGGCAACGCTTCTGTTGTCATGTATTCTGACGAATACCATCGGAAGGTGGAGACGCTTTTGCAAGACGAGACGTATGAGAAATTAAGAATCAACCCCCTACAAAAGATTAGACGCCTCGTAGCCACCAAAATACGCGAAGCAACATCAATTGAACCTGAGGCGAAGAGAAGATTAACTACTTCCAACAATCTCCCTCCTAGATTTTATGGCCTTCCAAAAATCCACAAAGACGGTGTACCTCTGAGACCTATCGTCAGCGCTCTCCAATCTCCTACGCATCCATTGGCCAGATACTTAGCAGAAAAGTTGAAGATCTTAAAGAACTCTTCCTCCACCATCAAAAATTCCTCCCACTTCATTGAAATCATCAGGAACAGACGACTAGAAGAAAATGAAATTCTTGTCAGCTTCGACGTCACGTCTCTTTTTACAAATGTGCCAGTAAACGAGGTCATTAATATAATCAGAGAGCGATTAGAATCGCTCAACCTGCCACTGGAATGGGCTTCACTTACGGAGTTCTGCTTGAAAACTACCTTCTTCCAGTACAAGAATCAATTCTACCAACAGAAGGAAGGAGCCGCCATGGGAAGCCCACTGTCTCCAGTAGTCGCCGACTTATATATGGAAACCTTCGAAGATGAAGTTATCCAGAACGCCCCCCTGAAACCGTCGCTGTGGGTGAGATTTGTGGATGACACATTTGTCGTCTGGCCCCATGGAATAGAAGCGCTTCATGTCTTCTTCGATCATTTAAACAGAGCCCATGACAAGATCAAGTTCACAATGGAGATTGAAAGCGACAACAAACTCCCGTTCCTGGATGTTTTAGTTACAAGAAATGATGATGGCTCCTTGGGCCACCGAGTTTACCGAAAACCAACGCATACTAATCGGTACCTCCACGCCGACTCTCACCATCATCCAGCGATCAAAAGTGGAATTTTAAAAACGTTAACACTCCGCGCATCCGTGGTATGTGACGAAGAGAGTATGGCCGCTGAAAAGAGAAGTTTAAAGGAGACATTTCTAGCCAATGGATATAGCGTGGCTGCCTGTAATAAAGCCTTAGCATGCCTGGATCGCTCCACTTTGTCTCGCACTTCAGCATCATCGGCGGAAAACAACAAACCACCTGACAAGGCAGTGGCCGTTCTGCCATACATCCAAGGAGTTACGGATAAAATTGGTCGGCTACTTAAAAAGAAGAATATCCGTCCCGTATACAAAGCCCCCAGGAAATTATCCAGCATCCTGACCAGCGTTAAAGACAAGAGAGAACATTTGCAAACACCAGGAGTATATGAAATTCCTTGTAGCTGCGGCAAGGTTTACATTGGGGAAACCGGACGCTCTGTTAAGGAGAGGCTCAATGAACACATCAGGCATTTTAAAAATAATGACGCAAGCAAGTCCGCTGTAGTTCTACATTCAGCCGATAGCGGCCATTCAATTTTATTCGATAAGACCAGCGTTATAGCCACTGAAAGCAGATGGTGGCCTAGGCGCATAAGAGAAGCGCTAGAAATACAAAAACAGCCCAACAACATTAATGCCGACAATGGTTTACAACTTGACCATATTTGGTCATACTTGCTCAGAAAAACCCAAGTCGAACGGCCCCATCCTACCGCCTACACTGGGCGCGGTGACGTCACCGCGGCGGTTAGCGCTGCCACTATATAAAGCGATAGCGGCAAACTTACAAGCAGTCCTCTGATGAAAGCCACAGCAAGATGGCAGAAACGTTAGGTTTTAACAAATCGACGCGGCTCCACCCGGAGAACCAAGATATTACATACAGTGACCGCGGAAGCCTTCGTAATCATTTGGATCTAGACATGATGTCTAGTTGAAAGGATAGGCAATGAATAGAGATAAATGCCAAGTACAGTTAACTTTTTTTTATATATACAGATAGGAAAATAAAGGTTTTGTATGATTATTCAATAAAAGGATAATTGCTTGTTGTAGGAGGGAAAAAAATGTAAAGAACTGGGAATGTCAGTTGACGGTAAACTGGGCAAAGCATATTGGGGTATGTGTAGGTAAAGGGTTCAGACTATTGCATCTGTTGGAGAGCATAGTTAGAGGATGCACCAGAGAAGTAAGAGAGATGAGTTACAAAACTAATGATGTGGGACACACATTATGAGTATCATAGAGGAGGGCAGCTAGATTTGTCTGTGGAAATTATTAAAGGATGCACTCAGTAAATAAAATAGTAAATTATTAGAGTTGGAAGTCATTCTTGTATAGAAGATGGATGAAGAGATTTTTGAACATGAACAAGGTATATACTGGTGATGAGACTGGATTTGTATTGGTGGAACAGCGTGTGGACAGTGAGAGTAAATTATGAATTGCAGGCTGCAGGGAATGGAAAAGATTTCATTCGCATGCAGGGAAGTAAGGGATATTTTTTTTTCTTTTTATTGTGGCTTTACGCCTTGTCAACGTCGTGGTCATTAGAGACAGAAAAGGACGGGGACAAGGAACAGGAAGGAAGTCAGCCATGGCCTTCTTATAGGAAGCATCCCGGCAATCACCTGGAGTAATTTGGGGAAAAGGGGGGAGGGGTTGTGAGGGACTGGAACAAATTTCCTGAGAAGTTAATGTTCAATATACCTGTGAAACATTTTAAGGTAAAAATATATAAGAATCATTATTAGGTACATAGGGAAATTGTCATCTGGGCAATGACTCCATCATAATTAAAAATAATAATATTCTTTTCACGTTTTAAATTAATTTTTGCTCCCAAATCAAATTCTGCTGTTCCTGATTAAACTATGAGAGACTTGCTTAGATTGTGTGAACTAAATGTTATTCCTTCAAAGTGATATATGCTAAATCTGGATTTGTATGTTAATATTTCCAAGATACAATGTTACTTGCTTCTTCGAATATATAGTTTACAACTAACTGTTACTGTTGTGTAGCAAACATTTGTGACTGTATGAGCAGCGTCATTGGTCCATCTAAAGCTAAAGTAGGTGTTAGAGAATGCACTGTGCCAGTATAGATTCCAGATCTAATAACACATAAAAAAGGGTTACATTTAAAGGCATCTGAACTAGATTTCATTTTAGAAATATTATCTGTTTTACCCTCGCGACTCAAGTAGCTCATCTGAAGAAACTTTGCACTGTGGTTGGTTGTAAATAATGGCTAAATGCAATATTAAGCAATAAGTTTCTGAATTTCAGATTTACCCTGGTCAGTAGCAGGATTAGATTTGACACAAATACGTGAGCTTCTACAATCCAACCTTAAACTTTACAGAACTGTTTTGTTATTGCTATATGATACTGTTCAAATTGTGTTCCCTTAATTCAAATGATCTTACAAAATTTTTATGCAACAGATTATTTGTGTCTGTATTCCATTTCCTCAAAACCTGTTAGTCAAATTTGTCTTTTCCACTGTGACACTTATACATTTGATTTACTTCCAGTTGTCCTATGTAATTACTCTCAAACATTTGACTGAATTTACTGTTTGAATATTTGTTTGACATCCTTCTGTATCAAGATTGCTTTGTAATCCTCTCAGGTTTCCAGCTGAGATGATAACACTGCATCAGTACACCATCAAAATCTCCACTCACACCTAAAGTTTGTTTATTAATTACTAGTCTTGTGTAGTTCGCGAACGAACTAGTTCGGAAGAGCGCTCCCACGAGCGAACTACGCGAACTAGTTCCCAGATCTCTCGCTCCTTAGTTCGTTCGATCGTTTCCCGAAGACCAACTTTTGTTTTAGTTTATTATCTAAAAGGTAACACAGTTCGCTGTGGACACATTTCACTAAATAGACAGATATAAAAAAAAACAATAAAAAAATGTAACTGTTAAACATTAATAATTATTGCAGAAGTCAAAAACGGAAATTTAACATGGAATGTGAAAACAAAACACACTTTGATCCCATTAACACTTAAAAGACAACAATCAGTAACCACAACTATTATAACAAAGAAGAGAGCGCGTGAAGTAGCGCTAGCAAAGCGAGCGAACGAGCTGTCTTTCTGGAATTCCAGAGCGGAGCGACCTAGTTCGTGAACTAAACACAGCGCTACCGCTCGCGAACTAAACTGAGCGGTATAGTTCGCGAGCTAAACTGAGCGGTACCGTTCGCGAACTAAAATGAGCGCTACCGTTCGCGAACTAAACTGAGCATTCCCGGTCGCGAACTATTACCATTCGCCGCTAGGATTACCAACATTTTTTAGGTTAATGGTAGAATGTTTTTTTAGAATAACCTATAAAAATATAGTACACTTCAAAAATATAATATTTTACGAAAGAGTAGAAATGGACAAAGGATATGTTTTTTTACTAATTTATTTTTTAAGCTATATTTTTTTGCACTTCTTGCATCTTTAACAATTTTCTGTCTACAGTATAATTGTAATATGCTTTATCGCTTTCAGTTGTTAAATTAATGTCGATCAAAAGCTCATTTTTGCTAATGAAATACTGCTCTTACTGTACTTTTACCTAGATTTCGTCTAATATTGTTATTTCAGAGTAAAGTTCGCTCACTTTGATACTCATTTTTTCTCATAAATTTAGAACCTCTAATATTGTCTCACAGCCATCAAATGAAACATCGTGTTTTAAATTTAATTTTTGGATTTTCTATAGCCAATTGCTTTCATTAAAATCTAACTATTTACTAAGATACTCCAGACTTTTATCAACGAATACTAGAGCATTATTTTTAATATTATCACTTTCTGTAGATAATTTGGCTTCTAATGGCTTTTTCTTGTTTTCTTAACCAAAGAAACAGTATCTTTTACATTTTTCTATCGCTGATTTTAAAGCTGACATAATATAATACTTATCTCAGTCTATTGGTTAACAGATTTGTGAAAGTTATGTAAAGAAATGACTTGCGAAACTCAAAAAGATTTTAACTTTTGTGTCTTCATCAGTTTCATTCGTCGCCAAAATATTGTGAATGTGTGTTGGATTTTCCTCCTCTACACTAATAAAAAAAATAGCTCAATGACTTTCGTTATTGTTACCACTTTCTCATTCAAGGGTCACAGTCATTTTTATATGTCTAATTGTTAGGTATCACATTGGAAGTATTACTGTTACTTTTCTTAATAATATAGGTAATATTGTTTCTGTTATAGTACTTAACTTGTAGCCAATAGTAGAATTATATTTTGTTCATGATTTCCAAAACTATATTTATATTAAAAAAAAGCAGATTACTTATAAACGGGTGTTTTAATTCATCAAAATAAACGCATTTATAATATTTTATAAGTAATGTTGTGTTGTTAGGGTGCGTCGACGGCGGGGTCATTAGCGCCTTTTATAAGTAATGTTTCTTCCATGAACTAATAAATAAATCCATTTAAAAAAATTAATAATCTACGAATGCATGTAAAGTAAATAGTAAAAACAGCACAGTTATTCAGTTTACCCATTTGTGCAAAGGACAATGAGCACTTTGGTTTATCGGTGGCAACTGATCATGCTAATGTCATTTGAAAGGGCTATTATTAAGCAATAACTTTTGTTAAGAAGGTCATATTAAATTCTATTTAGAAACGACAAAAAAAATGATTATGTCCTAATAAAACTGACATAACAAACAAAATAGCACGTGCATTAGCGGTAGCATGGCGAGCGAACGATCTGTTTCTCCGAATTCGAGACGCGAACTAACGAACTAAAAGAGCGAACTAGTTCGCGAGGGAGCTGCGAACTAAACTGAGCGCTCTTCTTCGCGAACTATAATGCGCAAGTCTATTAATTACATTCATTAGTTTGCAATTTCTGCTTTTTAATTTCAATTACCACTTTTAGCATCATGTTAACATCATACATCAAAGAATGGTTCCTTGTGCGGTGGACTGTATATTATTTTTTCGCTCTGCCACTACTGAGAGAAGAACTTATATTGAGGTAGGAAAACATACCGTCAGGTGTGCGGTAGAATGCAAAATAATACCCCAGCTGGTTATGTACAAGTGTTAACAATTATTCATGATAACCAATTAACAACACATTATGCCTTCCATTCCCTTATTCCAGCCAGGTCAGTTTTAGGATTGAGACTAATGCCAGAGACGAACAGCTCCCTTAAATTCCCATTAGGCTAAACCATCCCCAAATATCTGTTGTCATCTAAGCAGATTCATTCCCACCTATTTTTATTGTGATGCCGAGATGTTCTGTCTGGCACAGTCTGCTACCATCACTGCTGCTTGCCACCTTTGGATCAGCTAACAGCGTCCACTCGGCTCCCCGACCAATTGTGAACTCGGTGACCTGGAAGACCTCTCTCCGCCGATTTCTCCTGAGTTTATTCATTTCTCCCCACTATATTTTCACAGGTGGGGATGGCGGCTATCCAGTCCCATATCTCCTCGATGCAGTCATTGTGCCCTGATTACGTCGTTGCTTGCGTGAAACTGTTGAGTGTCTTGGCCTACTATCCAGTTCATTGCCTCATGAGTTTACACATTCTTTGTGGCTCAATTGTTTACAATCCCTGTCACAACTGGCCTATCTCTCTGTACAACTCACAATTAATCCCTACAAAACCTTGGTCCACCAGAGTGTAAAGTTCAAATTTTGAGAAGCTTCAGATATAATAATTTAAATTAAAAAAAGTTATCATATTTTTTTCACCTGTGGAAAGAAATAATTATGGTGTGAAACAGCCTTCTAAAGTTGTGAGTATCACTTAAAAATTTCGCCATTTCATATAATTTGTATTGTGAACATACAAACTGCAAAGTGTTTGTGATGAAAAATAATGAAAAAAATAATTTCTTTGAACCGGTTGCTCAGCTTTTAAAGGAGTAAACCAACCTAGCATCTGCAAAATTAAACAAACAAGTTTTCATATAAACTTAATTTATCTTAGCAAACTAAGTTTAAAGTTTTCACATAAAAGTTGAGTTAAAAATTTAAGCAAAAAAAAAAAAAAAAAAAAAAAATGAATCTGGTAAAATAGTTTTACAGCAACGCCTCAGACAAATAGTATAATGGTCACCCATTTTTCAAAAATGCGAAAACCATATATATATTGACTAAAATACGACCCCCAGAATTTGGGGATGAAAAAGCAAAATTCAACGTTTTAATATTGAAAAAATAATCGTTTTTAAACAAAGAAATTCCAAAGTGTTTTGTGGTTAGTGTTTTTTCTCATCTTGTCTATTCTTTCACTTCGTCTCACCAATCCCAACAAAATCAAACTGAAATAATTCCATTTCCATTTTTTAATCTCTAATATACCTACTCTATTCAGATTTCCAATATTCCAAGCTCTGATTAATATAATGTTTCTTTTAATTCTGTTTACTCCTCCATGAGCAGTCCCTGGGGGACTATTTTACCTCCAGAATATTTTTCCCTGGAAGAAGCCATCATTCAGTATGTAATCTGAGAGGATTATATGGCATTGGGATAGCCTTTTGCTCTTCAATGCAATTGCTTCCCATTGCCCCAAAATCCTTATGAGCATTGATCATTTGTTATTAATCCGACTTTAGGCCCATTTCCGAAGCCAACGTTAAGAGAGCCTCCACCTCTCTTTCAGGAAGTCATTGGAAGATATTTTTGATGCATCATTGACGTCAATGTCATTAGAGGTGGGAAGGACTGGGAGCAAGGAACGGAAAGAAATTCGGTCATGGCCTCTTGAAGAAACCGTCCTGTTATTCCCCTGGAAAGATTTAGGGAAGTCATAGAAAACCCAAATCTGGATAGTCAGGTGGGGATTATAACTTGTGTCCTCATGAATGTGAGGCCAGAGCGTTATGGTTCGCCCATCAGGTTCGGTCCATTGGCAAACAGTGGGCGACACCTTATACCAGGAATCGAGCCTCGTTTGTATAAATAGGGTGCACCACTTAAAGGAAAGGTTGGAATATGGTTGGAAGAGGCTAGTGTAATCCCTACCGTACTCTTACTTATATAGTTAGTTGGCTAATTTTTCCTTTTGCCAGGGCTGCATTTAGGATCTGTAGGCTGCTAGGCTGTAACTGTGGTGTGGGCCCTTACATATATATAACATATTATTAAATTAATAAATCTTTTAATGCAAAAATATAAAAGGAAAACTTATTGTCAAATCAAAAGTTCGAAACGTCCTTTCTGTATCGTTTCTGAGACTGAAATGAATGAGTTTAGCAAGCAATGCTCCAACGAACCCACGTTCAATTTTCCGACTGATGTTCGAAGATATGGTTTTGCCTATTGTAGTTGAGCTGTTGTAACCAAACACCCTCAGCAAAAGCCCGCGAAATTACAAAATTCAAGTTTTAGTAACAATATGTAAGAGTAGGCCTACATATTAAGATGAAACAAATGATAAAAGATGTTAACAACACCGAAGCATGCAACAGAGAAAGATTAAAAACACAATATTGATTATTTGCATACGCATATTAACAGGAAGACAGCGATTAAACTCTCTTTAAACAGTGCTAATAATCAGAGCCTTCCCACGCCACACTAAGCCATCGAGATTCCTGAATGCTGAAATAAAGTTTTTTAAACAATAAAAAAAGTCATTTAAAACAACAAATTCAATAAAAACTAATTAAAAATAGAATTAATATTGAGTTTTAAATGCACATATTTTACTTATAAATGAATATATATTTTTTTTAATATAAATACTTACTTTCAAACAAAACAGTAAAACTTAGACCTTCAATCGCTACTCGCTGTTTACATCGTATACAAAATTTAGCTAACCTTCTAGACAGAAGGCTAGGGAATTTTAGTTCATACTAGTGGTCTACGACAGCGACTTCAATCAACATTCATACGGCCCGACCACAGTATACTGCAAACTTATGTTATAAGAGTAGTAAGTCCTCATCCTTGAGCAGCAAAGTTGTTACTTTTCGGCAGAGACAATTTTCGCTACACGTGCACTGAAATGTTATTTTACAGTACACCTGTTCTTCCAAGGACTGAACTGCGGATACTCGAACATTGTTTTTGTTTTTCACGATCATTTCAGGTCTTTTGGTGCTAAAACCATTTCGGAAATAAGTTAATTTATTTGCACTTCTTTTGCGTATGATGCGGGGCCTTAGGCTACAGTCTAGGGTAGACTGTTCCCAAATGAGGCCTTGTACGTTGAGCTAAATACTTTGTACGAAAAATACAAAATGCAAGATGAAGCCTTTACTGGTGAACCGCCCGATTGTGTCGTGAAAACACACACAACACATTCTGGCAGTATACCCGTGAAGATTTCATTGCAATTATACACGGGGAATTTGGGGAAAGTCTCCTTTCTTAAAAAATGTAAGATGTTAAATTACAACATGGATCCACTTGTTGAGGTGTTGATTGTTAAATATAGGCAATACTGTTCCAACATAGCTCTTCCTGTTTCTAAATATACCTCTACTAAAATAAGTTCCTAAATTTAAACAATAACATCTTACATATAATATGTTAAAAAATACTTGTTGGAAAATCATGTTCTAAAAGTCCAGTACGAATACAATTCAAGACCAGCTGACACTGAAAGCTCTTCTTGTTGCTAATTTCTGATCTGCCATCATATGACTTGACATTTTTCTTTATTATTTATGCATGTATATTCAATTGTATACTTCCTTTGTTTCTGACATGATAAACAAAAGGGAGTTGTTTCTTTCTCTGGCTGTACCCAGGATGCTCATCTGTCGGTGTCACCGTACCAATACTCGGAAGACCCCGCATCCGACATCCGGCGGCTTCTCCAGGAGTCTGGCTTCCTGGTGAGACACTGCTCTGCTGGGCCCAGCAGCTTCCAGTACGACTCGGAGGCAGAGGTTAGAGGTAGCACATCACCAGTACATTACATTCTCCCTTTAAATTGTTCTATTTTACCAATATAACGTACAAAATTTAAATTTTTTAACATTCGATTTTTTCCAAACTATTCTATTCAAGCATAGCATGAGTTCACTGTACCATAATCTGTTGGAAACATAGCGTAATAGAATAAGGACAACGTGGTTTAAAATAGAAATCAAGGACTAAAATTTTCTCGATTGTCGAGTGAAGAAGATAAAGTCGTTGACTACGCTGTCCGTTTATCCGCAACAGTAATGCCTCGCATGTTGGAATTAGCATAATGTAATTACTATACAAAGTGTGTTACATAACCTACTATAATGAGCGACATTGTGTAGGTCGTCCTGAAGACAACTCGTCTTAAGACAGTCACACTGAACAAAGGAAATTGGAGCCACCAAGCCAATGGTCCCAATCACACCAGTCGTTCAAACTGGTTAAAAGATGAAAAAGATGTAATAGTGATAGGTTGCTAAATCTATTGTTACTATCATAAGTGATATGTGTGGTAGCCACTAAGGACTCAGTGAGAAGCATGTGGGAGCATGGTTATAAAGAGCAAGCCTTGTTCAAACATTATTTGCAAGAATCATGGGCAATGGTTGAACTTATAGAGAATATCACAAATAATATAATACAATATAATACATAAGAAGACTTCAATCTTGCAGATTATGATCTTAATAAATCCTGTAATCACAAATAATATAATACAATATAATACATAAGAAGACTTCAATCTTGCAGATTATAATCTTAATAATTCCTGTAATCACAAATATCTCCACTTGTATTAAACATCCAAACAGAAAATCCTTACGCGCTTGGAAACGTAATATAACAGGGCAGGCTCTCACCAATTTACCATCATGTAACAAATCTATAACTAGTATCAAACACAATTTGTACAGAGGAAGCAACATACACCAATAATTTCAAACGAAGAGGAATCAGTTTACCTCAGCGTCCTTCAATTTAATCTAAGAATCAAGTTCTTACCAAAAGGTTCTGACACACTATAGTGTGCGCATAAGTCGTTACCACTCACACACACTGATAAGGTGGCGGCAACGATTAGCACCACATAGCGGGGAATTTTGTCCATTCCCGTAACACAATTAACAAGAACGCAGTAAGCGACGCACTTTGTAGTTGGAGTCGTCAGGTATTCTATCCCGAATACCCAACAGGGCTAGAAAATGGCAATTTATCGCCTCGAAGTCACCACCAGCCCCGATCACCACCGTACTCCAGAATCGGCGGAAAACGCTCACGGACACGAGGCGCAGCAGAGGACTTCCTTCGATTAATGCGAGCGAGGAACGGTCTAGGTGGAATAACAAATCCACCTCAAGTAGTACTTCCAGGATGCCTGGGCAAATTACAAGAGCTCGCTATACCAGCGGGCCTCTAACGTCGCAGTCCCTTGAGGAAAGTATTAGGCCCAACGAACCAAGCCGCTGCTGCCGACCGACTCACCTCCCGGTTTTTTTTTTTTTTTTTTTTTTTTTTTTTTTTTTTTTTTTTTTTTTTTTTTTTTTTTTTTTTTTTTTTTCGCTGCCTTTTGGCTTGTCGTGAAGTCCCGCTATATATTAAATAGCATAACTTCCTTTTTAAGTTGGGTTGGTTTTGTGATGCTCAATTTTGTTTTTCGCTTAAGGGGATAACCAGGCTTTGAACTTCGATGAAGTTCTTATTTGGAACCCCTTCTGTTCATTAAATGGTTGGTTACGTTGCCTCCATTATTATACTAAGTGGTACTCTGTATTTATGCCATCGTTTAGGTGCGTAGGTTCCTACATTTTTGTACCGGTCATTTAAGTTTCTAATTGCTTCGATTCTCTTAATTAGTTGTTCTGCTTTGTTGACTATTGCACTTTTTATGGGCAAAATGGATGTGGCTTCATGTAGTTCTGTGATTCTGGTGCTGTAGGGAGCGTTAAGTATGGCTCGTAGAAATTTGTTTTGCAGTCGTTGGATATGTAAAACATTGGAGTTAGATGCCATGCCCCAGACTTCGCATCCATATAATAGAGTTGGAATGACAATGGTTTTGTAAATTCTCAGTTTGGTTGCCTGCGTCATTTCGGTGCTTTTCATGATTGGGTACAGGTTTAAGAAGATTGCTAGTCCTTTTCTTTTTTGATCTAGGATGTGTTGTCGGAATGAAAGCTTATTGTCAAGTATTATTCCAAGGTACTTATATGTTGCGTTCCATTTGATGGGTTTGTCCATGAAGGTAATGTTTTGTTGTAATATCGGCCTCTTTTTTGTAAAGTACATGGCTGCGCACTTCTCAGCGTTTATTTTTATTTTATTGCGTCTACTCCATGTGGCTATGTCGTCTAATGCCTTCTGTAGCCTTCTTATATTTAGGTCGTGCTTATTGCCGTTGGTGTATAGCATGGTGTCGTCGGCATACTGACCGAGTTGAACATGTTCACCAGAAGGCATGTCGTTGACGTATATATTAAATAAAGTAGGTGACAGAACAGCTCCTTGAGGGACTCCTGTTTCTATATTGTATATTGCAGAACGTTGTCCGTCTACGGAGACATAAAATCTGCGTCCTGTTAAGTAGTTACCAATCAGCTTTACCAGGCTATGCTGTAACGTTGTTTGATTTCGCAGTTTGACGATTAGGTTCGGAATCCATACTTTATCGAACGCTTTTTCAACGTCAAGAAAGACAGCAGCCGTTGATTTGCTCATGTTGAATCCGTGCGTGATATTTTCTACGATCCTTAGCAGCTGACATGTTGTGGATGCTTTGGGTTGAAATCCATATTGTTCTGGTCGGATAATTTTGTCTCTTTCAAGGGTTTTGTTCATCCTCGTGAGTATGAGTTTTTCAGATATTTTCGATACGGAAGATAGGAGGCTGATGGGTCTGTAGCTACCTGGTAGTGTTGGATTTTTTCCCTTTTTCGGAATTGCGATCACTTTGGCCAGTTTCCACCGTTCAGGAAAGTAACTGTTTAACAGACATGCATTAAAAATCCTGGTTATGAGTACTATTGCTTTTGTGGGTAAGTTTTTGAGGTGTAGGTTGTTGATGTTGTCGGGCCCTGGGGATTTGTAGGCGTTCAGTTTTTTGTATTGCTTTCTTTACTTCTCGAGGTGTTATCAGATCTGGGAATTCTTCTACTGGTGTTTCCATTATTTCTCTGGCGGATTCTTCTATTATCGCAGTTTCTTCGATTTCTTGGGCGGTTTGTTCCGTGGCTGGTAGTGAATAGTGGGTGGCAAAGTTTTCTGCAAGTACTTCGGCTCTGGCCAGAGGGGAGAAGCATGGTCCACCTGGTCCAGTTATAGAATGTTTTGGTTGTTTGGGCTGTCTAATAGCTCGGATTAATTTCCAGGCATCTCTATTCTTTAACGTAAGGGTTGCCATGCGATCCTCCCATTGTTCAGTCCTCCTCTCTTTTAGTCTATTAGTCAGCTGTCTTGAGAGTCGTTGGTATTCCCTCCGGTCTCTAGGATCCCTGTAGCGTTGCCACTGTTTCTGTGATGATTCTTTAGTTGGCGAATGTCTTCGAGGATAGGTGGCAGTCCGTCGTAATTTGGGTTGTAGGTGTAAGTTTGTGTTGACGCTTTCTTCGAGGATTGTGAGATTACTTCCTCGAGATGTTTCACTGCCATATCAATTCGTTCCGGAGACGTGACGTTATGGGCTGTTCTGATATGGTTGTGGACTAATCTTGTGTAGTGAGCCCAGTTGATTTGCTGTTCCTGTTTAGGTTTTTCACCAACGCCCAGCCAGTTTCCGAGCTTCAGCATAACGGGATTATGGTCTGACGTCAAATCTTGAATAGTTTCGATGGTAAGGCGATGGCTGATGTTTTTTGTAATTGTTATATCCAGAATGTCTGGTTGATATCTTGGATTGGCAGGAATATGCGTAGGTTTGCGACGGCGCCAAGATAGATATGTTGCGTAGGTCAGCTAGTTCAAGTAGTTGTTCTCCACGCCTGTTGCATCTTATAGAGTTCCAAGCTTGATGTTTAGCATTTAGATCTCCTCCTACTGAGGATTCTGGAGCCTGTAGAAAGCAATGTGTCAAGATCTTGATCTATGAGCATTCTGTTTGGAGCAAGGTAAGCTGCGAAGACATTGACTTTGCCCCCTTTTGCAAATATGGATACTCCTGTTGCCTCTATTTCAATTAGTGGGAGGTTTTGGATTGGTTGATGCGTGATGTTATTTTTAATAAAGATGGCTGTTCCTCCACCTCGAGCACCCACTCTGTCATTTCTGTAGATATACATTCCAGGCATTTTTATCCTGTCGCTCTGTCGTAGATGCGTTTCGGTAATCAGAAAAATGGTTATGTTGTATCGCTTTTGGAAGTCAATTAACTCATTTATTTTACTTTTTAGCCCGTTTGCGTTCCATATGACTATTTTTGTCTGATGTTCTACATTGCTGAGTTGATCCATTTTTATTCCAGAAAGGACAGAACGCATTCAGCAAATATAAGTAGTTTCTCCATGGTTCCTCTTGCTGTCTTCATTTTTTGTGCCATCCGTTTGAACTTGTATATGAACTTGTGAAAGCAATCTGTTAGCCCTTCTTCGTTGTCCGGGTTGTTTCCTTCTCTGTTTGAGTTTTCATTGTGTACTTGATGCATGTTCCGTCCTGCAGCTGCATCAGCGTATGATTTCCGGTTAGAGCGTCGTTGCGAGTCCTGTGGTCTTCTGCTTCTTGGTGCCGGTATCTGTTACCCACCGGTGGTTGCGCTTGCCACTGGTTGCTTGTACTAGCTGGAGGCTGTTGTCTGTTGTATTTTTCTTGTTCATTGTTTCTTTGACTTCTTGGTTTTGGGAGGTCGTATGGCATTTTGGTATATGCTGCACCCTTTCCATGACGCAACATGGTTGCCACCGCAGTTTGCGCAGGTGGCCCTTTGGTTATCTGGAAGTGTGCACTGGTTTGTGGGGTGTAGGTTAGCACATTTCACACAACGATAAGCCAATTGACAGTATCGTGCAGTGTGTCCGATACGCTGACATCTTTGGCACTGTGGAGGTCCAAGTCTGTTGCGATATCGTTCTACTTGTATCTTGGTATAAATGAGTGATTTTTGGTCATAAATTTTTTCAGACGAAATTCCAGGTTTCAGCGATACGAGGAAAGTTGGCAAGGGGATTAGTTCCCTGCTGCTAGTATCTCTTTTCTTGAACTGATGCACTGAGATAATGTTGTATCCTAGTACGATTAGTTCTTCCTTTACTTCTTCTGCCGTAACATGTAGATGGTAAACCTTTTATCACAACCTGTAGTAGTTGTTTTCAGGCATCTGGTACGTGAAATACTCTATTTTGTTTTCTTTGAAAATTTCACAAGGATATGGTAATCATGTAGGTTTTCCACGTGATATTTCAGCGTTTCTCCTCGGTAGATGACCTTCAAGTTTCCTGGAGATGCTTTTTAATTGTGACATTCATTGCACGAAAGTTTTCTGTGTGCATGATCACAACTGGTGGTAGAATGTTTCAGCAGACTTAGCTGTTCCTGTTGGTTGAGTAGGTACGTCATCCATTTGAACATCAGCCTGGCTTTCACATGGTTCCGTACTCAGTGGCTCAAATCTGTTGCTTAGCAGCAACGGATTTTGTAGGTTTTCAGTCTTCTCTATTTTTCTTTTCTTGGTGCTGTCTTTTCTGTTACTTTTAACTGTCAGGAATGGCGGCTCCTCTTCTTCTCCATAGTCTAGTTGCCAACGGTTGTCATCCATTTCGCGGTCTGAGCAGGATTCATCCACGTCCGTACCGCTACGCCCTTTTCCACTCTGCATCATTACGTTACGCCGGGTCGTCACCGTTGAGGTCAGTGAGGCTTACAAGTGGAACCCTTGTTGTCACCGTTAGGTATTCCCGGGTTCCAAAGTAATGCCAAGTCGTCAACAAGTCACTAAGCACTAGTCCTAAACAATAAACCAAAACAATGTCCAATATAACCACGCTTCGTCGTCACCAAAATATCTTCCTTGTACAGCACAATAACACTCGATAACACTCCTCACCCCACCTCCCGGTTTCGTGTCCCCCGATTATATCAGCTCATTCAGCCGGAAGAGGGCACCACCGGGCCACAGCGCTCTCTCACGGGCGAAACTAGCACGCGGGATCAGCATCAGAAGACGATCGCGGGCGGGAAAAATAAACAATGCGATCCGAGCACGGCCCTAAGCATCATTCAACAGAGAGAGGTATTAACAGCAATACCTCCGGGCTTAAGAAAGTGAAAGGATGGAAGGGGAAAAAACCTAAGAGAAATATTTCTAGAAAAGAATGTAAATGAAGATTAAATTGTACAGTGGTTATACATCCAACCACAGATAATGCATAAAACAAGTCCAAGGATTAATTTTATCAAAACCTGGTGAGGGTTCTAGATGATACATATCCTCACAAAGAAGTTATTTTGTGGTGGTACTTACGTGGTCCTACTTCCACTGTAAGCAATAAAGAATAATGGCACAAAAATAATTGATATTCAAAACGCACTCTCCAAAAAAAATGTAAACTTGTACCGAGGATGGTGGATGAGCAGTAAAGGTCTGGCCTCGCATTCAGGATGATGCAGGCTTGCATCCCTGTCCGTCCATCCAGATTTGGGTTTACCATAGTTTCCCCAAATCACTACTGGGATAGTTCCTTCGAAAGGCAATGGCTGAATTCCTTCCCGTTCCTTGCTCCAGTTCTCTCTCGCCTCTAAGACCTCGCGTTGACAACGCGTAAAGCCAGAAGGCGAAAAAAGGGCAAACTGGCTTTAGTCATGTAAGAATTTCTATAAATCGGAACGGATATTTATATATTTTTATATCCTACATTTGGTACAAAAAATAGCTCACTGTTATCAACACAAGTTGTTAGAGTTGGCTGAAGTGGTATAAACAAAAATTATTATTGTTACTTAAAGAATTTGCTTGTATTAAATAAAATACAAGTAATTTAAGAAAACATAATAATTATTCTATCTACTATATAATTTCGTAAGGTCACCCACTCACCTCGATAACTATTGGATGGAGAACGGTGTCACGTGTCAACCTTCACTCACAAAACAGCGACCAGATATACCATTAGAAGGAATCGTGGTTACGTCTACTATTTAACTAAGCAACTGCTACCAAATTATTGGCATGATACATTCATTAAGTTGCTTTTCATAGCGTTTCATAGTTAACAAAATTTTAATAAATTTTGCGCCTGAAAAAAACGTGGACCTGCTTTTCAGTAACATGTTACAATTCAAGCAACTTCAAAAAAAAAAAAAAAAAAAAAAAATAATTTACTCATAGTGTCTGCTGTAAGCACGAATGCCAATTGTCATTTCAGCTTAGGATAAATTTCATTTTAATTACAACTTTCACTAATGTGCTTGCTTGAGCAAGACGGTTTACTTGCTTTTTTAGGCATTTTACTGACCACTTTCGTTATTGGTATTTATTCATGTTCACTGTATGTGAGTTATTTTAAGTGGACATCAGACCAAATGTGTCATCGAATCGACTATTCTGGCAAATTAGTTCTGCGGAGTTGCTCAACTGTTTTATAATATGGAATGTGTATTAAGTTCTCTGGCCATTTCAGATACCATGACCAATGTTTACATTATGAGTGTTTTCTTAGACTCAATAATAAACAACGTGATGCTTTCGAAGGAAAGAGGATTTTTTTTTTTTAATTTTGCAGACTGAACTTTAAGGGTAAAATACAAGTCAAGTTCGTATTTAAGCAAATTCGAGTGTATGACCTTTGAAACAGTTACACGATAGCGCGATCGTTCCTGTCCGTGTTTAATACCTACCTCTATTAATGCTTCTGAGTTCTTCAAGCTCAAGAGATTTTACTCATCCTACGGGTGAAACACAGGCCAAGTTTATATTTGGCAACATCAGCTCAATCTGTTATAATCTTTCATCGTAAAAACTGTTCTAGACCCGTGACGATACGCAAAAAACGTTCACGGGCGTACACTAGTAGTTTATAATTAGAAAAATTCATGAAAAGCAGGTAAAGCAAAATTATTTTACAAAATTATATTGCCCAACATCTGAAAAATACCCAATAACATAAAGCACAGAAATCCACTATAAGAACAATTTATAAATACATAACAGTAGGAGTTACTGAAAAAATAACAAAAGTGATGTACCGATTACAAAAAAGTGAAAAGTAAAAAAGAGAAACCAACTAACTAACACGGTTGGCATCTCAAGAGTCAGGAAAAACTAAATGAAGCTGAACACGCACAAAGGATACAGCTCAAAGACAAAACACGAAATGTGGCATAAAACAAACGAATGGGTGTTTGCGGGTGGAAGTGATAAATTTCATAATTTGTAAATTAAAATCATTAACATTAGTCTGTTTTTCACATCTATCGGCACTCCAAGCAACAATTATATACATTTTTATATAGTTAATTTATTAATAAAAATATATTATGGGTTGAGCAAGCCCAGTACAAAATATAAATACAACTTAATTGACATAATAATTAATAAACATTTATATTATTTATACATAGTATTTGAATTTACATGAATCCAATGAACTTAATTTTCAACATTATTTTCAATGTTTGCATCATCATTATCATTAATTTCAACAATATTTAGATTATTCGTGATATCAATCATTTCTTTATATTTTAAAAAGGATTCAGTTGGCTTATGGTAACTGAAGTAAGAAAAAAAATCCAGCCCTGCCTTCCCCAGTCACGCACCTTAGCCATCTCAACCATCAGACCGCAACACGTCATGCTTGTAGCTAGAGAGTACAGATATACTGTTATTATTAGCATGTCGGTTACGCGAACTCATAAAATTTTACCTAACCAAAAATCGCCCAACGCGCCTAAAGAAATTTTCACTTAAAAAATGTGAGTTGTCCGCAAACCGATGGTTGGTCGAATCTTTCCTGAGATGCACAAAGCTATAGCATCAGAGGTAGGAAGGCCAATTCCTTCCCTCAGGGGCCTGCATTTTAACGTGGAATCACAACCACAGCGTGGTTCATATAATCAAATACAACTCTCAAAAAAATCCTGCTCATCACGGGATTTGAACCCGCGACCGGAAAAAAAGAAAAAATTCCGAAGAAAGCGCCTTAACCACTAAGTTACCAGGCCCGTCTGGTTTTAAAGTATACGTGTGCTAAGTACTATTAAAATCGGATTAAAAACTGTGTTTTTGTGTAAAGATCAGTTGAAAAAAAAATTTGAGGGGTGTTTAGGGGAAGAGGGGGTGGGTTTTTATTATTATTATTATTTTTTGGCGAGAAACCTTCCTAGGCACGCACACAATAATCACCAAAGTTTCATCGCAATCGGATAAATGGTATAGCGGAACACGAACAAACCAACAAACAAACACATTTTTACATATTAGATAACAGCATAATCTATACATTCTCTGCTGTAAAAGCACAACATGTAATAGTTATAGCTAAAGATATACTGCTTTTACAGCATGTTGATGACGCGAACTCATTTTACCATTACAAAAAGCGTGCAACGCGCATACCATACCTGCAACACGTTACAGCATGTCGGTGAAGCGAACTCAAAATCCCTCGACGATTCTATAGAAGTTTAACTTCAAAAATTCTTCTAGCATGCAGCATGCTTATACAGGGCGTTCGCCGGGAAACGCAACCCTCCCAGTCTGTTGCCGTCGGCAACTTGCTGGGACAGTGGAGCCAGCAACTCCCGCCACACGGCGCCGTGAATCACCGCACTGTTTAACACCTCCGCTGCCCCAACAGTGCAGTGACGAAGTATAATGGGACCCTTACATTGTTAAGAACGGTTTCTTTGCATTATAGCTAGTTTGTGACTTCAGTCTCTTATTAATTAGTGTTGTGAATAAACGTTTCTTTGCGGTTTGGCTGGTTTGGGGCTTCATACTCTTACTAATCTGTACCGTGTTTGAGTGTGAGTAAAATTATGGTACGTTACAGTTTGCAACAAAGAATATTTCTCTACGATACATATGTGAAGAAGAAGTCGTTTAAAAAGTGTCGCAGTAAATTTCGTCCCGAATATCCTGGCGCTTTACTGCCAGCTAAATCAACAATTCAGCGTCTGGTTAAAAAAAGTAAGAGAAACGGGTTCATTTTTTAACAAAAAGAGACTGTCGGTCAACCGTATTCTCACAGAGGAGAAAATTGACGATATCGCTTTTCGACTAGAACAGTCACCCAAAAATCATTAAGTCAGTTAGGGCAGCAGGCAGGCGTATCTAAGACGTCAGCTTGGAAAGTAACAAAGCTAGTTCACTTAAAGCCGTACAAAACAATTGTGGTCCATAAAATTACAGAATGCTTAGCACATACAAGTTTATGAAGCGAAATTATTATGAAATAGTCCGCGGCCGACGGTCGAACAATGCCGGAAGCTGACTGCTCGCTCGTAATAATTTTGTTGCTTTAACAAAAAATATGTGGACGAACTCAACGGAGACGGGCTATGACCTCTAGATGGTTTTATTTTGTTTGTTCGAGGGAGGTCATCGAACTCCTTCGGCTGAAGCTGCGGAGGGAGTTCAGGTGTCGCCGGTGGTCCGAAGGAACCGAATTTCGTCCAAACCGCATTCGTTCGAGTAACGCCCGATTTGACGACCGGCCAGTTCATCCGATTAACCTCGTCCTCTGCAACCGAATAACTTCCCACACATATTGTCGATCCGTGATAGTTGATTCAACACCAAGCGGAAGGAGTATTTTTGCAAAATGTATAATGACTTGGGGTGTAAGGGTTTGGGAGAGGCTATACTAGCCTCTTCCAACCAAATGTCAACCTCTCCTTCACGTGGTGCACCCTGTTTGCACGACTGAAAGATTCCCGGTATAAGGAGTCACCCACTGCTTGCCAACTGCCTCCGAAAGGAGGGCGGAAGAGCGGGGAGCGGTTCAGGGCACCCTCTTGCCCTTGGGGTTGGAAACGGCCCCTAAAGGCGGATGAATCAGATATGATCAACGCCATGGGGATGCAGAAGGCAACGGGAAACCACTGCATTAAAGACCCAAAGGGTATCCCGAGGACATGTAATCCTCTCAAATTACATATATCATGATGGCTTCTTCCTGGGTAAAATATTCCGGAGGTAAAATAGTCCCCCAATCGGATCTCTGGGTGGGGACTGCTCAGAGAGGAGTCATCAGAATGGATAGAAATATTCTACGAGTCGGAGCGTGGAATGTTAGAAGTCTGAATAGGGCAGGTAGGTTAGAAAACTTAAAAAGGGAGATGGAACAACTTAAGTTAGATGTTGTTGGGATTAGTGAGATTAAATGGAAGGACGCACAGAATTTCTGGTCTGGGGAACACAGGATAATTAGCACACAAGCTGTCAATGGAGTCACTGGTGTAGGATTTGTAATGAACAAGAAAGTAGGGAAACGGGTGAGTTATTATGAACAGTTTAGTGACAGGATTATTTTGATGAGGTTAGAAACTAAGCCTGTCCCAACCACATTAGTACAAGTATATATGCCAACGTCTCAGGAAGATGACGAAGAAATAGAAAAAATATACGCTGAATTGAAGAATTAATCCAATATGTGAAAGGGAAGGAAAATCTAATAATCATGGGTGATTGGAATGCAATAGTGGGTGAAGGAAAAGAGGGGAATACTGTAGGAAGTTTTGGCCTAGGAGAAAGAAATGAGCGAGGAAGCAGGTTGCTAGAATTTTGTGAAAGATTTAAGCTAGTAGTGGCGAACACACTGTTTAAGAACCATGCAAGAAGAATATACACCTGGAAACGTCCTGGGGATACAGGTAGATAACAGCTAGATTATATCATGGTCAAACAGAGACTCAGGAATCAAGTTCTAGACTGTAAAGCGTACCCAGGAGCAGACATAGACTCGGACCATAATTTGATAGTAATGAAGTGCAGGCTGAAATTCAAGCGAATAAGGAAGCAGTACAGGTATAAGCAGAACAGACTGGAAGTGAATAAACTGAAACAATCTAGCACAAGAGAAAAATTTGCAGCAATGGTAGACTTAGGTCTAAGAATTAACTGTGAAAGGAGCTCAACCGAGGACGAATGGAATCCATTAAAGACCGAAATAATTAAAGCTGGCAAAGAAACATTAGGCTTTAGGGAACAAGCTGCCCGAAAACCTTGGATCACAGAAGAAATTTTGCAGCTGTTGGATCAGAGGAGAAGGTACAAACATGCTCAGGATGAAGCAGGAAGAGAGCAGTACAGGCAATATAGAAATCAAATAAATAGGAAATGCAAATTAGCAAAAGAAAAATGGCTACAAGAAAAGTGTGAAGAAATAGAAATGGTCGTAGGAAAAGTAGATGTTGCATATCGAAAGTTCGAACAGAATTTTGGAGAAATGAAGAAAAGAGGCATGAACATTAAAGCTGCTGATGGGAAACCTCTTTTAAGCTCAGAAGATAGAGCTAACAGATGGAAAGAATATATTGAGAAACTGTATGTTGGGACGACTTGAACAATAGTGTAATGAAAAGGAAGGTGATGTCGACATTGATGACTTAGGAGATCCAGTTTTAAGTACAGAATTTAATAAAGCTCTGAATGACTTGAAAGCAAATAAGGCAGTTGGAATTGATGAGATCCCTGCATAACGTCTTAAATCCCTAGGAGAGGAAGGAATCGAAAGATTATTCAAGCTAATATCAAAAAGTTATGAAACAGGAGAAATTCCAACTGATTTTAATAAAAATATTATCTTCACACTTCCAAAGAAAGCACAAGCCGACAAATGTGAGAATTATCGCACCATTAGTCTAACAACACATGCTTCAAAATTATTGACCAGAATAATATACAGAAGGATGGAAAGGGTAGTAGAAGAGTTAGTAGGTGAAGATCAGTTTGGGTTTAGGAAAAATCGCGGTACAAGGGAAGCAATTCTGTCTTTATGATTAATACTTGAAGGGCGGATCAAGAAAAACAAAGATACTTTTATGGCATTTGTTGATTTAGAAAAAGCTTTCGATAATGTTAGGTGGGACAAGATGTTCAAAATTTTAAAGAAGTCAAGTCTAAAGTATCGAGATAGAAGAATACTTTATAAACTATATAAGAATCAAGTGGCTGTAATAAAAGTAGAGAATAGCGAGAGACATGCATCAGTTAAAAAGGGTGTGAGACAAGGCTATAGTCTATCCCCGTTAATATTCAACTTGTATGTAGAAGAAGCAATGAAGAAAGTCAAAGAAAAATTTCCATGTGGCATAAGTTTTCAGGGAGAAAAAGTGAGTATGCTACGATTTGTTGACGACATTGTCTTGTTAGCAGAGAGGGCTGAGGATGTTAACAAGTTACTGAATGGCATGAACAAAATACTGAACCGAGCGAGGTGGTGTAACGGATAGCGTTCTGGCCTCGTATTCGGGAGGACGGCGGTTCGAATCCCCTCCGGGCATCCAGATTTGGGTTTTCCATGGTTTCCCAAATCACTCCAGGCAAATGCCGGGATGCTTCCTTAAAAAGGCCATGGCCGAATTCCTTCCCATTCCTTGCCCCCATCCTTTCCCGTCTCTAAAGACCTCGCTGTTGAGAGACATAAAGCAGTTAGCAAAAGAAAAAAAGAAAAAAATACTGAAGGAAGACTTTGGACTGAATATAAATCAAAGCAAGACAAAAGTGATGAAATGTAGCAGAAATGATACCAATACTAGTTAATTAAATATAAAAATAGGATCTGATGCAATAGGAGAAGTAAGTGAATTCTGTTACTTGGGAAGTAAAATTTCAACCGATGGCCGAAGCAGGAATGATTTTAAAAGCAGAATAGCATTAGCAAAAAGAGCCTTCATGAAAAAGAGAAATCTTTTAGTTTCAAATATTGATCTAGGAATTAGAAAGAACTTTTTAAAAATGTATGTGCGGAGCACAGCACTTTATGGTAGCGAAACATGGACTTTAGGAAAACCAGAAATAAAGAAAATTAAAGCATTTGAAATGTGGTGCTACAGAAGAATGCTGAAAATTAAGTGGACAGACAAAGTAAGAAATGAACGAGTTTTGGAAATGGTGGGTGAGGAAAGAAGTTTGTGGAAGAAGCTTACAGAAAGAAGAGATAGGCTGGTAGGTCATATTCTGAGACATACAGAATTGGTTAATTTGTTAGTGGAGGGAACAGTCGAAGGTAAGAACTGTAGAGGAAGACAGAGATTAGAATATATGAAGCAGATAATTGAGAACGTGGGCTGTATGGGGTATGTAGAAATGAAGAGGTTAGCACAGGACAGGAAAGAGATTGCATCAAACCAGTCAAAAGACTGAGACAGCAAAAAAAAAAAAAAAAAAAAAAATAGTCACTTACATTTTTTAAAGATTGCCTCTCTCTCGCGAAATATTACAAGAGGCAGACCCTTGGGCTGATCATGTGATGCGAGCCCTGCCCCGCAAATATTTTGAAATTCAACCTCGCATTTTATAGTCATTTTCTAACCAAAATTCTAAAACAAATGTTTGAAATTTATTATTTAACTGTAGAATATTATACTTTATTTTATCCAGAAGAATATAGAATTGTTGAGATAAAATTAAAACAATTGAAAATCATGAAGATATTCAATACAATTTATTAACATCGCTCTGAACAATTATAGAAGATAAAGAATGCGAAGTTGAGAGTTGTATCCATATTGCCAATTTCGCAAAAGTCAATATTTCAGTTTTAAAAATAAATAAACATACTAAAAAAAACGTTACAAAAAGCAGAATTATAAGAAAGAAGCAAATTTTGCTTTTGTGGCGTGGGCTCATAGGCTGCAGTCTATATAGCCTAGGCCCAAGTGCAGTCCCGACAAGGATAATATCTGATAATCGTTTGAGAATATTCCAGTACAAAATTCAAATAATTGCCTTTACTTTATAAATTTTTAATAAAATAATAATTGTAACTGCGAAGACGCACTTGTAATAATTGTCCTTTCCGTAGATATTTTTATTAAAATGTTTATAGTGACTGGGTACCACCATAGTGTATGATAGAGTTTGAAAAAATACAAATCAAGATCAAATAAAAGATACAAAATGATGACTTGTTTACTAGGAGCGCAACATGCGTTTCCGATTCGGCCGAATACATCCGACTTATTCCATTTAAATGAGATCGGTCCCTCACTCGGGATTGTCGGTCATTTTCGGCCATATTCGGTCGGACGAATTCGGTGCCAGACACTTACCGTCTACTCGCCGGCCGGACGGACACACTCTGCAGGACTCAGCCGCGGCCGCTGATACGCGTGGCGGCCTTCCCAACATGCCACGAGGCACTTGGAACATAGTTCAGCCCGGTAAAACGCCCTGAGTTGCTTCAGCAGGGCCGCCGTAAGCGGGCGGCACGTCGAGGGAGGCGGCAAATCGAGTGATCGACAGTCGCCGCTCCGCGATAGTTGCCACTCCATTGTCGCCGCGACGAAATTTACAGCATTATTACGTAGTGCGCAACTTTTTTTTTTTTGCTGCTTTTCAGGCGGCCGGCGACACAGGAGGTGCCAACAATGGGGGCGACAAATAATGTTCGAAGGGGCGGCAATCTCACAGTTTTTTTGACCCGGATCGATCAACCACTGGCAGTAGTTAGACTGGGGGCGGCATAATCGGTATTGCACGCGGGCGTTCAAACAGCTAGCGGCGGGCTTGTGCTTCAGTTAGATGTAAGAAAAACACTGTTTCACTGTATGATAGTATTAACAAAACTGATTAAGATTGTAATTGAAGTCAAGTTAAATAAATGTTTTACTTCGAACACTATTATCAATTACAATCCATCCTTATGTTACCGGATTTATTATAAGTGGAAATTGAAACTTGTGATCACACTTTTGGATTAGGCAGCCGCTTTTCCTTAATTAAGAAACACTGTCGAAAATGGCGCCCTAGCGGTGTTTGACTTTAAATCACCAATGCGCCGAATAATGTCTTCTTCAACCTTGCAATTTTAATAGCAACCAAGGTAGACGTTACAAGTTGCACCTGCAGATCTTCAAGAGTTAAATATGAAGGAACCAATCTTCGAGCATTGATAGCAAAAATGTTTAGCAAGCAGGTGTGGGAATCCCCTAATTACTCTCTGCAATAAGTGAAGGATTTTGAAACAATTTGCCTACAACCTGTCCAATGTGTCCTGCCCAGGTGAGCTTGTTATGAAATGTTATGCCAAGACATTTAAAGTCCGCAACAAGCAATTCTTTCCCCATCTTATAATCATAATCAGTCTTTAGCTTTTTATCTTTGTATCTAAAAAGCTGACCCTTCTTTGCATTTATCTTTATCCCATGTTTATTAACAGAGCTAGATATCCTGTCCAGATCACCCTGCATCTGTTCACAGTCCTCTACCATTCTGAGAATTTTAAAGAGCATTTCGTCATCTAGCTTCTAATAGTAAACCCTCAATACAATCCTTTATTAGAATAATGAATAGCAATGGTCCCAATACACTACAATGTGGCACCTATTTTTACTTCCACTTCTTTTGTCACTGCATTTCCTACACTAACTTTTCGCATTCAACCTTTTAAAAATTCTTCTACCCAACAAATCATTGTCTCATCCAGTCCAATAGTTTTTACTTCATTTACTATCATTTTATGGCTCACTCTGTCAAAGGCTTTTGAAACATTTAGTGTAACACTATCAATTTGACCAATTGCCAGTTCTGGCCCATTCAATTATTGTTTGAGCAGCTTCATATTCTTCATTAACAATTGTAATTTTTCCCATGATGGATCTACAATCAGTGTCACTTTCATCTATTTCCATCCCCTCACCAGCAGCCCCTAATCCACAAAAGGCACAGTCCTGATGCCATAATCACTAGAAATGGGCTCCCTTACAGCTTTAGCCAACAACTCAGAAAGTAACCTCTTGACTCTTCTATTTAGGTGTAGGCAATGCCTAATGAAACCCTATCTTCTAATGCCATTCACAGACACAACCCACAAGACAGAACCAATGCCTTTACCAATAGCACCTCCGTTTCTATATTTGCCCGCCTCACAGCGTGGTTCAACTGTGGCTGGTCATGTCGCCTTAGGGCCTGCATGAGCTCCACCCTGATATGCTGCGTCTCCTTCACCACCTTCCTCAGCCAACTCTCTATACTATAACTCCCGTTTTTATCAGTATTATTTCTCGCACTTCCCACTGTCACTACCCTATCGTCCTTAGTCAAATTCTTACAAAGTGAGCCTACATCCTCTATTACCTGACCTAATGTTGCACTAGGTTTGAAAAAAACTTGTGACCTGGTAACTTGTACCTAAATTATCCTGCGGAAGAGGGCCTACAAAAATGCTGAAGTGTCTCCCCACTACGGGATATGATCAAAATGCTTCCAGTTTCATAAAAAAGAAAAAAAAAACCTTTAGTTCCTCTTGTAATTATTATGCCATTCCCATGCAAGTAAAACGCAAAGGCTATTCAGTATATCGATGTACTTCTATTTCACTCATCTCTTTTTAATTTGTTTATTTGCAAATAACTGTGAACCACTGATTTGACACAAGTCAAATTTCAATTACATTAATAACAGTCGGTTGCTATCTTCATTTTCAGTTTTGTGAAGTGATATCTTTACACTGAAGTGACATTTTCGTCAACTAAGCTAACTTCATATAGAATTTTTCTCATGTATCGTAGCATTAACAGAAGTTTTATGTCCGGTACCAGCCGACAACACAGTCAATTATGAATGGAACTTAAAAAACGACTACGGTAAAATAACTCTTGGAGAATGAGAGCAATTAGAATTATATGAGTCCATTAAATGTTCTTCATTCTTTTCAGGGCTCCTGACTTCTGTTAACGTGTTTCTAAATCGTGTTCCAGAAGAAGAAAAGGATGAATATATGGACGACGTACTGAAAGAAAATTATAAAGTTAGTACAATTACAACTGAGGAAGATAAACAAACTAAAACAAAAAAATATTTTTATAACTTTACGTATGTTACGGTCTTAGCTACAAAAATATGATTTGTATTGCTTACAATAAACTCTTTATTATTGCTAAATGAATTTGTACAAATTTTTATAATAATTTACACTTATACATATTTATATTTGTATCAAAAATTATGAATGGGAAGAAGCATGTAAACTGAACAAATTATTGAGAAAATGAATTTTGAGACACCGTTAATAAGTTCAGATAAGGAATCAATCGTTTTTGCAATTTTGGTCGTCGTTTGTTTTGGTGAACGCGATTCAAGTAAAAACTACTGATTGGTTTAGAACATCGTATAGTCCATACGCCTAAGCAGTGGCGGATCCAGGGTGGAAGGGGAGGGGGGAGAGGAAGCTAGGAGGCCCAAGCCCCCCGCCCCCAAAAGTATTCAGATCGACATCGTAATTTTGGAGACTTTTTTTTAGCTCTACTGATCTTTTAAGGGCGCCATGACTCAAGGCGCCCCCCCCCCCAAAAAAAGGAATCCACTCAAGCCCCTCCCAAATCAAAATCCACTCAAGCCCCCCTCCCCTCCCCAAACCAAAATCCAGGATACGGCACTGCGTCTAGGAGATACATAACTCTGTATACTGTATTATATCTAACACTATGTTCGTAAATAGAGTGAAACTATATAATATTTTGTTAGGTAGATTTTATAATGTACATTTAAGGCCATTGTTGAGCTTGAATAACATTAATAAAGCAGTTGTTAACAAACGGTGTTATATATATATCGAAGAATTGGTAGTAGCTCATGAAAAGGAAAAGATTTGATTACTGAAAAGATTGGTATAAACTGGCACTCGATTTCATGCATATGGAAATGGGAAAATTTCTTTTGTGGATAAGAGTGTCAAGGGAAGTGATGAAAAATTAACCTAAACGCTTAAGGAATTTAAAATTAAATGGCATAAGTAGATGGGTGGGGGAATTTAACCTTCATATATTTAGTATCAACCTGATATAACTTATTGCTTGGCGATAAAGGTAGGTTAGTTATAGCAGCCGAATTTTTAACTGATATTGCGAATAACAAAGTCGAAAACAACGTACAAGTGGCAGAGTATTATTCCAAATTAAGATACAGTCATACTGTATTGCTGTCAGTCTACGCCGGCGGAGTGCGGAAGCGTCGGTAAAAGCTCTTATTATAAAAAGGCTGATTCACCATACCTTCTACCAGGAATTTGTATGGCGCTAGATGTTCTTTTCCTTTTTCTCTGCTTTCATTATGTGTGATCCATATTAAAGCCAGAATCGAGTATTTTGTCCGAAAGTAGTATACTTCGATACTGTACATGACCATAATGACGCTAGTTACTCCGCGATAGAATTTCTAGATACTATGATTGCAACCAGACTCCCAGCCCAATTGAATTGGATATTCCGATTAAACTTCTTAGAACCCTCTACAAAATTGTGGAACGGAATCCGACTCAAAGTTATTTCCATTCAGGGAATCTCACGAATTTCTTACATTGTTTTCTCTTGCGTTTTCAGCCTGGAAGTCTTTTCTTTTGCGGTAGATAAGCTGCAAACACTGATAACTAAGAAATTTCACAATGTGTGTTAATTATGTTCTTACTTTTTATTCCAGTGGCGAAACACGTGACCTTTACTGAACATACGGTATACAATAAACTATAACTTTCATGTGAACATGGACTCTGTTGGCATAACAACGTTTGTTGTGGATTGTGGGTTATTTTTTCTACAACGTTTGATTTGCAATATTAATAGTGGGCTAAAATCATACACGTCCCAAGTTCATTGTGTTAATAAATGACATAATTTGTGATTTCGTAAATGCAGCTTTGTTTTATTTCAAGATGAACAACATCTGGCTCCTTGATATTTTGATTTTATGTATGATTAATAATAAAAGTTGAGATCAATTATCGCATGTGATATACCACGTGCTTCTCATTATCATAAAGTATGCAAATCTTTACTATTACAAGGAAGAGAAGTAGTGTATAATTCATTACCTCACAACGTAAAGGAGAGTATATAATTCACTGGCAGTCAACGTAAGGACGGGTATATAATTCGACTGATAGACGGTTTGTGAAACGTAAAATATGGTCAGGGTGGGCTTAAGGAATTTCGGGGCCCCCTGCACCCGCTGCGAAGTTTGATTTCGGGGCACCCAACTTCTTTTCTAGACGTACCTTTGCCTACATTTTTGATAATTTTCGTGACTTTATACACACACACACACACACACACACACACACACACACACACACACACACACACACATATATATATATATATATATATATATATATATATTGTGTGTACAAACGGGTCAGCAGTTTATTGAGTATTAGCTGAACGGGAAAACTTCGCCGAGTTCGCCCTGCTGCCCATTGTGTCAAGTGAAATTGTTTTTGTATTTAATTTATAGCTATTATATTTATAATACACTTTTTGTATACGACATTTCTTTTCTTGCCTTTCTTTGCTAGTAAATATAGGTTTTTGGTGCTCGAGACACGTGAGCAGGCATACACATTTTAATTCAATAACTTTTTATAAGAAACATCAAGAGATGAATGAGTTTATTCGAACGAAATTTCATAAATTGCTGAATCAGGTTCAGAGCAACACACGCCTTTAAATATATCATATACGACTTTCTCAAAACGGAATCTGATGTAGAACTTTTCGTGGAACTCCACGCCTCTGAAACGTCTATTGTGAACGCAGTTTATTAACTTTCTAAATTTGTTGATTATTTATTTTAGCAGGAAAATTGTTCTTTAAGTAAGAACAAATTTTGAAGGGGATCGTGGCGTGGCCTCCCTTAAGCTCGGGGTCTCCCTCAAGCTTTGGGCCCCCCGCGACTGCGGTTCTTGCGGTAGCCTTAAACCGGCCCTGAATATGGTTTTACTTGTATTAAATGAACATTTTTGTAAAATTGATGTACTGGTTGGATTAACTAGAATACAAACGTGAAGTACTAATGACAGGGTCAGAACCTTTAAGCATACTGAACTGAAATGAACAATACATTCGGTTAAGAATATTCTCAGCAAATGAATTGTATACAAAATTTTGGGAATCACTTAAAAAGACGTACGCACTTGTATATTCTTCTTGTGTGGTTATTAAATAGTCTGTTTACTATGATAAATTTCCTTTTTTTAGAAAAAATTTAATAGTTATCTTTTCTTTCAATCTGCTGAGCTGCGAGCCCCTAATATAGTATTTCTTATTTTCCTAATAAGAAATTTCAATCGCACATAAGTATTAGATTTTACCCATCCTTCAGTATTGAATTAATTTTTCATCTTCGGCATATAATTTTTCTGTCTCATGATCATCTTCTTTACAAGCTGGCATTTACGCTTATACACTAATCTTTGTAAAAAAAATTGTTGAAGGAATGTTTTGAATCACTCCAAAATCGGAGAACAGTGAAAGCAGTGGAAACATAATAAGTTTCTAAGATAGTACAGAGATATCAAATACGTAGGACCAGAAGCGACTTCTTTTTTGAGACCAGACAGGTCATTGTTACATCACGGTGCAGAGCTATCAGACGAAGTGGAAATGAGCAAACAAGTGCCGGTATGCCTCGCCGACATAAAAGGGCGCAATACCAGCATATGAGTGAGTTCAAACGTAATGGAATTAGCCGTACCGTGGCATTGCGGCTACGGTCATGATGAGTTTGTGGAACCAATGGATAGAAGAGGGTCCATAGCGGTGTCGCGTGTTAGCCGAGCGATCTGCGACACTTGCCACAACTTGTGGGTCCATTCTAACACTTTCTTACTGTCGGCTGAAGTTGAAGATTCCAGTCGGCATCTGTAAGTACCTCGATAGGATAAAAAAAAAAAAAAAAAAAAAAAAAACCAGAGCCTATGCATTAATTAGAATTATGACTGTTGCATTGGCATTCATTACAAAGATGGGTACATAAATCGGAGGTTTCTTGGATACTGAAATAGCGGATCATCGGATTCAAAGTGGTAGCAATTGCTTCCGGAGCCAGCGGAGGGGAGAGCGAAGAATTTGCCTAAAATTCGAAATTTTTGTTTACGTAACTTTACATCGGGGACTGGGGCGGCGTTTCTGCCGCCAAGAAGCGTCCTCGGCTCTGAAAGTGGGGAATCCGCTTCTCCCATTGGCTGAGTATCACACCGTTTAAGCACATCACATGCTCTCTCGTGAACAAGGAGTGGACCTTAAGTTCCCAGCATAGAACTTGGGCGCTGGCGTCAAGTAGAGCGGTGTGGCGTAACGCCGTTGGACTGCTTCGGAAAGCAAACTGCCTTTCGTAATGCTAATAAATTGGCTACAAAATAAATACCCGCGACAGCGGCTAGTGAGTTCTGAATCACGATATGTGACCACAGTGAGGGATGACCGCCATCTTGTCCTCACGACCGCAACCAACAAAACAGATTCGTCCCTAGTGTTGGCTTGATGTTGAGCAGTGTAATGGGTGTGGACATGTCTACGTCGACGTTTAGACGCCGTCTGCTGATAGCTGAACAGGTGGAACGCTTATCATTGCGTCGAATTCCACTCATTAAATACCACCAAAGTCGAAGACTGCATTGGACACGTAAATGCCGTCACTGGCGTGCTGAGTGGAAAAATGTGGTGTTTTATATAGACTCCCGCTTCAACTTCTCCTACAGCGATGACCACGTAACTGTTAAGATGGGTACAAATTAGGGATGTAACGGATGTCCCCACCCGCAAGTCAGGAACTTTTGCATGAAATCCTACCTCTGCTTTTGCAATTTTTAATGCAGGTGTATAGCAAATGTTTTGTTTATATTGTAATATATATTATTCTTTTCTCTTTATACAAGATTCTGCCGATCGTCTATTAACTAACAACAACCTGGTTGTTTTTTTCTTACGATCTTGTGTTAAAAGTAACTATGGACGGAACGGTGTTTTTACCTAAGCGATTTTAACAAGTTTGAACTTACATGTAAAGTAAAATGACCTATTCACTGTCCAACTTATAGAACATTCTAGTAGAACTACCGTAGGAATCGGTCACCTATTCACGCTACTTGAAGGAGTTCAAAAATGTTTCAAGCAATCCTCTCCACTCGTACTTTCTAGCCGCAAACTACTGTCCTTACAGCACACTCGCAGGATGATCCAACGCCATAGTTTGTTGGAGGGCTAGGACCGTTTTGGTTGTCTGGAAGTCCAACAACATCCAACACGTCCTAAATGTAGTCCTGTAACGACTTTCACGGCCCATCGGATCACCGTAGGTCCTACAAGTTGGACTATGAATGCGCTATTAGTGCGGTGGAAAGACGGGTGGCGGGCGCGGAGAATTGCGGTTGAGTGGCCTTGTGCTTGACGCTTGAATTTGCTGATCTACGAACTCTGTAAAGTTTACAAGACAAAGTGTGTTTTTTTTGACGTGTGCATCGTTATGTAAATAACTTAGTTCACTTGTGAAATCATCACACGTTTTTTGTTGCTGAAAGATGAAGCAAAAAATAAATCAATAAGGCACTATTATATGGAAATAGACTTTACTTCTAAAAAAAAAATGAATTCGGCAAAAAATTAACTTTTTTGGTTTTGAATTTATTTATGATGAAATGTTAAAATATAAATAATTATAAATTTATTTTTCCACCTCCGCTTCCACAAAAAATCCGCATCCGCGGATATCAAGCACTGAACATCCACATCCGCAAAGATGACCTCCGTTACCGTAGTACAAATCATAAGGAGACAACTCAAGAACGGGACCGAGGCGAAGCGAGGCAGAACGGATGCCTCGTTTGTACACTTTGTTTTGCACAAACGCAGTTCGCCGAGGTATCGAACGAGATTGGTATCCGCCCATTACCATTCGTTTATTCTGACGGATTGGCAGTATTGTGCAGTTAGAGCCTGGATATGGGGCGCGGTGAAGATTTAACTGTGGCTGATATTGTATTCATATTGATAGCTAGTTTAGTTAAAACGAGAAATAAAAGACTGGTGGGCAAATAGACTTTATCTGAATAAACAGATCACTCGTAGGCAATTATTTTTAAACAGTATGATGGAAGAAGAAAAGAGTGGCAATTTTCGTAGCGTCCTTTTGAAGGCTAGGCCAGAATGTTACCGCTCACCCACCACGCTTGGTGTTCCCACGCTGTTTTTTTATTTCCTGCGTGAGCATCGAAGACTACCATTTCTTTATTTTTGAAGTGTAAACTTCTATTGGCGAGTTACGCGATGTTTTGAAGAGGGTAAATCTGTTAGTTCGCGACGTCACGTCACCGACATGGCGTGTGTTGCGCGTATGATACGGGCGCTGAATGCTTTTCAGTAGTGTTATAAGGATGGACCAAGCCTGATAAGCTCTTTGGACAACTGTAAAGAGACTCCACTCGTCCGCGTGACGTCACAAGATGGCCGCCCATTAGTTCTTTGGGCGCTCACGAGATGACAGTGTTACCACGTTGAAGGCATAACGACCACATATTTCAAAAAATAAATAGATATAACTGTTATTTAGTCTTTATTCTAGCTGTTATTTCACTTATCTCCAACAAATGTTACCCTGAAATCAGCGATATTATTTACGATTGTGTCCTATGTGATGTAGATATTCCAGCTGCACAAATGTTGCAATGTAGCATATACACACATCCTGCCACCAGGTGTCTCCACCGAACGGCCGATACCACGAGAAACTTCATCTGCGCATGCGCCGGCCAGAGATATTCCACTTCGCCACGAAATCTTCTATCCTTGTCTTGCGGGGGAAAACCCTACCCTAAGGCGTATTTGCACAGGTGTTAACATGTACGTACTTGCTCGGCCGCCGAGACCCTGTTGCGACATGTGCGATAACTTGCATAACTGTCGCTAGAGGTCAGCACACGGCAGAAGACATTTGTCGCTAGATGGAGCGGGTGTACCAATATGCGTGAAATATTTCGATGTTTGCGAAGCCACTCGCGTGTTTGACCGGGAGCGCGATAACTTGTATAACTGTTGCTAGAGGTCAGCACACGGCAGAAGACATTTGTCGCTATATGGAGTGGGTGTAGCAATATGCGTGAAATATTTCGATGTTTGCGAAGCCACTAGCGTGTTTGACCGGGAGTCCGACAGGTTACGAAATGGCTCCAAGGGAAGCACATTATTCATTCGCCATTATGAAAGCATAGCTGGGTGTCTGGCTGGCGGACAAAGAAAGTAGGGCGTCCAACACAGCGTTCGTGTGATTGCAGAATTTTGTTCAGAGTCTCAGGCTTGCAGCGAATTTCGTGTGTATTTGTTCAGGTGTCCTGCTATCGATAAGGAATTCAGGTTGCGCCATATGCCCATTGCACTGCGAAACCGCCCCAGCAGGATACATAGAAATATTTCAGCATTCACTTTGGTTCAAGAAGAAATTATTACGAGATGAGAATAATTATTATATGTCAGTTTTCGTAGTACAAATCTAAGAATCATTTATGGTAGCCTAATACCTCGTGTTTTGAAAACGAAAATTTTGATTTCATTCAGGTTAAACAGAAAAACTGCTTGAGTCTTTGTATTTAATTAAAAAATAGACCATGTGAAAGCGTAACTTTTACGTTTAAAACGTGATAATGAACCATGGAATGTCCTGACATAGCTCAAATTCACATCTATACAATGCAGTTCTGATATTCGAAATTGGCAGAGGGTGCATTGCACAAAAAATTACTCTGTGTGAATAACAAGAGGAAATAAGCGTCAGTACGGTGGGATTCCAATATAATTAATCGTTAATGATAACTCGCGAATTTCTGTCACACCCCCATTATTTTAATATATTAAATTATGTGCAATGAAACAAAGCGAGAATCCAACTAATGTTTTAAACTCAAAGAAGTGATTTCCTCATGGATGTGTCTGCAACCTCGATGAACTTTGTGTGTATTTCTATCCTATTGCTATGGCATTAACTTCCCTGCCCATTTTATCTGAAAAATGCTTACTAAATTAGATTCACATAATTATCATTGCCTAATGCAAAGTTGTAGATGTGAAATCCAGTTTCTTTCCCTACAGACATTTCTGAAGTGATTACATGTTAATCTCTCCACTGATGTCAAACCAATCAGCCTGTAATTTTTTTCAAGCTTATTTCTCAACCCTGCAGACTCAGTCTTTCGACAAGAGCCCCACATGAAAATACTTGTGACAGTCGATTTGAAAACCAGTTTCTTTCCCTACAGACATTCCAGAAGTGAATACACGTTAATCTCTCCACTTATATCAAACCAATCAGCATGTAATTTTTTTTTCAAGCCTATTTCTCAACCCTGTCTTTGGACAAGAGGCCACTTGAAAATATTTGTGACAAAGCCTTTCCCACATCAAAGCTAGAAAAAAAAAATCAAAGTTTCCAGTATGACCATGGCAAAGCTCATGGAATGCAGTGAGGGAAGATAGAATTCATATTAGGATCAGTACGACGCCTTATTTATCTAACTTATATCTGCTGCCATTGGTATAAAATATTTCATTGCACTCGTAATTGTTGCCACCAAGGTCAATCCAGACCAATCTATGTATCAATTCTGTTATGCTTTCGTAAGCAATCACAAATTGAGTGTCCTTAGCTGCACTTTGTCTAAAATTCCAATAAATCCCTTGTGATACATCAATGATTGACACCTTTAACTGTATTTTACAGCTCAGCACGTATGTTCCAGGAACGAGACACCGTCTGTTAATCTTACTAATTTCACCCCTGTAGAATCGAAGTACGCCAGTCCTATGTGATAAAAATCGAGTCACGCTAAGCACAGAACATGCCTGAGACCATCGCCTGTGACCAAGGTGGAGATATAGAAAATTTACCCACTTCCTTATAGAAGAAATCCAGTGCACTATTCCCAATTCTTTCACCAAGATCCACCCCTAGCCTCATCGCCAACATACGCCCAGCACTTCGTCAAACCACCTTCTGTTTTCCAATGATTCCCATTCAAACCCCTGATCAGTTACAGACAGGGTTACCTTCTGTTCGTGCGTTAAAGTAAACCAAAAATTCAAAATTCGCAAAGTCTTCTCCTAATCAGTAGCCAGGTACCAAAATGTTCACTTAAGGTGCTTCTACTGCAGTTTTCCAGGAAATTATTTTTCAATAAATCAGGACCCAGGAGAGTTCTCCATTCGGTTTAAAATGTTCCCATCTAACGCCAACCTTCGGATTCAGGACCAAGTCTGACATTTGTTTCTAATTGCATGCTTTGTTCAAGTAACCACGATAAAGTTACCATAATGCTCTTAGCTAACTGATAGTTTCTTGGTCATCAAACAGACATCATAACCCACATTTTCATAGAAGATTCCCACACATCGACAAGTATCCAAAACGTCACCATAGGTTCTATTACGCCTAAGATAGTGCTCACACCTGAACTGTCGTAAATTGTTAGGTCAAAGTGGGTGTTTAGATATTTTATCCACTCAGGCCTCATCACCTAAAGTCTAGTGCGAGATTGTGGTCATGGTCAACTTAGGCTCCATACACCACTCAGAATTATTCCACCAATATCCATTCTAACAGCATTATACGCCACCTACAGCCCCTCAACACTCTTCCTATCTTCCAATGACATCCATACTACACCACACAAGCAATGGTCTGACTGTGGGTTTGTACCCAAGTCCTTCGCTTCTCTGGTACATCACCCCTCTCTGTTAAATGATTTTTATGTAGTGAGAATCAAAATTCACATGCCAACACAAACGGCAGTAAACTGTAAAGAGCACATCGAAATGGGAGATTGCCTAAGCCCTGAAACAATGGTTAGAAGCACACGTTGATAATTCTATAACCATATATTTTAGACTCAAATCCACAGAGGAATGACACACGCACACACTTGTACATGCATACAGCGAGGTCGACAGAACTAACAGCAAGCATCACGGAAACGATGAAGTGGGGGGGGCAGAATTGTCGTTACAACTGATTAACTGGACAGAACTATCGTTACAAAAATCATCAGACAGACGAGTTACTTACGCTTACATGCACAAAGAGAGACGCAGGTACACATGTCCAACACTACACAACTACCGGTACCAATCATAGAAACAAAAAAGTGGTGTAGTACTCTCTTGCCTCATGACTGGCTGAAAAACAGAAGTCTCCTTACATATCATCAGCCTGGCGAGATAGAGGGTGTGCAAAATATGGCATGTTTATACCATAAATAGTGTTCATCGCGCCCCAGTTGATTATATTTACCATCAACACGTCTCTCTCACACTTCAACCCTTTCTACCATTCAGTAAAAAGTGACGCAGGTACCATGAGTTGCAATAGACACTTGGCTATCAGATCTCACCCACAAATCCATACATCTCAATACACTAGCACAAACAAACATAAGTGGAGGGGACAGCAAAATCATCTGCCTATCATGTAACACCTTAGTGTGGACGTCGTGTGTCGGGTCCCTTTCCTGCAGTTAATTGTTTGTATGTGGTAACTTATGAAATTGTGGTATATGCTTGGACATATGTGTGTGTACGTGTTCCAGTGTGGTTATGTGTGTAATTATGGTGGTAGGAGTCTACTGGAGATGTTTCCATCAGTGGCCACCTATGTAGATGTAATCATTTGGGTATGATGAGCACCGAGGTTTGTGGCAAAGAAATGAAATATTTCGCACATCCTGTAGCTATTCAGTCTGGACCTAGGGTGTTCAGTCCTTTTCCTCCAGTTACATGTATGTGTGTGTGGTGATGTATGGTAACTGTGTGTATGCATGGACATGTGAGTGTGTGTCTTTCTATGTGGTTGTGTGTCTATCCCGATAGGATTCTACTCGACTTTGAGATTTCACAATGACTGGCTACCTATGTGTTGATGTAATTAATTGATAATGTGATAAGTACTGAGGTGTATGGCAAAAACATGTCATCCATTGCAGACACTCTAACGTCTGTCTGATGGTTTTTTGGTCAGTTATGTTTGTGTGTGAGACCTAGTATGAGTATGGGAGTTATGATATTTGTCTGATGACCATGTGCCTACTGATACTCGTGGTACGTCGGACAAATGTTACTGAACAGCAGAAAAGGCGTAGTATAGAGGTGGTGCTGATCATGTGGACAGCTTTGTACATATTACCAACGATACTGAATGGCAGAGAGGTCTGTAGTGTGAGTTAAATGATACGATTTTGATGTGAGGAGTTTGTTACTTGAAACACATGTTAATGATGATTTTTTTTTGGTCAGTCTTGAGCCATGGGGGTTCTGTCAACGTCTGTCTGATGGTTGTTTGTGAGTGCTTGTGTGTGGTGACGTATGGATTAGTGTGTGAGACCTAGTATGAGTATGGGAGTTATGATATTTGACTGATGACCATGTGCGTACTGATACTCGTGATACGTCGGACAAATATTACTGAACAGCAGAAATGGCTTGTGGCGTGGGATAGAGGTGGTGCTGATCATGTGAACAGCTTTGTACATATTAACAACGATACTGAATGGCAGAGAGGTCTGTAGTGTGAGTTAAATGATATGATTTTGATGTGAGGAGTTTGTTACTTGGAACACATGTTAATGATGATTTTTTTTGTCAGTCTTGAGCCATGGGGGTTCTGTCCCACTCTTTCTTTGCCATGATTGGGCTGGTTGTTGTGTTGAGCTCGATGTAGGCATGGAAATATGTGTCTGTGTGCGTCTTCCTCTGTGTCTGTATGCGTAAGTATGGTGATACCTTCCTTAAACTCATTTATCTGGACGTATGAATTGCTGTTCCTCCCATATGTTTGTGCTTGTGTGGAGAAGTATGGATTTGTGGGTGAGACCTAGTATGAATATGGAGGTTATGATATCCATCTCATAGACAAGTGTCTATTGTAACTCATGGTACCTGGGTCACATGTTACTAAATGACAGAAAGGGTTGCGGTGTGAGAGATGTGGCTGTGATTTCAAACTGTAACTCTTCAGTTTGGATCTAGCATGTTCAGTCTCGTTGCTCCAGTTATGTGTGGTGATGAATGGAACTGTGTGAATGCATTGACATGTGAATGTGTGTGTGTGTGTGTGTGTGTGTGTATGTGTGTCCTTCTATGATTTTTGGCCAGTCATGGGTGTTCTGTACCACTTTTTCGTTGCCACGATTGGGCTAGTTGTTGAGTCGAGATCGCTGTAGGCATGGAAATGTACGTGTGTATGCGGCTCTATCTCTGTGTGTGTGTTTTTTTTGTGTAAATGTGGCGATACCTTCCTTTATCTCGTTTGTCTGGATGTATGATGTGCTGTTCCTGCACTGATGCTTGTGTGATGTGACATATGGATTTGTGGGTGAGACCTAGTATGAATATGGGAGTTATGATATCTGTCTGATGACCAAGTGTCTACTGCTACTCGTGGTACATGGGGAGCACATGTTACTGAATGGCAGAAAAAGCTTAGGTGTGGGATAGACGTGTTGGTGCTGATGTGAACAGCTTTGTACCTAGCACACATGATACTGGATGGTAGTGAGGTCTGTAGTGTGAAAAAAATGAGATGATGTTGATGTGAAGAGTATGGTGCCTGGAACATACGTTACTGATGATTTTTTGGTCAGTTATGAGTCATGGGGGTTCTACCCCACTTTTTCGTCGCCATGATTGGGGCTGGTTGTTGTGTCTAGCTCGCTGAAGGCATGGAAATGTGAGTGTTTGTGCGTCTCTCTCTGTGTCTGTATGTGTAAATATGGTGATACCTTCTATAAACACGTCTGTCTGGACGAATGATTTTGCTGTCCCCTCCACTTATGTTTGTTTGTGCTAGTGTATTGAGATGTATGGATCTGTGGGTGAGATCTGATAGCCAAGTGTCTATTGCAACTCATGGTACCTGCGTCACTTTTTTACTGAATGGTAGAAAGGGTTGCGGTGTGAGAGAGACGTGTTGATGGTAAATATAATCAACTGGGGCGCGATGAACACTATTTATGGTATAAACATGCCATATTTTGCACACCCTCTATCTCGCCAGGCTGATGATATGTAAGGAGACTTCTGTTTTTCAGCCAGTCATGAGGCAAGAGAGTACTACACCACTTTTTTGTTTCTATGATTGGTACCGGTAGTTGTGTAGTGTTGGACATGTGTACCTGCGTCTCTCTTTGTGCATGTAAGCGTAAGTAACTCGTCTGTCTGATGATTTTTGTAACGATAGTTCTGTCCAGTTAATCAGTTGTAACGACAATTCTGCCCCCCCACTTCATCGTTTCCGTGATGCTTGCTGTTAGTTCTGTCGACCTCGCTGTATGCATGTACAAGTGTGTGCGTGTGTCATTCCTCTGTGGATTTGAGTCTAAAATATATGGTTATAGAATTATCAACGTGTGCTTCTAACCATTGTTTCAGGGCTTAGGCAATCTCCCATTTCGATGTGCTCTTTACAGTTTACTGCCGTTTGTGTTGGCATGTGAATTTTGATTCTCACTACATAAAAATCATTTAACAGAGAGGGGTGATGTACCAGAGAAGCGAAGGACTTGGGTACAAACCCACAGTCAGACCATTGCTTGTGTGGTGTAGTATGGATGTCATTGGAAGATAGGAAGAGTGTTGAGGGGCTGTAGGTGGCGTATAATGCTGTTAGAATGGATATTGGTGGAATAATTCTGAGTGGTGTATGGAGCCTAAGTTGACCATGACCACAATCTCGCACTAGACTTTAGGTGATGAGGCCTGAGTGGATAAAATATCTAAACACCCACTTTGACCTAACAATTTACGACAGTTCAGGTGTGAGCACTATCTTAGGCGTAATAGAACCTATGGTGACGTTTTGGATACTTGTCGATGTGTGGGAATCTTCTATGAAAATGTGGGTTATGATGTCTGTTTGATGACCAAGAAACTATCAGTTAGCTAAGAGCATTATGGTAACTTTATCGTGGTTACTTGAACAAAGCATGCAATTAGAAACAAATGTCAGACTTGGTCCTGAATCCGAAGGTTGGCGTTAGATGGGAACATTTTAAACCGAATGGAGAACTCTCCTGGGTCCTGATTTATTGAAAAATAATTTCCTGGAAAAGGGGAGAATTCTGAACTGCAGTAGAAGCACCTTAAGTGAACATTTTGGTACCTGGCTACTGATTAGGAGAAGACTTTGCGAATTTTGAATTTTTGGTTTACTTTAACGCACGAACAGAAGGTAACCCTGTCTGTAACTGATCAGGGGTTTGAATGGGAATCATTGGAAAACAGAAGGTGGTTTGACGAAGTGCTGGGCGTATGTTGGCGATGAGGCTAGGGGTGGATCTTGGTGAAAGAATTAGGAATAGTGCACTGGATTTCTTCTATAAGGAAGTGGGTAAATTTTCTATATCTCCACCTTGGTCACAGGCGATGGTCTCAGGCATGTTCTGTGCTTAGCGTGACTCGATTTTTATCACATAGGACTGGCGTACTTCGATTCTACAGGGGTGAAATTAGTAAGATTAACAGACGGTGTCTCGTTCCTGGAACATACGTGCTGAGCTGTAAAATACAGTTAAAGGTGTCAATCATTGATGTATCACAAGGGATTTATTGGAATTTTAGACAAAGTGCAGCTAAGGACACTCAATTTGTGATTGCTTACGAAAGCATAACAGAATTGATACATAGATTGGTCTGGATTGACCTTGGTGGCAACAATTACGAGTGAAATGAAATATTTTATACCAATGGCAGCAGATATAAGTTAGATAAATAAGGCGTCGTACTGATGCTAATATGAATTCTATCTTCCCTCACTGCATTCCATGAGCTTTGCCATGGTCATACTGGAAACTTTGATTTTTTTTTCTAGCTTTGATGTGGGAAAGGCTTTGTCACAAATATTTTCAAGTGGCCTCTTGTCCAAAGACAGGGTTGAGAAATAGGCTTGAAAAAAAATTACATGCTGATTGGTTTGATATAAGTGGAGAGATTAACGTGTATTCACTTCTGGAATGTCTGTAGGGAAAGAAACTGGTTTTCAAATCGACTGTCACAAGTATTTTCATGTGGGGCTCTTGTCGAAAGACTGAGTCTGCAGGGTTGAGAAATAAGCTTGAAAAAAATTACAGGCTGATTGGTTTGACATCAGTGGAGAGATTAACATGTAATCACTTCAGAAATGTCTGTAGGGAAAGAAACTGGATTTCACATCTACAACTTTGCATTAGGCAATGATAATTATGTGAATCTAATTTAGTAAGCATTTTTCAGATAAAATGGGCAGGGAAGTTAATGCCATAGCAATAGGATAGAAATACACACAAAGTTCATCGAGGTTGCAGACACATCCATGAGGAAATCACTTCTTTGAGTTTAAAACATTAGTTGGATTCTCGCTTTGTTTCATTGCACATAATTTAATATATTAAAATAATGGGGGTGTGACAGAAATTCGCGAGTTATCATTAACGATTAATTATATTGGAATCCCACCGTACTGACGCTTATTTCCTCTTGTTATTCACACAGAGTTATTTTTTGTGCAAGCACCCTCTGCCAATTTCGAATATCAGAACTGCATTGTATAGATGTGAATTTGAGCTATGTCAGGACATTCCATGGTTCATTATCACGTTTTAAACGTAAAAGTTACGCTTTCACATGGTCTATTTTTTAATTAAATACAAAGACTCAAGCAGTTTTTCTGTTCACCCAGAATGAAAACAAAATTTTCGATTTTCGTTTTGAAAACACGAGTGATTAGGCTACCATAAATGATTCTTAGATTTGTACTACGAAAACTGACATATAATAATTATTCTCATCTCGTAATAATTTCTTCTTGAACCGAAGTGAAATATTTCTATGTATCCTGCTGGGGCGGTTTCGCAGTGCAATGGGCATATGGGCTGAATTCCTTATCGATAGCAGGATACCTGAACAAATACACACGAAATTCGCTGCAAGCCTGAGACTCTGAACAAAATTCTGCAATCACACGAACGCTGTGTTGGACGCCCTACTTTCTTTGTCCGCCGGCCAGACACCCAGCTATGCTTTCATAATGGCGAATGAATAATGTGCTTCCCTTGGAGCCATTTCGTAAACTGTCGGACTCCCGGTCAAACACGCGAGTGGCTTCGCAAACATCGAAATATTTCACGCATATTGCTACACCCGCTCCATATAGCGACAAATGTCTTCTGCCGTGTGCTGACCTCTAGCAACAGTTATACAAGTTATCGCGCTCCCAGTCAAACACGCGAGTGGCTTCGCAAACATCGAAATATTTCACGCATATTGGTACACCCGCTCCATCTAGCGACAAATGTCTTCTGCCGTGTGCTGACCTCTAGCGACAGTTATGCAAGTTATCGCACATTTCGCAACAGGGTCTTGGCGGCCGAGCAAGTACGTACATGTCAACACCTATGCAAATACGCCTTAGGGTAGGGTTTTCCCCCGCAAGACAAGGATAGAAGATTTCGTGGCGAAGTGGAATATCTCTGGCCGGCGCATGCGCAGATGAAGTTTCTCGTGGCATCGGCTGTTCGGTGGAGACACCTGGTGGCAGGATGTGTGTATATGCTACATTGCAACATTTGTGCAGCTGGAATATCTACATCACATAGGACACAATCGTAAATAATATCGCTGATTTCAGAGTAACATTTGTTGGAGATAAGTGAAATAACAGCTAGAATAAAGACTAAATAACAGTTATATCTATTTATTTTTTGAAATATGTGGTCGTTATGCCGTCAATGTGGTAACACTGCCATCTCGTGAGCGCCCAAAGAACTAACGGGCGGCCATCTTGTGACGTCACGCGGACGAGTGGAGTCTCTTTACAGTTGTCCAAAGAGCTTATCAGGCTTGGTCCATCCTTATAACACTACTCTTTTCGTATCGGCAAAATCTCTATACAAACACACAGTTTTTATTCGATTTTGATGGAACTTTGTAGGAGTAAATTTTAATACAAATAGAAAAACACTGTTTACGTTTGATTTACAGAAACCACCTTCTTTCCGCACTCACCTTAATTTCTGTAACCTTGTTTATACAAACTCACAGTTCTTATCTGAATTTGATTGTAGTTAGCACACGTATACTTCAAAACGAGGCCGTCTGGTAGCTCTGCGGAGATGGCGCTTTCTTCCGAAAGTTCGCTCTCCGGTCGCGGGTTCAAATCCCGCGGGGAGTAGGAATTTTTAGAAGTTGTATTTGATTATAAGAGCTACGCCGGGACGTTCCATGGTTCTCATTCCATGTTAAACTTCAGGCCCCTGAAGAAAGGATTTAGCATGCTTGTCTCTGACACAATAGGTTTGTACATCTCCTTCGGGAAGATTCGACGAACCGTCGGGTTGTAGACTAAGTTAAATTTTTTGGTTTTGAAACGAAAATTTCTTTAGGTGCGTTGGGCGGCTCTTGAATGGGTAAAATCTCAGTTTTCATTACCGACATGCTAATGTTAACAGTATATCTGTTGCGGACTGGTGGCTCAGTGGTTAAGGTGTCTGACTGGCGAACGAAAGGTTCCTGGTTCAAATCGTTGTCTCGGCGGGGTTTTTCATAGACCATTAACCCGACCTTCAAGAAAGCACCTTTCGTTGTCCTCACTGATGATTAAGAATGATCAGAACAAAACGAAACAATGACGAAAAACTTCTTAGTTAAATTAAAGTGGTTTTATTTAATTTCAAAGCACAGCGATTTTAATGACAACTGAGTGCCAACGTGACAGAACAAATGAGGGAGGCAGACACACAACTGGAAATACTCGTCCACATGGAATGCGGGGCATCCCCGAATTCTCATTGAAGAGTAGACTCAGGGCGGATTGCGTTGGAATCTTCTCGGATACACACTAGTTAGTTTGCCTCGCCTCCGACCTATTCGTGCGTTGTCTCGTTAAACGCTATCGTGGTGAACGGAATCGCGGAAACCGCATTGTGAAGCGGCATAGCGGACAAAAAGAAAGTCCGATGTTTTGAAGCGCCATGAGCTATAAAATGCGATGTCGCGTCCTACATATTGAGAGGAATCTGAACAGAAACCACTACATCATTGATGTTTTAAAGCTCAAGGCACTCTCTTCTGCATATTTCAGCACGGCAATACCAGACCACGTCTAGCAAGAATGAGCAAGCATTCTTCGAAGAACAACAGATACCGCTGCTTCCCCCGCCTGCACAATCGACTGTCATGTCACCCACGGAACATATCTTGAATATAGTAGGCGAGCAACTTGTTCGTTCTGATCCTCCCACAACCACTGTCGATGCTTTATGGACGCACCTAGAAACCGTGTGGCAGTGTGTTCTCCAACAACGGATTCCCGTTGATTCCATGCCACGAGGTCTAGAAGCTTTGATTGCAGCACGTTACTGCTTCACACCGTACTGAATTCTCGCTGTTGAAGTGTATGTACAGTTCTGTAATTCTAATCGTTTGTGCATTATCTCGTATCTAATCTGTGGAATAAATTCCATTGTAATCACGTCTCCTTCCTGATACTGCAATTTTCACATACAGTAGTGTATTAACGTAAGTTCAATTTCTACTCTCATAAAATAATTCTGTCGCTAAACTGTTCTAGGAACTCATTGTTTGCCTGCTCTTTTGTTTATTCTAAATTCAATACCATTCACCCGATGGTAGTTTCTTTACTTCTTTTCTTGGAATTTTGATACACGACTTAAAAACGCGACGACTTTAGCAAACTGATACATAAGAATGCTTAATTGTATAAAGGTCATTTTTAAGACTAGTACTACTTGGGGAATTATAGAAATATTCGGTCATCGAGCTATTGGCAATCGACGATCATCGACATATTGAGCGCGCTCGAGCACTGACCGTCAGGAATATACTCGCTTGAAGTCACCACTTAATTCTTCACAGTGCAGTCCCCTTCCTGCTCGTAAGTCAAGCGTGGCCACTTGGGAAGCACAATCTATCGACGAATGGTCTTTACCGTCGAGCAGCCGCGGAGAGCAGTCGACACTTCGATAGCCACCTGTTACGAGACTGCCACCCTCCCAATCACCTCCCGTCCGGGGCGACCATCTGCCTACAGTCTGCACTCATAGAACCACTAGCTATCGTATTGGGGCTTAGATAATTTGGCGACAGTTGGAAACCAGTTTGCAACACGTTATCACCTGTATTACTCAGTCTTCAAGGGAGGAAAAAAAAAATTGGTTCCATTGCGAGTCTCACCTACCTTCATATAGTTAGACTTTCAATCTGTTTCTAACCTTCGGTCTGTGGCCGTCAGTCCACAGTGGTGTCAAGAACACAACGGTGAGGTTCTAGCGCAGCTACCTGAAGTACAACAGTGAACGTTTCGAGCAGAACTGAAATTCCCTAAGGTCAGCCCGCAGAACACAACCACAACGATTGCGAAAACCTACGTAGCCCCCTCCCCATCCTTCTCTCCAATCCAACTGGGATCAGTAATATAACAATTTTGCATTCTTACCGAGTCTTCTTTTTCTCGTGTAGATGACGGCACCAAATAAAAGTGGCACAAGCAATTTGCCTCCACGAGTGGCGTTACATGTTGTAAAATCCGTTTCTCGCTAAAAGAAAAAAAGCTTGCCTTCTGGCCAAACCTTGCACCACGATGTCGGCGTCCACAACATGATTAACTCATATAGGCCTTCAATTCATTCCAAACAATCAGCCAAACATTTTGATCCAGTAATCCTGCCATCAAAAAAATATAGTGCTACACGATAGAAAAATATTAAGTCTGATAAAAGAAAAGGTCATAAAAATGTTGGAGTGTTAGTGGTAAAAAAGTATTTTCTTATCAAACGGTTGTAGAATGTTCTGTCTAGGAATGTGTTGGTTTGAAACCATTAAAGCCGATACTAACATGCAGGGGTGCAGTAAAAAAAGCAGTAAGGGTAACAGATAGGTCGCCAACTTCCTCTGAGGCGAAGACACCAGAAGAAATAATAACAAGAACACTTCGGCAAGCAATGAGCGATAAGTGTCCAAGACTCGGCGTTAACTGAATGGATAAACAGTTGTTGGATCACTGAAATGACTACCTAGCAACATGAATAAATCCCGGACTTGCGCTCAGCTGCTTCGAAAGCAACAGGCAAGGGGACAAGTATTGATCTGAGAATGGCGCAGCCGCGCGGCGTGTAGTGCCTGCTTGCTCATGGAGGGACCGTGACGGTGCTTGCACCAAGGACTCCACGATCGGCCGCTACCAGCAGGCTACGAGGTGGGACACTGAGACCCATATATCAAAACTTTATATTCTGATCTCATTTTAGAGAGAGACGTACAAATTACTTGCAGTTGGGGGTTATAATTGTGTACATAAATCCGCGATTTTGTTTAGTAGTTTCTAATTGCCTTACAATATATCAAATACCTATAATGTTTACATGTGAAATGATGATAGTATACAAACGCTGCTTACGAAGTTGCTGCCAAAGGAAAACAAAATTTTAGAGTATAATGTACAGGATTTTTTACAGTATTCGTTTATTTTAACAATCGATGAGAAAAAGTGATCACGTCGATTTCAATCTATGCTCCAGGCGAATTTTTTTCCACCTTCCATTTTATATTCGTGTAATTCAAAGTGAAATACCTACATTAATTCCTCTTGTACATTTAGTGAAGAGATAGTCCACAGTACAATCCAATGCCTCAAAAATTCATCGGATTAAACATTCTTGCTAACAAAATAAAAGATCTAAGGAACCATTTCATTAATCTGTCCATCATAACAAATATTTTTTACTCTTACTATTCTTATTTTAATGCCTTTCATTGTTTCCTCACTCATGATTGATCTTGAAGTAAATTTTTCTTTCAGATAACTGTTAAAATGTTTTTTTACTTGATAATGCCAATACATTATTTTTCTTGTAGCCTAGCTATAATTGTGCATTAACTCATTGCACTTAATCATTCATTTTACTTTTAATTAATAAGCATTTACAACAGTTCCGATGTTATTTGCAAATAAATAGAAGTTATTTGCTACTTTACCAAGGACATAACAGAAAACGCGAATCTGCCAAATCACACAGAGACTTAAAAACGTTTCTCTCAGCTAATTCATCAGTCTGCTATTTAATTAAATCACTTCTTAAATTAGGCTACTATTACAAAAAGAAAAAAAAACATGCTTCTTCATTTCGGTTCCAACTGAAAATTTGCCCTTCAGGCACTTATTTCAAGACTAGACAGAATTTTGAGTAATTCTTCTTACAAGTGCAAGTTTTTTTGGTCACGCAATATGATAAAACGTGGATGGTAGTACTGTTAAGTAACAATACTGTGAACTAATGAATTGATAATGTATGAAACAACAGCAGATTATCAAAGCATTGTGTTTCTAAACAACCATAAGTTTCCCCTTTATTTATATATGTTGGTTACCTGCTGCAATAATATAAGCAGTTACAAAACAGTAAAGAGGCAAAATACACGATGTGAAAATGATAGCTGCTGCCTCTTAAAGCAACATTATATTCAGGTGGTAAATAAAAGTGCATTGTATAACTTGTATGTAACCAGGGGCGTAGCTACTTTACTATGGGGCTAGGCGGTGCAGTGCACCGGGGCCCTCACGCTCAGGGGGCCCCAAAGCGCAATTTAGAGGGCCCCACGAGCCTTCACGGCAAACTGGCGACCTTTTTTTTTTTTTTTTTTTTTTTAGCTCTACCGTCGTCTAAGGGGCCCCTCAGAGCACAAGATCCCCTCACCAAGGGCCCTCGCTGTGCTCAGGGAGGCCCCAACCACTGCTCAGGGGCCCCTAAAGAATAATTCAAGGGCCCTCATCCTCAGTTCAGGGGGCCCCTACCAGCACACAAAGCAAAAAAAAAAAAAAGGTTGCCGGTCTGGCCTGAGGGCCCGAAATAAATTTTTTGCACCGGGGCCCTTGTTGACCTAGCTACGCCACTGTATGTAACCTATTAACCTTTCACGGACAAGTACTGAATTCCGACAAGTAGGTAGCCTATAATTCTTACGCGTGAGAGAAAAGAAGAGTGTGGGGGAAAGGGGAAGACACGGAATGATTAGATTTTAAAAGTAAAAACAATAAATTATCAGATGACATGTATCAATACACATTTGCATATTTATTAAATAGAGGTCATGTTTAAATACAATTTCTTTATTTTTTGCTATCTGAATTGAAAATCAGGTACCAGTAAATAAAAACCATTCCACACATTTCTGTTTAGGCTAATTGATTCCAATTAATAATACAGACACGTAAAGCTTTCATTTGAATATAAACAGTATAGTCTAAAAGAGAAATTTAAAGTTTTTTTATTTGTTATGTTTCTCTTCTATCTTATTTTAGGTAACAACTAGCTACAAAAAAAAACTTACAACATTTAATTACGGTACACACACATGTTCATTCCATAATAAACTGAAATATCTTGATTCATTTCGAATTAATACTAGCCCAAATTATACCAGACATTCTTATCCATTTCTGTAGGAGATGCAAGATTCCATTATTCAATTATTCGTTATCCACAGTTTACTTTTTTTGTTATTAAATGAATTATTAAATTTATTAAGCCACATTGAAAGGCCCTAATTAAGTTTGTATAGTCTAAATACAAACAGTGAATAAAGCGAGTCAAATAATAATTACGGAATTTATCATTTAGAAACTCATGATTAATTTCAAAAGGTGTGTGGAAATTATAATCGAAATCGCAATTAGTATTAGCCTACAAGAAACTAAGCCATAAAAAAAAAATATATATCAACGATTATAATATTCCCAGTTAACATGAATATGTGATTAATTTTTGTTCATCATTTCGATAATTATATTCACAGGGTCAGAAACTGGGCGAAGAGGCTTAAATAAAAGAAGGTCACTTTTCGGTTTTTGAATTAAATGGAGACGTAGACGATTCTCTGCGTAGAAAATTTTAAGGTTTTATTCACCACACAGGAACATACAACACGTGTATAAATAAATACGTAAGGTCCCGCGTCAGATGAGAACGTAACTGGCTGTGGACGTTTTTACCTGGCACAGAATAATGCCACCTGGACAGTAACATGCTCTGAAAACGTGGTCACTTGCCAGACACACACAGGGCCGCTTTTATTGAGTATCTCTGCACCCTAAAGTGTCCTGATGTAGCCTGTTGCCTATCCTCAATTTTTGCCTTCCACAATAGTGATGGCAGATGCGTGACTCCGCAAGACTTACAATGGAATTTTCAACTTATAAGTGAATTATACTAATCACATAATTATATCATACATTAAATGGACCTTTGGGATAGAAACAATTCTTTATACATATTAAATTTAAATAGCAGTATATGTGCTGAACCTTAATTTTTATATAAATTTTATTCATTTATTTATAATTTTATTCTTTTCTTTCAAATCCTATCACTTGGTTAACAGCTGAAGTGAAAGTACAGTGTGTTCTCATGTAGGCTACTATCCATAACTACCAGATTCATTCACATTAAATCAAATGATCCACTTAATAAAATAATTGAGCTGGAGCTTGTCAATTTTGCAAGTTTTTACTACCGGTATTGTTATTATTATTATTATAAGTAAGGAAAAGAATTATTGTGAAAAGGGACCATAGCAATTTCATACAAACAGCATTGAATTACATTCAAGCATTACCATTACTAAACTAGTGTTCATTATGATTACTTTCTAGTCTAATATAATTAATATTAGTAAAGAAAGGCATGTGTATGAGGAAGACAGGGTGTACCAGGGAGATAGAGGAGGACCTGATGGGGAAGTAGGCTATTCATACTGGTTAGCAAAGACTACTGCACTTTGGTGGTATTTACACCACATACTCATGAGTTACTGTTGATAGATTTCTTGGGTGAAGCAAAATAGAAAATGAAACTCTCAGCTGCTTATCATACAATATTGGGAAAAAAATAAGTTATGAAGAGGAGGTACTAGCAAATAATTTGAATTCATATTGAGAATTCAGAGGTTGGTGTAGGTTCGTTATTATTGGTAGAAACTGAAATTTACCAAGTGGAGACTGGGAAGTAAATAAGGTTGTACCACATGATTTGCAAAGATTTACAAATACCTTGGTGACTGAAAGGATAGAACAGTGTATGAGGGGACAGAAAATGTTGGATGTTTTCTTAATAGCACCAGATGATAACATTGTGGAGTCTTAGGTTACTGAAGTAATCGGTGATAATGAAGAAGTTCTGACGGACATAAATCGATTCAGTAAACTAGTCACCAAAATTGAAGGTAGACAATTTTGTATAATTATAAAAAGGCACATATTTCTGAGCTGAAGAGGGAACAGTTCAAAGAGATAATAAGGAAGGGAGAAGAATTTTTTTTATCCAAAACAGAAAATAAAAACAAATAAGAATGTGTGAAAGGCTGGAGAAGTTGGTAAGAAGACAGTACAACAGAGTTAAGAGACTGCAAAACTTTAAGGAACATTTGAATCAACTAAACATGGGTAATAGCTGCACAGGAGGAAGCTAAAGATGGGTTTATTAAGAATATTTTGGGTGCAGGAGGACTACTCAATGACTACTCATGATGATTTCCATGACTTTGTTAGGAAAGAGAGATGCAGAATAGGTATGCAAACAATTTTTGGTAAGGAAGGGAAGAAGTTACAGAGGAATTGAAAAAATCAAAGATATCTGATTTAATATAACCGTTAGTAACAATCATTCAGGAATAGGAGGTGGAATATATGATGAGGAGCTTGTACACCTAGGTAGAAATGCGTAAACTACAAAGTTTGAAACACATGTTATGGATATTATGAAGAAAACTATAAAATCATGAAGGTGCCAGTGTGAATAATCTTAGTGCACATGTATTAAACATAAACGGAACCAACATTGTACTTAACCTTTTAGTATTATTTTTATTTGTCTGAAGACTCGCTGTTGATCAAAGGCCTGGAAAAATGTGACAGTAGTACTGGTACATAAAGGATTGAAAATTACAAACCAATTAGTTTAACAACAGTGATAGGGGGCTGATATGCTACATTAGAAATATCTGTGAGGAAAGAAATTGGTTTACAAATTGGAAAAAGGCTTTACAGAAGTATATCAATGTGAATCTCAGTTAGTGGACTAGTATATGTGAGATATTTCAGATGAAATGCTTTGGGGAGCGCAAGTTGTTAGTGGAGCAATGGATCTTTCCAAGGCATTTGGCAGAATGAGCGATAAAATGGTTTTAAATTGGTAAAAAGTGGCTTGATGGGTGGAGGAATTCTTAAAGGGTGGAGAAATGAAGAGTTATCATTGGAAAGGCAGTACCAAAAGAGGTGGAAGTGAACATAGGAGTTACTCTGGGTAGTGTATCAGAACCACTGCTGGTCATTGTTCTACTGAATAGCTGTGTTGGTGGTTTATAATCAGCAGTGGTGGCCTTAACCATTGCAATACTGTGGATGACAGATCTTCACAAGGGCCTCATCCTTTGTTCAAAGTATGTGAATCGAAAGGTATATTTCCAATGATTGACGAGAAATGCATAAGTTATAAATAAATCAATTTTGTATTTTAAAATATTATATTAGATGTATAAAAGTTATCAAAACATAAAGACAAATTATTAATTATGATAAACTAAGGCAAATAAATGTCTTAAAAAATATATGCAGGGATTTTAAAGTAATGTTTTTGGCTTCTCCTAAGACTAAAATCTTTATTTAAAACACCTTCTTTCCTTTCATAGCTTGTTTGCTTTTAGAACTTCCCGACTCAAATTTTCTACCAGCATCATGATCAGGGGAACTCATTTCATAGTTTCATGTGCAAAACAAGGTTTAACTCGGAAACAATTTATGAGTATTTTTACATAGTTTTTTAACTCTTTACTATAAGTACTGTTAATAATTTAAGATTAACTAAAACTTAATATCATTTAGTGTTTGTTTAGCTACTATATCCTGGTCCTTATTATTGGCACTCACTCAATTGAAGTTAGTCCAAACAACACCGCATGTCAGAGGCCGACACTTCACTGCATTAGATTGGTTTACATTTTAACAGTGTAGTCCAGTGTTGGGCTGGTGGATGTGGAAAAGCATATGGAGACAGAAAGGAAATTTTTGATCCTTTATGGCCAAATGTTATTTTCATGTTATCGATTACCTTAAAAAAAAGTGTCTTTTCTTCAACTTCACTTCTATGTTCATCAGCTGATCGTAAAATGTAAATTGCGTCATTCTAAAGCATTCGTAAAATTTCATTTTATCATCCATCAGATACTGTGACAAAGTTACCATCCTATTTTTTGTGTTTTGGGATAGCAGAAACCAAGTACATTGTATAGAAAAAGAGTACATTTATTTTATTTTGTTTGAAAACATATTTTCCATTACTCATAAATGTGGCCTAATTTCTGAGATGGCTATGGCATGCAACTGGAGTATGAAAATCCCTAGTTAAAATCCTGGTGTCGGTTCCAATTTTTATGTGCCTTAAAATTGAATTTTACTTCTGGCAAAGCTTTGATTTGTTAATGCAAAGAACTAGGACACTCCTTAGTTGGAATTCCATGTTAAATTGTAGGTCTCCTTTTCCTGGAAGGGTTACCAGAGTCAGTTAGGTGACTACGACAGAGGTACACTGTCCAGCTGGTAACAAACTCTGTGATTAGGTCTTTGATACCACGTGAAATTACTATACAGCTTCTTTACAGTCTTTACAGTCTGTATAAATAAAAATATATAATGATATATATATATAATGATCTTATTCTTTATTAATAAAAAATATCGAATGAATCGAAAGTAACCACAAACAATAGAAATAGGTCAAGTGCAAAGTAACTGATGTTTGACATTTCATTCTGATTGTGTTCAGGAATGAAAGAATCTTTCAATCCAGTATAGAGTGCGAAATACTTTTAATGATGGTTTGTGAAGACTGTGTTTGAACACTATTTTGTTTCATAAAAGATCAACCAGTGAGTCAGGTAAAGAACGTATTTTAACATACTTTACAAGTTTCAAAGATTATAAGATATGCCTACGCAAAATAAAGAATAATATAGTAGAACTCCAATTATTCAAACTCAGACTATCCGAATCGCTGAATATCCAAATCGTTTTTTTAATTAAGACAGAAATGTACTGCGATTCGCAAAATAATGATTCTGCCTATGTGCAACTGTCCTTCCAAGTGGGGGATCTAGGAAAGGAGACAATGGAAAAAGAAGCTCAAGAAATGGAAAGGGAAGTGACAGGAGAAGATGGGGATGGCATGTCAATTGAGGAAACATTCTTTTAAAAATTCCTGGATGTTCAGAAGTTAGTGCTGAAGAGTGGTTGGTGTGTGATTTGTCAGATCCTGAGTATGACATACTAAATGATGTAAGAGAAGAAAGTGTCTAGGACAGTGTTTCCCAACGTGGGGCCCACGCCCCACAGGGGGGCAATTTGGTTTTTTCAGGGGGGCAATTTAGAAATTGACTTGATACGACTTTACCGCTTTCTCTTCGGTTTATTTAAATGCAATGCTAGATATAGATACAAAATATAGCAAAAAAGCAAATTCTTAAAACAGTGCTGTAAATAATTATTAGGTATAGTTTCGTTTGATGTTAGCAAAATATTTTTTAAATTAAAAATTAGGTATGGGGGGCAAAAAAGTATTAAAAGTGGGACATGACCCAAAAAAGGTTGGGAAACACTGATCTAGAGGATGAATACAGTCAAAAAGCTTACTTTGACCGTGATGTTCAGCAAGCAATGACTTTTATTTACAGTACGGTATATACAATTGTACATACTGTACTAATGTACAACACTTGTAAGTACACTTAACATGTAAAAGTGTTGCCTTTTCATTTATTTAATTAAAACCTCTTTTTCTTTAAAAATAGTTTTTCCTCCCATTTTCAACGCACGCACAGTAATTAATTACAATAGACCCTTTTCAGAAAAAAACAAATCATCCAAATTTTTGATTACTCCAATTGGGTCCGGTCGCAATTGATTCAGATAATTGGAGTTCTACTGTACTCTATAACAGATTACGATTGTCATCCCTAGTTCTGACCCCCAACTCACTTTTATGGAAATTTGTGAAAATTGATTCTGTGAAACGACAACGTGAAAACTCAAAAGGAGGCTGAAGACTGAGTAGTAACACGTCCTTCACACAGCTAGTGACAAGTGTGAACATAAAAGGGGCAAGCCATCTCTCGGCAGACTGTTAGTGCGGTGATGGTGCAGACCAGTATCGGTCAAGTGTGACCGGACTTTAAAGTTTCTAGCAAAATAAGCGTAAGGTGACAAGAGTTGTACGAAATGCAAGACGGTAATTGCCCTAGCATAAATCGTAAACATGATGAAAGTAACAAAACCTAGCGTTCAAGTGATTTTTCTGATGTGAGATTTAAATAGTAATGTATATTTCAATCATGTTTTACAGTAAAACTTCAAAAAAATATTATTCACTCATAAATTAATTAATTTTGATATCATTAATCTTACTTTTATACGAATGTGACATTGAATAAATTTAAATGAGAAATTTTATTTAGGCACTTATAACTATTAATATATACTTTAATGTGAATTAGCCAACTTTATTTTATTGTTAAAACTAATTACTAAAGATAAAATAATAAGTTTATATTTTAAAAAAAATTCTAGTCTGGTCATTGCGCGAGGCCCCTGCAAGAGCGAAGCCCCAGGCGATTGCCCTGCTCACCACCCCCTAACGCTGCCTCTGACAATCAGAGGTGTTTTGCCAATGACATAATGATATGTTGTATGATTAATGGGCAAATACTATGAAAATCTACATGGGGATCTGGACAGGATAAGAAGGTGGGTAGGTCAAAATGAAATGAAAATAAATATCGAGAAGATTCAGCTAATTAGTTACACATATAAATCAATAAAAGCTATTTATGATTAAAGGGTGGAGGAGGAATTGCTTGTAGAAGATGTTAAGTGTAGATATCTTGGCATAACATTTGATAATAAACTCAACTGAGCGAATGTTAGAGGTTTCAAAACCCTTCATACACTGGAGGGTAATGAAGGGTTGTGCCAAAGAGGTAAGGGAATTGGGTTACAAGACCTTAGTCAGACCATTACTCGAATATGATAATGTGATAATGTCTCAAATACAGGAGTTGAAGTGGGTGCAAACAAGGGCAGCTAGTTTTGTTTGTGGAAATTACTACACAACACAATCATCAGTAACTAATATTGATGTAGGAGCTTGGATGGAATTCAGGGATGATGGAAGATGGATTAAGAGAATGTTGGGAATATGTAAAGTGTATATGAGTCTTGGAAATTGTCCATTAAAGGAAAGAGATAACTATGATCATAATATGGCACTTGATTTTAGGCATAAGGGAGTGGAAGAATTTTCTTTTTCATCTAATTGAGCCAAGGTTTGGAACAAATCATCATTCAAAATTATATACAAGTTGTCAGAAATGTTTAAATAATTTAAATTAAGATTTTAAAAGCAAAAAGTATTTTGGGGGTGTTATTGAAAACAATGAATTTAGAGATTGAAAACAAACGAAAATGGTATAATATAAAAGCAGGTATGTAGGAAATTGCCAGTATGATGAGTGTTCATGGCAATTAAATAAATTAAACTTCTGGCACCATACAAAACATAAACTGGTTATGAAGTTAGTACATACTTTATAGATAATCCTTTGATGTTGTCTACACTGATGTGGAACACATGTTGCAGAACATTGTTATAACTTTTTATATGGACTAAGTACCTAGGAATTTATAGTCAGTTTATTTCCTCTGGTAAATGAAACATTCATGATGCCTATATTGGCAACTTGCTAGTCAACAATAATACCAGAATTTATTTAATTCCATATGTTACATTTCAAAATTTAATGTTATCTGTACAGAAATCTTTATGTATAAAACATATATATATATATTGGAGATAGATATTAAGAAAACTGGAGTTCACTTGTAATGAATTTTATATTTCACATATTACTGGATTATACTAAATGTATGTGACAGTGTACCCTAGAACTGTCACTGTCTATACCCTTAAAAATTACACTAACAATCATGGTCATCTTTTATCATAATATTCAGACCTCACTGAGGCATTTAGTATTAGTACCAACCTCTTTGATTACAGTGTTCATTTTATATGATTTTTAGACGTCCTGACCCTAACTTTTTATGCCATAAATTTGCAGTGCAATTACAATAGCAGCCTCTAGACCTGAAAACCGGAATAATAGCAACCTCACTTCCACATAGGAAGTCTAAATTTTTATATCAACACTCCATGTCACTATTAAGTGATTATGAGGTTGTGAAGAAAAATCACTGCTTGCAAGGATTTTGTTTTTGCTGATAGATTGCAGGTTGAAAGGATGCTTGAATGAGTTAATCACTTTCAAATCTGATAGAAGTGCAGCAATAAGTATTAAAAACACAACTAAAGAGATTTTAATGTGTGTACACAGGCAGTCAAATAGTTTAGGTGGTAGAGTATCTGAACTGATGCCCAATGAAACTGAGGATTTTTCTTCAAAACTGAACATCTGGAATAGCTCACAATGCCCATACAGCCTGATATCCAATGAGTACCATGGAGGAAACTTTTCGGGAAGGTGAAGAAAGGCCAGAGCATGGCACTGATGCCATCGCATCCCTTTTAGTGCTGAAGGTTGTAATGGGAATACCGAGCTCTACACCCATGAATCTTATGAGAAATGGCAGGAGCCATACGATCCCTGCAACTTTTTCCTTTTAATTTCTGTACAGATCATCAGTATAATAAAACTGGAAGGAACACAATCCACATTACTGAATGGATCATGTGGATTCTAGGTATTCTTAAATTCTGATATTAAAGAAAACTGTGAGTTATTTCTAATAATTAAGTTTGTTTGGAAGAGATTTCTTGTCACATTACAATTATTTCTTGTTTTTAGGATGGTTGTCCCTATGCGGAACTGCTGCTCAGTTTTCACACTTCGTCAAAGCACAATGCTGATTGCAATTGTTGAATTGGTAAGAATTTCACAATCAGTCACTTACAATAATTTCAAAAATTCTGTCCAGAATTTTTACTGTAACTTCACATATGGGAAATGAATCAGGAAAATAGGGATAGAATATAAAAAATTACAAATCTCCATTAATAAAAAAAATATAGTTTTTTTTACTGTGAAACAAAACTATTTGTATAAGGTTTGACTGAAGGGAGTGCAACAGATAATAGTGAATAGGCATATGGTAACAGGATCAGATGTATACACACTGAGACTCATCACAGGACTCAAGTACTCTCAGTGTATACACATCTGATACCCTCACATATGTCTCATAACATATAATTGAATTTTATACCAAAAATCTTGTTAGGTGTGTTTGTGGTACATTTTTTCATGCCTCTCTTGCCTTCATCTGTAATGAGTGATGGATTTATTTTCCCTATCCTTATTTTTATTATTGCTATATTTATTTTCTCCTCCTTAAACTCCTTCACCAACTCATTTTCCTTAGTTTTCAGACTTTGACATTCCATGTTCCCACAGTTTCAAATTTTGCTTTACTTTAAATTTCCATCTTTAAAAAAAATATTTTTGGTTGTGATTTTGCGTATTCTTCAGCTTTTTGCACATATATCCATTACTTTATAGACAACTTAAACCATCAGCTGTCGCCTACCACGATGGGTCTCTATCAACAGGTTTATTATCCATTTATTACAGGGGCGGATCCAGGATTTTGGTTTGAGGGGGGGTGGGGGTTCAGCGGACTTTGGTTTGGGGGGAGGGCTTGAGTCGGCCATGGGGTAGTCTTTATTGCCTCCTCAGGCCTCGAATCCTTAAAGCTAAAAAAAAAAGGTCTCCAAAATTACAGTGTCGGAGGTGGACCTTGTAACGTAGTTGGCTTTATTGGCAACTGAGAAAACGAGAAGGAAGAGTGTTTGGTATCGGTTTTAGTAGGTTACCCAAAGTAATATTTCCCCCAAAAGATAACACTAATCAGGTGTAGAGGAGAATGCAAGACTCACATTGGTAGTAGTATGAATTTTCGGAAACGAAGTCTTTCTGGTAACAATTTCTGTTGTCAGAGTGAATATGTCTTTAAACGTTGAACAATAAAATATTGGACTTTAAAATCTGTGTTGAGAACAATCTTTAGATCATTTAAAAATCCCATTATTAAAAACATTTGGGTTGGCGGCCGTTCTAATTAAATTAAATATTGCAGAGAAGAAAGTATAGGAAAGAATTAACTTTGTGAGCATGGGGGATTCCACTCTTCCATTCCCCCTATAAAGAGTTTTTTTTTTCCTACATGGCGACCGTGACAGGACTCTGAAATTTCACAAATTGGTCCTTTTCATTACTTTGAAATTTCATCAATTAAGCAGTTTTATGCAATCTTAGAATTTTTTAAGTTTTAGATCTTAAATCACTGTGTACAATATGACACATTTGGTTTTGTACCATATATTACACTTTTATGTAATAGAATTAAGTAGTTTTATTATTGTACAAATGTGTACAGATTTTTCAGAGACACCTTTTATGAGTTATTTTAACGTTTTTTGACAAATGTGTACAGAATTTTCAGAGACATTTTTTTGGGGTTATTTTAACATACTGTGTTACAAATAGTGGTAGAAACCATTTACACGAATTATTTTTGAATAGATTAAGAGTGATATGATACATTTTTGTGATAACAATGGATGTAAAACCTTGTAATCATTCCACTCTGGCAGCAGTAATGAAAGATTTGACCAGGCAAAGACATTTTAAGATTTTAATCCAATGTTGTTTGTTAATTTCGTCAGATTTTTGCCACGTTTTCTTTGTGAATGAATGATGAATGACTGATGTTACTAAATGGGGAGAGTACAGTTTGAATTTTTCCCTAAATTTCTCTATTGGGCAATTATCCAAATTTAAGGGGAAAATTGAGAGGGGTTGTAACGTAGTTGGCTTTATTGGCAACTGAGAAAACGAGAAGGAAGAGTGTTTGGTATCGGTTTTAGTAGGTTACCCAAAGTAATATTTCCCCCAAAAGATAACACTAATCAGGTGTAGAGGAGAATGCAAGACTCACATTGGTAGTAGTATGAATTTTCGGAAACGAAGTCTTTCTGGTAACAATTTCTGTTGTCAGAGTGAATATGTCTTTAAACGTTGAACAATAAAATATTGGACTTTAAAATCTGTGTTGAGAACAATCTTTAGATATTAACCTTCATTTAAAAATCCCATTATTAAAAACATTTGGGTTGGCGGCCGTTCTAATTAAATTAAATATTGCAGAGAAGAAAGTATAGGAAAGAATTAACTTTGTGAGCATTGGGGGATTCCACTCCATCCCCTATAAAGATTTTTTTTTCCTACAACCTAGATACTTTTTTGGGGGGGGGGGATGCTTGAGCCCCTTAGCCGCCCCCCCCATAGATCCGCCCATGATATATTAGTATTTTCTAGCAAATGCCTTCTTATCCCCACCCTCACTCCCTGCCATGTTGTTTTTTTTCCACCCCCACCATGAGCTACCGGCCGTGCTGGCTCACTCAGTTGGTTGCCGGCCTCCAATATGCAGCCATCTCACTACTACTGAAGAAGGGCTACAGGCTCGAAAATTATTACTCTAAGTGTGTACATGTTTTTTTCATGTATCGACGATGCAGGAATCCTCATCTATGGTAAGCGGTGGTTTTTCTCCTATCCAAATGTTCAATATATCCACTTTCAGCACCTTTGTTGCCTAATAACCGATATATATATATATAACTAAGGAAGGATAGGGAAATACAACCCAACACTTACCACAGATGAAGGTGGCTGGGAACGACAAACACAAAAAAGAACAAACAGAAGAAATGCCAATATTTTGGTGTTAAGTCTTACTCTTGCAAAAGTGAGACATCAGACAGAGCCAGACATGTACACGATGACGGCTGTCTGGTGAATGGCAGGGCCAGCAAAGATGGTAGTATATGGGAGGGGGTGGGGGGAAGTGCAAATACTAGATTGATAATGCTGAAGGTATATTATCATTGAAAGAGGTAGATCAACATAATAACTGAGTTACAATATACAAATAAATCATATTTTGAAAAACTTTAAGTACAAAAAATAAAATATAAGCAATATAAATTGTAGTGATAATAAGTTCTGGATCTGGTGGGAGGGATTTATTGGAGATTGAGGCCTGAAGGATGTCTGGTGTCGAGGATATTCTGATAGGCTACTTCCCATCTACGTAGTTCAGAGGAGGTTGTGTTATCAGGGAAAACTCGGATTGCCTTCATTGAGAAACAGTTGTTAAAATTATTCAGTTTGGCATGTTTTGCCACTGGATGGGCCTCATTGTTAGTATACTATGTCTGCCTGAAGCCATTCATTCTGATAGCAAGTGGGTTAGTAGGGAAGGAGATAGTGTATACTAACAATGAGACCCAGCCAGTGGCAAAACACGCCAGTTCCCACAAAATTGGGTCGTAACTAAGGAAGGATAGGGAAATAAGACCCAACACTTACCATATATGAAGGTGGCTGGGAATAATGAACATAAAAAAGATAAAGACTAGAAATGCAGTATTTTGGCAGCTAGTCTTATTCTTGCCAGGAGTGAGGCACCAGGCAGAGCATGGCGTGCACATGTTGAAGGCTGTCTGGTGAATGGTTGCACAAACTGGCCGGCATTGATGGTAGTATAGGCAAATACAAAATCGATAATATTGAAGGTATATTATCTTTGGAAGTGTGGGAACAACATCAACATAATTACTAGGTGAGGATATAAATGTTACAAAACATATTTTGAAAAATATTAAGTAGGAAAAATAAAGCAATAAATAATTATTAGTGAAGGGCCGTGTGGGAGGGACTTATTGGAGATTGAGGCCTGGGAGGAAGTCTGGTGTCCAGGATATTCTGGTAGGATAGTTCCCATCTATGCAGTTCAAAGGAGGTTGTGGTATCAGGGAAAACTCTGATTACCCTAACTGAGAAACAGTTGTTGAAATTGTTGAGATTATGGGAATTGGCATGTTTTTTCACCAAATGGGCTAAATTTCTAGTATACACTGTTAACCTATGGCCATTCATTTTGATGGCAGATGGATTCATAGTGAGGCCTATATATGAGTTGGTGCAATGGAGGCATGTAAGTTGATTTGTGAGGTGTGTTTCACCTGTGGTTGGATTGGAGTAGGTGGTGGTAGTGGGGTACAAGCTGCATGTTTTACAGTGGGGTCTGTAGCATTGGAATGATCCCTGTGGTTTTTTGGGGGAATTACTGGGTGGGTATCTAGTAACCAGGATATTTTTGAGATTGGGTGGTCTGCTGAAAAGTGTGTGGGGCAGTGGGTAGGATTTTATGGAGAATGGTGCTCATCCCAGGGAAGGATTATAGGAAGTTATACCCATGACAAGGGATTAGGTTAATTGACTCGAGACCAGGGAAAGACTGATTGATGAAAGCGGTGCTGTGGTTAGTATCAAGGAGTGCAGCATTGGAGTGGTTGTGGAGAGGAAGGACTGTAGCACGAGACATTTGTTTTTGTACTAAGTAGCTGTGGGAGATGAGAACTCCAGACAGATTTTGCGTGTATCGGGGAAGAGATTCTTCATATATTGTTTTGCGTATTCTGGAATCATTATTCCCATCCAGCTATGTCATTAAAAGCTTCTGAGATCAGTGTTTTTTTTTTTTTTTTTTTTTTTTTTTTTTTTTTTTTTAAGTAGATGATGAATCAACCCATAGTACAATCTCCAACTTGTAATACCAAGAGTTTTTCTGTCAGGGGCACCACACCCTTAGATGTGTAGCTCCAGATGTTAGGTGATAAAAGTTTGATATCACCCTCTCCAAAACACGCTCCCATGATATCTTGCATTGCTCATAGATCATGTCTAGGACGTTGAGCGGATTGTCCATATGATTAAATGAAGTTGTGTACATTCTGTCTAACAGAGTCTCTAGGATCTCTTACAATAAATCTAAGTTGGTAAATTTTCTCTACATCGAAGTAGTGTAAATATGTAAAACTTACATAAGATTTTAAATTATTTATTTATTCTTGTTCAATAATAAGTGCTTATCAAACTTCCTCTTTACCATCCATTGTCTGCACACAGAAGGAATAATGGAATACAAATATCATGTTCCCTGAAGACAAATGAGGTTAAGGAACAGAAACCCATCTCTTACCAGAGTTTCAGGCGTGAGGGCAGCAATGAAACAGAATTGTCTTGATTATTTCTGGAGAATTCTGTTGCTTTAGTTTTGTATTTCCATACACATTAAATAATCCTTTCTTGTTCATACATATTATCCCAGATGTAATAACAGTCACCCATCAAAATTACAATAATTTTGATATTAGTAATGTAAAAAGCAAAGAAATATCAAAATTACAAAATATATAACTACATGAACTTGATTTACTTTCAGTTGTTGACAGCAATATTGCTGTTTCTCCTACTTCTTGGCTCAGCCCATGCACAAGAAATTGCAAGAATGCTTCGCAATGACATTACTGACAGTGAAGAAAGGCAGGGGACCTTACCTGAAGACATTGACATTTCAATGAAACGAGTACCTATCACACCAAATGAGCATCATCTTCAAATAGCTGAACATGAAGTTCTAGGTGAGCATCAGAAATATTTATTTCTAATATGGAAAAAAACAGCAATTTGGAGAAAACGAAGCTCATCTCTGAAGCCTGCAAGAGATGAAATTTGAACTGACAGCCATTAATGACCTGTGCAATGAAACATACAGAGCTGATGCAGACAAATTTCTGTTTATATGAATTTCACATGGAATACATAATTTTATTTTTATGACACTTTCCACAAATGGTCTATTCATGCACCAGATTCAGTCATACTTCCATTATTTACATTTTTTTATTCTGTCTTTTCCTTCTAAATACTTTTCCCTTAAGGGTTTGTGCTTTCTGCCACTTGAAATGATTGTTTTAAACTTTGCAGTCAACTCCCATTTTATTTGAGTACCCAGAATTTTATTTATTTGTCTCATATTATAATTACCATTATGAATTGCTGAGGAGCTTGTGTCAATAAAAAAACTTTTCTTGCTACCTTAGGCCTGAAATCAAGGGAAATTTTGTAATCATGGTTATCTTTTTCCATTCTTCATACTACTATTAATTCTTCATCCAATATCTATCCAGGCCTCATTATTAATGTATGCCACACACACACATACCTTTCTTTTCACTTGTTACTCCAGTGTCCATCATTTACTGACAGTAATTTCTGCAATCAAATCAAGCTGTTGTCATTTGTATTGTATTGTGTTGCTGGTAAGAGTCCCCTTAAAAAAAAAAAAAAAAAAAAAAAAAGGGAAGGCCCATGGGCCCTCATAATTGCACTTGGGGGCCCACCCCAGAGGTGCACTTGGGGCCTTCTTGAGGTACCCTTGGGGGCCCCCTGAGCATAGGGGCCCCGGCGCACTGCACCGCCTAGCCCTATGGTAGCTATGCTCCTGCTTTCCTGCCATACTCAAGCATGGACTGAAATAGTACACTCACTTCTCCAGTACTCACCTCTCTGTAGGCTTTGAAATCTTTTCCTACCCCCTTTCCTATGTGCCCTATCAAATTGGGTTTGTTATTAAAGCTAATTTCTTTGTTTAATTTTTAACTGTGGTGGCACAAATACTCTGTTGCCACATTATAGGGGTGCAAAGGAGGACAGCTAGATTTTGTTTGTGAAAATTACTGTAGGATAGTCAGTAACTGCCAAGGGCTATAAGAAGGCAGGAGGTGGGTACGGAGAGCTCTGGGATTGTATATGGGACTCTGGACAATGATAGAAATGAAATTAAAATTGAAAAAAAAAGGCAAAAGTAGGTGTATTGTAAAATTGTCACTAGAATAGTTGTTCCATCACAATCAAACAATTTACCAGTAATAATTATTAATTTAAAATTATGTCTGACAATTCTATGGTTGTTAATAATTTAAATTATTTTTGAATAACAATTTCATTCTCTTTTCAATATTTGTTGCTATCAGTAGTTAATTTATTATTAGTAACCTTGGCTATTCTTGAATTGTGAGAGAACAGAGCCAGTGTATAGAAAACAATTCTTCACAATCAGTTTTTGGCATACAGTCAACAACCAGCAACTAGGGATAAAATCAATTAATAATGTACATGCACAATTCTACATAAATAAGACAGGATCAGTCATGGTACATTTAAATTATTTTTCAAAATAAATTAATTGTACTTACATGTTCATGGAAATCTACATCAAAATATTTTTTATGTGATTCTTTCATGTCTTCTTCTGCAGTGACAATTATTTCAATATATACTGGAATTGCCATGGTCACAATCCATCTCATAAGCTGTGTAATGCTGCTTTATGGAGCTATCATGGTAAGTATGCAAGTAAAATATTACATAATTTGCACCTCAGTAAAATTTTGTGACAAACAAGTCATAGTTTTCAAAAATACAGCTAATCAGTTTGTGAGAAAATTTTGTCATTTACTGAAACACCACTACAGATGTTGAACTGGCAAAATACTACAACCTGATTTATACAACTTCAAGTTGATATTCATAATCATCTTTCTATGGGCCTTATACACTTTTGCACATGAGTCTTGTACTTCATCTTTCTAGAGGTTTGCACTTATTTTGTAAGACAATTTATCAGTCAGACTAGCTAGGTCTGTTGCAGTCTTGTGGGGAATAAGAAGTGTCATTTGTCTACAAAATGTGTAACTAACATGTTCTATGTGGTCCCAGAAGTACCCGACCTAGCATTGAAAAAACAAAAATTTTGGAAAAATTGTATTTATTTTTCAATGTAGTCTCCTTTCAGCTCTATACATTTATTCCAGCGATTTTCAATAGCTTCAATACCACTTTTATAAAAAGAACTGTCTTGCTCCTTGAAATAGCCATTAACTGCCAACATCACTTCTTCATTGGTCGAAAATCTTTGACCACTGAGCCATTTTTTTAAGTTCGGGAACAGGAAGTAATCCGAGGAAGCTAAATCTGGCAAATAGGGTGCATGAGGTAGCAATTCGAACTTTATTCATTAATTTCTGCCATTGCAATAATGGATCTGTAAGCTGGAGCATTGTCGTGATGAAACAACACTTTCTTCTTAGCCAAATGTGGTTGTTTTATCTTGATTTTTTCGCTCAAACATTGCAATAGCTTTGAATAATAATCGATGTTGATTGTTTTTCCTTTTTCAAGATAGTCAATGAAAATTATCACATGTGCATCCCAAAAAACAGACACCATGACCTTGCCTGCAGATGGAACGGTCTTGGCCTTCTTTGGAGCAGGTTCTCCCTTTTCAGTCCATTGTTTTGATTCTTCTTTTGTCTCTGGGGTGAAGTGATAGACCCATGTTTCATCCATGGTTATGAAATGGAGCAAAAATTCAGCTTTGTTGCGGTGAAACATCGCTAAACACTCAATTTAAACATCTTCACGACACTGTTTTTGCTCGAGTGTGAGCAAACGCGGCACCCATCTTGCACATAACTTTCTCATTTCCAAATTTTCAGTTAATATACGATGTACTGCACTTTTTGAAATGCTTACTATCCCTGCTAGCTTGTGCACTTTCAGTCGATGATCATCCTGTACTGTTTTGTGGATTTTCTTCATTATTTCTGGAGTCATCGCCTCATTTGGTTGACCACTGCAATGTTCATCTTGGCATCTTGTACGGCCTTGTTTAAACTCTTGCCGCCCAATATTTTACTGTTGTAAACGAAGGAGAAGTCTCACCCAGAGTAGAATCTAGCTCAGTTTTTATATCGGTTGGGCTGAGACCTTTCAAATGAAAGTATTGTATCACATAATGATGACCAATTTTCTCCATTTTCACAAATTTACTCACAACGTTCAAGATTAATTGTTGCCAAACAAATACGAAACAACATAGCTCCTTCAAATTTGAAACATGTGCTTGATAGACTATGTGCTTTGAAATAAAGGGATATTTTTCAAACAACTACTGCCATCTCTCAGTCAGGCCGGGTACTTCTGGGACCACCCTCGTAAGTGTACTTGTTGTTCATGTAATGTGTAATTTGTGAGCTGGGGTTTGGGAACCATCCCAGCAACTTCATGATTGCAGAAAACCATCTAAAACTGCAGTATGGGCAGCCAGTACATGGGAGCCAGCATTCAAACCTAGACTCATTGTGTATCCCATGTCTAGTGAGATAGCACCTTAACATACACATCCACACTGGTGTGTAAATTGAAATTAATAAGCTAATTGCCTGAGGAGAGTTAAATTATTATGATTTGTTCACTTACATTGATTTATATTAACTATCTGTGTCAATGTGAAAAATAGATTTAAAAATTGAGGATCGAAGCTCTATTTGTGTATTAGATTTTTTAATTAAATATATGGCATTTCAAAAACTATTTAAAAAAATGTTGTATTGTCTCTCCCTTTCTTTTTCTTCTACTGACAAAATGTTTGCCCAATCTATCACACATACAATTCACTGTTATACAATTATTTCTAATTTTATTTTTGTAGCTGTTATTTTCACAGTGGAGTAATAATACTTAAGTTATCCTTTCAATGGTACAAACAGTTTTCATAGGCTGAGATAAATTTAATTTTGAGATGTAAAAAGAGATACTTAACATGTGCCACTTTGCATAACTTAAGGAACAAGGATAAAATTATTCAATGAAGTACATTTGTTAGGCCATTACAGAGGTGTAAATGGATCAAAAATCATTATCTATTACTCTTTCCTTTAAGAATTAAGTACAATTCTATAGTTTGTTATTGTTATTATTGCTTCTAAAGTTTGCAACTATCTTGCAGGAATGAGACATTATTCCACCAAAGTAGAAATTAGCAGTCTAAAAAATAAGAAACAGACTCCAATGTTACTGGTAGCTAGGAAACATGGAGGCAATAAAGTAAATTCATGTAGTCATAATGACCTGATGACAGGGTGTGACATAACAGAAATAGTTTGTTAAATTAATAACAATAATTTACCATTCCCAATTATATTTGGATTCTTAGGCATGTATACAGTTAAATATTTCCTAAGAAAAAATTAAAAAGTTTTGGTTGTCATGGTAATGCAGACATACAGAGATTGGGTATTGTGTATAACGTGTGCATAGTTGTTGCAAAGAAAAACCAGTCACTTCTAAGAAAAACAATCTTGCACTCTGGGATACTGAACCTCTCCTTCGTAGTTCAGTGATGAAACAAAACAAAAAGGAATCATATGAAAGTTTGAATTTTGTTTAGATATATAAGACTGCATCCCTTAATTTCGGGATAATTCAAGTTCAAAATAATTGAACAAGACTTGTATTCCCTGGTGGCTTACAATGTCTATAGAAATAAAAAAAACTGCAATAAATCCTACAAAGGTTTTTATTGGTTGCATAATCTGCCATTATGGTAGCCGCCTAACCTAACCCAGTAATCCTACTGAGTATAGGGGACCAACATTTTAACATGGAATCTGGTCCATGGAAGTGTTCTGACATACTGCAAATTACACAGCAAGCTGTGCCAGAGGTGAGGATCCTAAGGGCCTCTGAAAATCCTCACTGAGACAGGGATTCAAACCGGGGGCCTTATGATCTTCAGTCAGACACTGTAACCAGGTTGCTAAGAAGAAAGTATCAGTACTATTTCCACATATGTGTAAAAGACAGGTGGGTGGAAATGACATTATACCATAACCAAAAATATTAATTAGATTGATCCTGGAACTCTTGCTATATAAAACAACACTGGAAAATATACCATAGCAGTACCAGTTTCTAGAAGAGAGAAGAGAAATGTGATTGAAAACTATAAACTAATAGCTCTGAATATGGTGGTGACAGTCACCTATTTCTGAAATGTAACATAGTATATAATTAATGCTGTTCACAACAAGAAGTTAATTAATTACTTTCTTTGTAATGATATAGCAAGTTCGTCAGCTTCTTGCACCGTGGGTTGGAGTGGTACTTGTGAGCCTTGTTGTAGGGGGAATTACCCTGCTTGCCTGCATCATTACTGGTGAAGGAGCAAGCCCATTGCTTGGCTACTCTGGAATTGTCATACAGATTCGTGAGTAATCTGCAATTTTTCTATCTTTTAATTCCAATACCTGTAAGTAATGAAAATGTCAAAAAAACTCTTAAAATATTGATAGGGTAAATACTGATCCTGCCTACAGATGTTAGATAAATTTTCAGTTTGCATTTAATGTTTTTGAATGTCTGAAATTGAAAAGGTAAGAGCTGATTTTGATGAAAAAAAGATGCTTGTTATTAAATAATGATAATGAAGGAACCTTTATTTCTAAAATATTATGGAAAGATTGATCAGTGCACAAAAAAGTAAAGAGGTACATAAAAATTAAAACCTTCGGTTGTGAACAATTTCTTGGCAGAGGAACATAGTGTAAACAGGGTTTACCTTGGACTGTCACCCTGTATACTCCACTTTCTTCTGCTGGTGAAGATTACATTTAAAAAAATTATTTTGATTTTTAGAATTACATTTTGTGTGTGTGTGTGTTAAAGCCATTCTACCATCATATTTGATACCTGCATCAATCTGCATTTTTTTAATAGGGGAGAATATTTACAGATAATTAATTACAGGAAATTAAACATCACTCAGGATACTATACGTGATCAGACACAAGTCAATTTAATTTAATTTAATTTAATTTGATTACAATGGAGCACAGGCTCTGGTGGCAATTTCCCTACACACCCATCTTCCCCCTATCCTGCACCTACCTGCATTTGCCCTCTACAAATTTTATCTTTAAATTCTTTCAAAGTTTTCGGTAAATTATTCATCATTTCTCTTGGTAACTCATTCCAATCCCTGACACCCTTACCTAAAAAAGAGAATCTTCCTACACCCTTGTGCCTGGAATCGAGTGCCAGCTTGTGGTCATGGTCATCTTTTCCCTTCCATGCACTACTTTTCATACCTATTGCAATATCTTTCCATGCCTCATCGCCAGTATATGCCCTGGCCCTCCTCATTCTCCTCCTGTCTTGCAATGAATCTCATTCCAGCTCCTTTATCATATCCGTCACTGATTGCATTCTGCGATAATTTCCAGAAACAAATCTAGCAGCCCTTTTTTGCACCCTCTCCAACTCCTGTATTTGATACGTAAAATGAGGGTCCCATACTACACTACCATATTCGAGCAATGGTCTGACCAAAGTTTTGTAACCCAATTCCTTGACTTCTCTCGTACATCCCCTCATCACTCTCTCCAACAAGTGAAGAACTTTGAAACCTTTTCCTACCACCTGTCCTTTGTGTCCTGCCCAGTTAAGTTTGTTTTCAAAAGTAATTCCAAGATATTAACATTTCAAGTCTTCAGCAAGAAATTCTTTCCCCACCTTATATGCATAATTAACCTTTTGTTTTTTATTTTTGTATCTAATAAGCTGACTCTTCTTTGCATTTATCTTCATTCCATGTTTACCAACCCAATTAGATATCCTGTCCAGATCACCCTGCAACTGTTTACAATCCTCTACTGTTTTGATTCTTTTATACAGCATTATGTCATCTGCAAACAATCTAATTTCAGATAGTAAACAATCAACACAATTATTCATTAGAATAATGAATAGCAATGGTCCCAATATGCTACCCTGTGACACACCCATTTTTACTTCAACTTCTTTTGATACTACATTTCCTACCTTTACTTTCTGTTTTCTACCTTAAATTCTTCTACCCAGCAAAGAGATCCCATTCACTGTAACTAGCAACCAAGTAGTCAAATGATTGACCAAAATTGAAGTGGTGATATACATGTATATATAAAATACAGGAAATTGTTCAATATATAGTAAGTTACCATGACCAGAGATACAGTATTCTTAATAACTTTACCATCCTATTGTTCCTGATATTGTTTTTTTTTCTCCACCATACATTAAACATAAAACAGCTTGAAGCAGAAATGAAGTGTGTTATCACCAGGGCCGGCGTTAGGGGGGGGTAAGCGGGGCAAAAGTACCCAGGCCCGTGCGTCCCATGGGGGCCCTCCGGCCAGTATGCCTAAGTAAATAAAAATCAAACGCAAAATTCTACAATCTGCACCTATCATTGTGAACAAAAGGCGAGAGCGCTGGAGGCCCATACCTAATCTGCGGGATTATTATTTTTAAACATGTTTGTATTTAACTAGTGATTAAATTAGCGCAAAATACTAATACACTGTGGTTGTATGACAAAAGCGGCCAGTGACATACCAAAGTGACAAACCCACACGGGGTGGGTGGGGGGTTTTACGGTATACCTGCCCTCTACTACCTGCATTTATTTCGATGTTATAGTGCTCACAAGATACCAGACCCGGCGAAAGGGGTATTTCCTCAAATCCAGTTGATACATGAAATCGATAATGCTTGGTGGGATATGATGCACATTTTTATTTAATTAACAAATCAATCGATATGGAACTTGTTTACTGGATATTAAAGTAATGTAATTTGCAAAAAATTTTCTTCTTGTCATCCAAGCGTCACAGATTTGTTGTAAACATTAGCAACAGTCATTGCAAATGTTGTCGATGTATTAGGTTTGCTCGCAAACAGTTTTAACAAACAGAAAATCATGCAGTATTTTAGCGAATGTGAATAACTTTGTCACCTTCCCCTTCTACATTCCAAGAACATATTTTGTCAGTCATCTTTAGTTACGAGATCCTAAGAAGAAAATTCTTTCAATTAGGTTCTAAATCTATTAGGTTTTCGTATATAACGTTTTATTTCCTGTTCTAAGACATAGAATAAGTAGCTCCAGTGAATGTTTCCCTTTCTGCACAATTGACAACGACTTTGTGAATTATAATATTTATTCCTAGTTTTAATGTATGTTTGAATTGAGGCTAAAGAGGGACCTACCACTACAAAAGATAGCATGGAGTATGTGTATTGCGCTGGGATTGTCAGTACATCGTCCGTGGGATATTTTCCGCTGGTATCTCTTAGAGCACGTTTTTGTGACTTAAATAGTTTCTGTGCTTATAAAGATTTTCCCCAGAATGAGATCTGGGCGTGACCTAGTTACTGCCTTCTGAAGGCTATCGTACATTAGTACTGATCGGTCAGTGTTTTATAATACAAGAAACTAAAAATAGTAAAGTTAAAAAAGGTTCTGCAGATTTGCAGTATGTGAAAACTTAGCATTTTTTCTGCCTCTCAAATAAGTTTTTCTATGTACTAATATTTCTAACATAAATTAACAATATATTGCTTGTCAGTCATTATTTCTCAGCAGCCGAGCAGTCTATTATTTTTGGGTAAAGTTGCGTCCATTAAAAGAATTGTCTTTTTGAAATTTTTTTATTGCTGATATTATTGGTGAAATGTATCCTGATTCCAACTGAAAACAGAGCGTTCCATTTGCGTCACTAAATAAAAAACGTCTGACAGTAAATGCTAAGAGCGCCCAAAGCCTTAATGTGGGGATCCACCAAGAGCGCAAAATGTTTGCAAATTTTTCTCCTTGTGGCGCTCACTCATTAAATCTTTGTGGCGTCCATGCCGCGGAGGGTTGCGCAGATGTAATCACTTTTTTTGGAATTGTTTCAAAAACGTATAATTTTTTTCATTCTAGTCCCAAAAGATGGAAAGTTTTGAAAGAAAATATTGGATCTTCCCTTCACGGGCTATCGGAAACGAGATGGTCTGCGCGGATAGATGCCGTGCGTCCATTTGCTAAGCATTTGCCAGGATTACAAAGGGTGGTTGAACTTGCATTTAACTTTAATTTGGCTGCAGAGGCACGCACTGAACTAAAGGGCATTCAGAAGTACTTAAAATCATTTAAATGTATCGTCATGTCTACAATTTGGTACAAAGTATTAACTGCAATAAACATACGAAGCGTTGTGCTTCAAGCAAGGGAAGCTACAGTCGATGTTAAAAGTGCCAATATTAAGAGTCTAGTGGAAGAATTAAATGAATTGAGAGACAGTTGGGATACCATTTACGCAGAAAGTTGCAAGGTAGCAGAAAATATTGGAATATCACCAGACTTCAATTTGACGATAAGCGGCACAGAGAAACGGAAAGGCAAAAGAAAACGCTTTGTAGATGAAACATCCGAAGATTTAAACCTGCACCCAGAGGACAGTTTTAAAGTAAATGTTTTTAACATTATTCTAGATACAGTTATAGGAAACTTAACTATAAGGTATGATGCCATAGAAAAAATGATGGACACATTTGGTTTCTTGTGGAACTATATAAGCCTAGACCATTCTACACTATCAGAGCAGGTGGAATACAAGGCATCTTTGTACGGTGTGGACGTTAATACGCAGGATTTAAAAGAAGAAATTTTGCTGTTAAAAAAGATTCATGTAGCTAATTTTGGATCCAAGCCACTTCCCCCTTTGCATCTTCTTAATGCTCTGCATAAATGCAATTTTAATAACATATTTCCCAATGTAATGGTAGCCTTACGTATTTTCTGCACTTTGCCTGTTACTGTTGCACAAGCAGAGCGGTCATTTAGCGTTCTTGCAAGAGTTAAGAATTGTTTGAGAACTACAATGGGACAAGAACGGCTTGTTGGATTAGCTATGATAGCAATTGAATCAGAGTTAGCCCGCTCATTGGATTATACCGCGATTATAAAAGAATTCGCATCTAAAAAAGCTAGAAAGGAAGTATAATTTTGTAAAGTATAGAATTTATGTAAACTGAGAACATTAAAAAACTTTCTTAAAATGCATTACATTTTTCTTTGCTTGAAATATTCTGAATTTATAAAAAAAATATAATAAAAAAATGACGGGGGGGGGGGGCCTAAGAATGGTTACCCGGGGCCCGAGAATCCTAGCGCCGGCCCTGGTTATCACAAGTCTGGTTCAAAAGCAGAGGAAATAAATTACAATAAATGTAACAGAATAAAAACACTTTTTTCACCATTATCCTGCCACCAATAAAATTCTATGTGATAATAATAATATTTAATTCAATTGCAAGGGAGCGCATGATTTGGTAACAATTTCCTTATGCTCCCATCTTCCCCCTTTCCTGCACCCACCTAAATTTACCCTCTACAAATTTTAACTTTAAATTCTTTCAAAATGTTTGGTAAATTTTTCATCATTTCTCTTGGTAACTTATTCCATTCCTTGACACCCTTACCTAAAAAGAGAGTCTTCTTACACACTTGTGCCTGAAATTGAATCCCAGCTCATGGTCATGATCCCTTCCATGCATTACTTATGTATCATGTCCTTAATATGTGTTTTTCTGTGGTTTCTTACTCTTTGCGGTACTTTGAATTCCATCATCTGTTTCCAAGTTTGTAGTCTCAATAACTCAGTTTTCCAATGCATTTCTTTAAGTTTAAGATTTCAAGATCCAACAAAGGAAGTGCTATATTTTTTAACTAGGCACATGCTGTTCAAGGTAAAGACAGTTAAGTTTTTACGTGAACTGTTACAGAACATAACTCAATGGTATTGTTTTTTTTTTTTCAAATATTTAAGTATTTTCAAAATTACCAGACAATTTGTTCATAAACAAGAAAGTCTGTGATGTTAAGTTGAATTTTATTTATCAATCTTGTTTCATGGATCCCTGCTGAGGAAGGACTTCTGGGAGGTGAAACATGTCATTGTTAATACACATACATACAATATGAGTCATAATCATAGTAAAAAAAAGTATATGTTCCAAAGACAAATAAAGAGAATAACAATAAACATTCATTTTTACAACTAAATTTTGTAAAAGTCATATTTAATACAATTAATTAATATGTTCAAATTCTTGAATGGAATAGGAGTTGCCGAAAGATAATCTCTCAGTTTTTCTTTAAATATATCTTTATTATCTGCAGACTGTTTTATACTCTTTGGGAAGTTTACTAAACAGATGTATACCAGAATAATTAACTCCTCTTTGTACTAATGATAGAGATGTTTGTGTTTTGTGCAAGTTATTTCTGTTTCTTGTATTGAAATTGTGTACCTGTGAATTAGAAGTAAACAGGTTAAAATGATCTATGACAAAGCACATGGGAGAATATATATACTGAGAAGTCATTGTAAGAATATTGAGTTTTTTAAAAAGTTGTCTGTAAGAAGTTCTTGGTTGTACCTTACACAACATCCTAATAGCTCTTTTCTGTGCTATGAAAACTTTTTTACTTTGTGAAGAGTTTCCCCAAAAAATTATGCCATATAACATCACTGAATAAAAATATGAGGAGTACACCTGTTTCGTTAATTCTAGATTTGCTGTTAGAGAAAGTGTTCGTATTGCAAAGGTAGTACTACTGGATAAAGGAAACAAAGAAACTGCCGCGAGGCACTGAAAATAAGGTAGGATAGGGAAAATAAACAGTTACCCGTCACTTACCACAGATGAAGGCAGGAGGGCGAGACACGTAAAAACACAGAAACACACGAATTGCACAATATTTCGTGTAGCTTAATTCAAAAAGTTGAAAATAAATAATAAAGTTGTAAATAAATTAAAAAAAAGTAAAAAATAATATAATAATATATATAAAAATAAAAACAAAAATAAAAAATAATAAAAAATAAATAACCGACTGTAAAGTGAAATGAGAGATGGCAAGTGACAGGTTTAACATAGGTTTAGGCAAGGGGTGTGTCTGGTGTCAAGGATATGTTGATAGGCTAGTTCCCATCTGCGGAGTTCTGAAGGGGTGGTGGTATTCGGAAAAACTCTAATTGCACTGACTGTAAAACAGGTGTTGAGGTTGTTTGAATTATGGAAGTTCGCATGAATTGCCACAGGATGGTCTGGGTTGGAAGTATAAACTGTTTGCCTGTGGCCATTCATTCTGTAGGAAAGTTGTTGAGTGGTGAGACCAATGTAAGAGGCAGTGCAGTGGATGCAGGTGAGTTGGTAAATAAGGTGAGTGGTAGCACATGTGGCATGTCCAATTACAGGGAAAGATTCGCCTGTGACAGGATTAGAGTAAGTAGTGGTGGCAGGGTGCATGCTGCAAGTTTTACAGCGGGGTCTGTAACATGGGAAAGATCCCTGTGGAGGTCTAGGGGAGTCGGCAGGTAAATACTTGTGGACCAAGATGTTGTACAGATTGGGCGGTCTGCTGAAGCAAGTGCGGGGAGCAGTGGGTAGGATTTTGGGAAGGAGGAGACGCATTTCAGGGAAGGAACGTAAGAAATCATGCCCACGGCGGAGTATCTGGTTGACAGATTCCAGGCCAGGAAAGAACTGGGTGACAAGTGTTGGTCCACGGTCAGCTTTAAGAGGTGCAGAACGAGGGTTGTGGGTGATGGCACGGGAAATTTGTTTTTCCACAAGATCATGGGGGTATCGGCGGGAAACAAGGGCTTGGGATAGTTTTTGAGAGTAACTGGAGATTGATTCATGATCAGAACAGATGCGTCTGCCACGGATTGCAAGGCTGTATGGAAGGGAACGTTTAATGTGGAAGGAGTGACAACTGTCAAAGTGTAGGTATTGTTGTAAATTGGTCGGTTTAATGTGTACTGAGGTATGGAGGGTCCCCTGTCGTAGGGTGATATCTACGTCGAGGAAGGTGATACAGGTGTGGGAATATGACCATGTGAAATTGATGGAGTGATTATCATTTAATGAGTTGAGGAAGTCTAGGAGGTGGTCCTCCCCGTGGGTCCAGATCATAAATATATCATCTATGTATCTGAACCACACGAGGGGACTGAGTGGGGAATTCTTCAGAAAAATATTTTCCAGACGGCCCAGGAGAAAGGATGTTCTGGGAAGACTGTTTGGAGGGCGCATATCCAAGAAGTGCTGAAGGGAACTGAGGCCTTCAAGGTGGGGAATATTGGTGTACAAGGAGGTTACGTCAATTGAAACCAGGAGGGAGTCTGGTGGTAGAGGACTGGGGACTTTTGACAGACGTTCCAAAAAATGTGGTGTGTCTTTGATGTAAGATGGAAGGTTCTGCACAAAAGGTTGGAGGTGGTGATCCACCAAGGCTGAGATTCGTTCAGTGGGGGAACCATAGGCCGCAACTATAGGTCGTCCCGGATTGCCAGCCTTGTGTATCTTGGGGAGAAGGTACAGAGTAGGTGTGCGGGGATTTTGAGGGGTGAGAAGGGATAAGGATTGTGAAGAAAGACCTTATAAGGGGCCTAGGAGGTCCAGGAAGGAGCGAATTTCGAGGCAGATGGAAGAGGTGGGATCTGTGGCATGTGGACGATAGGTGTTGGTATCAGAGAGCTGTTTAAGGGCCTCCGCATCATAGTCAATGCGGTCCATGACCACGGTGGTGGAGCCCTTGTCTGCTGGGAGGATAATGATATTTTTGTTATTGGACAGTTCTCTCATGGCCCGGATTTCAGTAGGGTTGAGGTTATTGGAGTTGGGAATAGAGTTGAGGAAAGATTTTGAGGATAAGGTCGATGTGAGGAAGTCTTGGAACAGGAGGAGGGGATGATTTTGGGGAAGTGGAGGAGGGTCAAGTTGGGATGGTGGTTTGAACTGCTCTAAGCTGGACTCAATCTTACCTCGGCGGCTGTCACACTCTTTTGTGGTAGCAAAGTGATACCGCCAGCGGAGTGTGCGGCAGAAAGCAAGCGAGTCCCGGACCAGAGCAGCATGGTCGAACTTGGGAATAGGCGAGAAGGAAAGTCCCTTGGAGAGGCACCTCAACGGTCAGTGGTCAACCTCTCATCCACGTCCTTGTCTGAACCACAACTCTCTATCCTCTCCAAGGGACTTTCCTTCTCGCCTATTCCCAAGTTCGACCATGCTGCTCTGGTCCGGGACTCGCTTGCTTTCTGCCGCACACTCCGCTGGCGGTATCACTTTGCTACCACAAAAGAGTGTGACAGCCGCCGAGGTAAGATTGAGTCCAGCTTAGAGCAGTTCAAACCACCATCCCAACTTGACCCTCCTCCACTTCCCCAAAATCATCCCCTCCTCCTGTTCCAAGACTTCCTCACATCGACCTTATCCTCAAAATCTTTCCTCAACTCTATTCCCAACTCCAATAACCTCAACCCTACTGAAATCCGGGCCATGAGAGAACTGTCCAATAAAAAAAATATCATTATCCTCCCAACAGACAAGGGCTCCACCACCGTGGTCATGGACCGCATTGACTATGATGCGGAGGCCCTTAAACAGCTCTCTGATACCAACACCTATCGTCCACATGCCACAGATCCCACCTCTTCCATCTGCCTCGAAATTCGCTCCTTCCTGGACCTCCTAGGCCCCTTACAAGGTCTTTCTTCACAATCCTTATCCCTTCTCACCCTTCAAAATCCCCGCACACCTACTCTGTACCTTCTCCCCAAGATACACAAGGCTGGCAATTCGGGACGACCTATAGTTGCGGCCTATGGTTCCCCCACTGAACGAATCTCAGCCTTGGTGGATCACCACCTCCAACCTTTTGTGCAGAACCTTCCATCTTACATCAAAGACACACCACATTTTTTGGAACGTCTGTCAAAAGTCCCCAGTCCTCTACCACCAGACTCCCTCCTTGTTTCAATTGACGTAACCTCCTTGTACACCAATATTCCCCACCTTGAAGGCCTCAGTTCCCTTCAGCACTTCTTGGATATGCGCCCTCCAAACAGTCTTGCCAGAACATCCTTTCTCATATCCCTTGCCAACTTTATCCTCTCCAAAAACTATTTCTCCTTCAACTCCCAGATTTACCACCAGATACGCGGCACTGCCATAGGTACCCGCATGGCCCCGTCCTATGCTAACCTTTTCCTGGGCCGTCTGGAAAATATTTTTCTGAAGAATTCCCCACTCAGTCCCCTCGTGTGGTTCAGATACATAGATGATATATTTATGATCTGGACCCATGGGGAGGACCACCTCCTAGACTTCCTCAACTCATTAAATGATAATCACTCCATCAATTTCACATGGTCATATTCCCACACCTGTATCACCTTCCGCGACGTAGATATCACCCTACGACAGGGGACCCTCCATACCTCAGTACACATTAAACCGACCAATTTACAACAATACCTACACTTTGACAGTTGTCACCCCTTCCACATTAAACGTTCCCTTCCATACAGCCTTGCAATCAGTGGCAGACGCATCTGTTCTGATCATGAATCAATCTCCAGTTACTCTCAAAAACTATCCCAAGCCCTTGTTTCCCGCCGATACCCCCATGATCTTGTGGAAAAACAAATTTCCCGTGCCATCACCCACAACCCTCGTTCTGCACCTCTTAAAGCTGACCGTGGACCAACACTTGTCACCCAGTTCTTCCTGGCCTGGAATCTGTCAACCAGATACTCCGCCGTGGGCATGATTTCTTACGTTCCTTCCCTGAAATGCGTCTCCTCCTTCCCAAAATCCTACCCACTGCTCCCCGCACTTGCTTCAGCAGACCGCCCAATCTGTACAACATCTTGGTCCACAAGTATTTACCTGCCGACTCCCCTAGACCTCCACAGGGATCTTTCCCATGTTACAGACCCCGCTGTAAAACTTGCAGCATGCACCCTGCCACCACTACTTACTCTAATCCTGTCACAGGTGAATCTTTCCCTGTAATTGGACATGCCACATGTGCTACCACTCACCTTATTTACCAACTCACCTGTATCCACTGCACTGCCTCTTACATTGGTCTCACCACTCAACAACTTTCCTACAGAATGAATGGCCACAGGCAAACAGTTTATACTTCCAACCCAGACCATCCTGTGGCAATTCATGCGAACTTCCATAATTCAAACAACCTCAACACCTGTTTTACAGTCAGTGCAATTAGAGTTTTTCCGAATACCACCTCCCCTTCAGAACTCCGCAGATGGGAACTAGCCTATCAACATATCCTTGACACCAGACACACCCCTGGCCTAAACCTACGTTAAACCTGTCACTTGCCATCTCTCATTTCACTTTACAGTCGGTTATTTATTTTTTATTATTTTTTTATTTTTGTTTTTATTTTTATATATATTATTATATTATTTTTTACTATTTTTTTATAAATTATTATTATTTATTTACAACTTTATTATTTATTTTCAACTTTTTGAATTAAGCTACACAAAGATTATATTGTTTTGTTTCACTTTTATCGCTGGTCAAGCTTCCCCCCCCCCCCTTCCCGGCAATTCTACCACTACCACGCGTTTTCTGCCTGTGCTTCATTCATGTGGCGGGTTGGGATGTGACCACATCTTTCCCCCTGCCATATGTCTCGCCTCCCACATGAGTAAGACTAAGGTCGAAATATTGTGCAATTCGTGTGTTTCTGTGTTTTTACGTGTCTCGCCCTCCTGCCTTCATCTGTGGTAAGTGAAAGGTAGTACTACTTAACTTCTTCAGTAGTGAAGTGATATGTTCATGCCAATAGAGTTTCTCATCTATTTTAATGCCAAGGAATTTTATACTAATTCTATTTCTAATATTGTGTTATTTTTAGAGCTTACTTGTAAATCTGGCTGTGCATAATTTTTTGTTTTAAACCTAATATAATGTGTTTTTTTCAAAATTTTATTTTAATGAATTTGCCTTAAACCAATTTGATACTTCACTAAGTACTTCACATACATTAAATTCTAGATTGCTGTTTGGTGTTTTTGTCACAGTCAGATTAGTGTCATCTGCAAATAAAACACTCTTATCTTTGTCAGATAAGTTTCCAGGAAGGTCATTGATGTACAACAAGAAGAGGAGGGGCCCCAGGACAGAACCTTGTGGAAGTCCATGTTTTATTTTCTCCCAGTCCGATGAAGCATCTTTACTTATTTTAGGATCAAAAATGGAAACTTTTTGCATTTGACTTTCCATGTATGATTTAAACCATTTACCTGCAGTTCCATAAATACCATAGTATTCCATTTTCTTCCAAATTAATTCATGATTTACACAGTCAAATGCTTTTGCAAGATCACAAAATATTCCTACAGGGCTCATTTTATTATTCAGTTCTTCAAATGTGTTATTTAAAAATGAATATATAGCCATTTATATAGATGATCCTTTTTGGAACCCAAATTGTGATTTAGTGAGGGTATTATTTGTTTAACATGTTTTATTACTATACAGTATATGACTTTTTCAAAAATCTTTGAGAATCCTGAAAGTAATGAAATGGGATGGTAGTTATCTACACATGTTGCTTCTCCTTTTTTAAACAACTGTTTTACAACTGAATATAATCAGTGACTACAGAAAGCAGAAAGGTAGGGTAGGAAATGCTGTATCAACGGAAGTGAAATTTGGTTTGCCAAGGGGAAATGTATTAGGATCATTGTTATTTGTCATTCTAATGAATGAGTGTGATGGCAGCTCACTATCAGAACTTAAATTATTTGTAGATGACATAAAGCTGTATAACAGGATCATAGTGGTAGAAGATTGTGAACAGCTGCTGGCTGATCTGGTCAGTATATGTAGCTGGGTAGATCAACAAGGGATGAAGATAAATGCAAAGAAGAGTCAGTTTATTAGGAACACAGATAAAAAAATAGATTGATTGGGAAAGAAGTGCTTGTTGACGACTTGAAATGTAAAAACCTTGGCATAACATTTAATAACATACTCAACTGGACAGGACACATTGGTAGTAGGATAAGGTTTCAAATCCTTCATTTGTTGGAGAGAGTGGTAAGGGGATGTACTAATAGTATAAGAGCTAGTAATGTCATGAAAAAGTTAATTTTAGGTCACTGGTTTTTTGGTATTTCTTTTCTGATTGAAGTTGGGTATGAATGTGGTATGTCTGACACCTGGGAGAAGTTGCGATTACTTGTTCCCATCCCTTTTGTACAGGTAAAAATTGTGCATTGTGAAATTATTATAAAACAAATTTCCTTTTATTTATCATTTTCTTTGTCTTTTTAGCAATATAAATTTACAATGTCCAGAGAGTTTTAACATTGCTAACATCACGAAAGATACAATTAAAAAGTAAAACAATTTTAAACCATTTTAGTATAGCTTTAATTTTAATACAATTTAGTTATATAATCAAACAATATAATGTAAATTTGACTGACCGATATTTGGTTGTATAATTGGGAGTGAGACCAATTTAAGTCTTGGAGAGAGTAGGTGAGTTAGAAGAATGTGGCAACTAATTTGTTTTAAACTAACAAAATATAAACAATTATTGTAAACATGTTGACAGTCATGTATAAAAGATAATATGGAATTTTAAACATTTTTCTTTTTCATCGCCCACAATGACAAAATGAAATTTTACAAAACATAACACAATGAACATAAACACACAATGAACATAAACACACAACACCATCTTAAAGAATAGCATCTGTGACTGCTTATATCTCATGATGCCCTCTGTCGCAGCTATCTCTCTCACACAACACATGAATTAATTGATGCACTCTTCAAACTCAACTATTCTCCCTGAGACTTAAATTGGTCTGGCTCCTAATTAAGCAACCAAATTTCTGGCAAATTTATGTTATGTTCTTTTATTGTAGAACTATACCATATTAAAATTTCAGCTATACTAAAATGGTTTGAAAATTGTTTATTTATAATTGTATCTGACACAATGTTAGCAATGATAAAACTGTCTGGTAACTATAATTATTATTGCTAAGAAGACAGAAAATTATTTAAAAAATTGTGTTAAAATGCACAATTCTTATCTGTACAAAATGGATGCACACAGGCAAATGCAACCACAGCTACCTGCCAGATGCACCACATCCATATCAAACTTCAATAAGAAAAGAAATATTAAGAAACCAACTGACATAAAATTCTTTCTCCAAAATATTGCTAGAGACCTTTTACTATAGAGAAGTAAGGGAATTGTAATGTAACACATTGGTCAGTCCATTACTTGAAAGTAGTAGTGCAGAATGGTACCCACATTTTGCATGTCAAATACAGGAGTTGGAGTGTGTGCAAAGAAGGGCTGCTAGATTTGTCTCTGGAAATTACTGCAGAACACAATCAGTAAGTAATATGATAAAGATGCTGGAATGGGATTCATTGGAAGACATGAGGAGGGTGATGGGAATTATGGGAGTATACTAGGCATACATTGGTGATGTGGCATGGAAAGTTATTGGTGGAAGTATTAGGAGAGGTGCATGCAACGGAAAAGATGACCTTTACCACAAATTGTCTCTTGATTTTAAGGATAAGGATGTAGGAAGATTTTCTTTTGTGGGTAAGAGGGTGAGGGACTGGAGTAAATTACCAAAGGAAATCATGAATAATTTACCAAAAATGCTAAAAGAATTTAAAGTTAAAACTAAATAGAGGGTAAAAGTAAGCAGGAAAAGGAAAGGAGAAAAATGGGTGTGTAAGGAAATTGCTCCCAGAGCAAATGCTCTATTGCCATTAAATTAAATTAAACAACAAATGATGATCTGAAAATTGTGATCAAGATGTGCTTGTAAAGTTTTTCATTGTTGCACTAAAGTGATCATTTGCTAGACAATGGGTAAAGCCATTTTTCATAGATGACAGTACTCTGATCTACTGTTTCAGGAAGATTGCAATAAAGGCATATGTACAATTTTTGTTAACATAGATATGAACAACACTGAATACTTTTTCTGGTTCTGAAGAAGCACAGATATGTGTGGAAAAATATTGTATCGAATCAGTGGTCATAATAAAGATTAATAAAAACAGCTTTAATCAAATGACAATTACTCATAATTAAGGTTTAGCCAGTTACAATAAACATTTAGGAAGAACAGCTAATCAGAGTATAATTAGAGGTAATTGTAACCTCCAATTGACAAATAAAGGTATAACTTTCAGCTGCTAACTTGAAAAGATTGCTTGACTTATTTTTAAATTGAATACTTTTTTCTTGTTATAGCCAAGCACAGTCATATTCGGAAAAGAAATTCTATAGCATCAGTCATCATAGTAAAGTGTGAACCGAAAAACAATTATTTGTAATTAGAGTTTACCAGTTAGAATAGACAGTTAGGAAGAACAACTAATCAGAATATAATTAGGCTAATTATAACCACCAAATGACAGAAAAAAATCTTTCAGTATCTAGCTTGAATAGATTACCTGACTTATATTTAAGTGGAAAGTAAAATTTATTTTTCCATATGTCAGTAGATTATAATTTTTTGCAATAGTAGAATGTATACTGCTGTAATTAGGATGTATTACTCAAATTTATACTAATAAGGAAGGTCAGGGAAAGTACACTAGTAGCTCACCACAGATAAAAGCTAGAAGTCCATGACAAACACAAGGTCATCCTTCCTTCATCTGTGATGAGTGAAGGTTTTCTTCTCTGTTCTTCCTTATTTTAACAGCATAACAGCATTTTCATTAACACTATAATAAAATTTATTCTATCTAGAACAGTGTTTCCCAACGTGGGGCCCACACCCCACAGGGGGGCAATTTGGTTTTTTTAGGGGGGCAATTTAGAAATTGACTTGATACGACTTTACCGCTTTCTCTTTGGGTTATTTAAACACAATGCCAGATATGGTTACAAAATATAGCAAAAAAGCAAATTCTTAAAAGGATCACACTAAATTGCCATAATAAATGTTTATTATAAATCTTTTGAATTTGAATTTTAGTATTTCATTATATGTTTTTTTAATTTTACTTACTGTGTTTTATGATAATATTAAAGAGTTTTCTTTCAAAAACCATCCTATATCAGTTTCTTTAATAACAAATAATTTTTTTTATTAAAAATTATGTATGGGGGGCAAAAATATGTTGAAAGTGGGACATGACCCAAAAAAGGATGGGAAACACTGATCTAGAATAATCTGATAGATCTAAGTTTAGGCTTAAAATAGGATCATCATATTTTTTCCCTCATTCCCAAGACTTTGGTGTATTGATGAAATTAATATGAGATTAAAGACTGGGAGAGTCTGAGTCTGACTAATGCTAAAATGAGAATATGAAAAATTATCTATTTTTCTATTTTCTGTCCCCAAAAATAACATCCAAAACAACAATATTAATACTATCACATAAACATAACACAGAAGTAATATTTATATATTGTTACAACCTGAACAAATTTATTTGTGTCAGAAAACAAATATGATGAAATTGGATTGAAAATGTTTCAGGTTTCTGCCAGTGGCTTGTGGTTTTCAGCTATTATCGTCAACTGGTTGAAATGAGTTCAGTCCCTTGTGCTGCAGCTATTGTGGTGACTCCAGATGCAACACGAATTGCTCCAAATATGCTTGGTTACTCTGATCCGATGCTAAAGCCATCTGAAGTGTAACTTGATTACTTTATCCCAGCAACCGTCCTGTTAACAGGGTGATCTCTGCTCAAACTTATCCAGACCTCTCCCTTTCAGCTTGAAATATCAGTGAGAAGTGTAATAGTTAAGAATTGTATAACAGTACTACAAAAGAAATTGTCAATGGATAGCAAAAGTAACTTAAGATTACTTGACATTATTTTTACCAATGATATAACAAGATGACACATTTTTGCAGCATCTCGGATTTCTGATTAAAAAAAGAAGAAGAAAAGATAATAATTGTACATACATACCACTAAGTTAAATGTCGTACAAGGTCTGTGTGCTACTTTGTTAACTGACTGGTGTCACTTGCTGTGAAAGCAACAAAAAAAATAAAGTAGACTAAACTGTGTAAAGAAAAACTTTATGTACTGTTATTTGTTTGAATTGCTATTGGTTCCTAAAAAAATCTTGTGAGAACATAATGTAAAAGCAGCTTAAGGCACCAGCAAGTTGAATCCAAATATTTAACTTTATTATTCTTTTTTGTGCCATTAATACTGATCTTTTATGTTTTTATAATAAAGTCTTGATAAATATTTGACTAAAGTGTTATATAAAAATCAAACCAAACACATTGATTGAAAGTTTTCTTGACCAAATAAATACTGAGAGTCAGCTTATTAGATACACAAATAAAAAACAAAAGGTTAATTATGAATATAAGGTAGGGAAAGAATTGCTTGCTGAAGACTTGAAATGTAAATATCTTGGAATTACTTTTGATAACATACTTAGCTGGCCATGACACATAGGACAGGTGGTAGGAAAAGGTTTCAAAGTTCTTCACTTGTTGGAGAGAGTGATGAGGGGATGTACGAGAGAAGTCAAGGAACTGGGTTACAAAACTTTGGTCAGACCATTGCTCGAATATGGTAGTGTAGTATGGGACCCTCATTTTACGTATCAAATACAGGAGTTGGAGAGGGTGCAAAAAAGGGCTGCTAGATTTGTTTCTGGAAATTATCGCAGCATGCAATCAATGACGGATATGATAAAGGAGCTGGAATGGGATTCCTTGCAAGACAGGAGGAGAATGAGGAGGGTCATGGGAGTGTACAGGGCACATACTGGCGATGAGGCATGGAAGGATATTGCAATAGGTATGAAAAGTAGTGCATGGAAGGGAAAAGATGACCATGACCACAAGCTGGCACTCGATTTCAGGCACAAGGGTGTAGGAAGATTCTCTTTTTTAGGTAAGGGTGTCAGGGATTGGAATGAGTTACCAAGAGAAATGATGAATAATTTACCAAAAACTTTGAAAGAATTTAAAGATAAAATTTGTAGAGGGCAAATGTAGGTAGGTGCAGGATAGGGGGAAGATGGGTGTGTAGGGAAATTGCCAACGGAGCCTGTGCTCCATTGCAATTAAATTAAATTAACTGACAGCAAAGGGTTGTGATATGGTCAACTATAATAAAACCAACAAAACGCTAAGGGAAACAAAACAATAATAATTGGAAGTGTTTACAGAATATCAACACTTCATTTACCAAAACTGAAGGGAAGAGAAAAACACAAAAAAGCTTAAAAGTGACCCCTTTTAGTCATACAAAAAACAAACCTAAGCACATGGCAGTTTTGAATGATAGATGATGCCCAGGGACTTTGAGCAAAAAATTGTTAAAATTAACCAACACAATGCAGCTCAATGCCTGCTCAAATCAATAAAGTATAACTCTTCAGTAGTGTAAACATTTAAAAGTTTTCTGTTGACCACTAGGATTAAAGTGAGGATGGAATGCAGATATTTCAATGAGTGAAAATAATGGTGTAGGAAATGGTGACAGATACATTGTACACAAATAATTAATAGCTAAAATATTACTGCAGGGGTAAAAAGTGTAAGTACAAGGGAAAGTAAAATATTATCTGGACGTTTGTAATAAAACACTTTTTAATAGTCATACAGCTTTCTGCGAATACATGTTTACAGTTGATACTACTGTGGTGATGCATGCCTCACTTAACGTTGATCGCAACAATACTGAGTTGGCAGTGACAGCCTAAACATGTCTGCTTCACTCGCAGTTTGCATGAAAGAAGAACAGAAGGCAGGGATACAATTTCTTTGGTCAGAAGGAGTGAAAGGAGCTTAAATTCATTGTAGACTTTTATCACAGAATGGTGACAGTACATTGTCTTGGACAAGTGTTCTTGAGTAGATCGAGAATTTTTTAATTTTTTTTTTTTATTATTTAACACACATATTTACAGCCTAGTATCTGGCAACTAAAATAGGTCTTAATTTAACACAACAGTTTTACATGTGATACTTCAACACCTTACTTCACAATCAATTTTTGTTATATATAGTTTTGGCAATATCTGTACAGTCTGCTAGTTGGCACGATACATATGATTGTTTCGCTGTTAACATATATAACATTTGACTTTGATGTCAAGGAAAAATGGTGACAAAGCTGGAACTCTGCATCTTTGAAACATCCAAATATTAAAGATCCCACAACTGGACTTCCGGGATTCCATTTAAATAGAGACCAGTGGGTGAAACTAAATCACCTAAGATCGGGCCACGCAAAATGCAACACCATGCTGTATAAGTGGGGTCTTCAGGATTTTCCTGCATGTGACTGTGGTGCTCCTTCCCAGAGTGTGGAGCATATCATCAAGGAATGCCCTCTAAGGAAATATGATGTACCATTTGAAGATGTTTTCAGTGCTACAACTTCCTTCATAGAATGGCTGGTGGAACTGAACATCAGTTTCTGAATGCTACCAACATTCTTGTCATTGTATATATTTATATGTATTATATTAGTTTCTTAGCAATACGACAAATAAATAAATAATAGGTTTCTAAACTAGCCGTATTTCACAACACTCCATTGTTATAATTGATTGTTTTCTAATTTTATAGTATTTGCAGTTTCCTGCACACTTAATGGTTAGAATTTTTAATATTTCACCATGTAACTTTATACTTCTATCACTGCTACTATTACTAAACAAGTATTTAATATTACTACTATTACTACTCTACCATCTAAGAAAACATTTTCCAGTATTGCTATCCGAATGGTAATCTGAATTCCAGATCTCCCGGAATAGTGCATAGTCTCTGACAGCCAAAGTGACCGAGAAAGCCTCCCATTGGGAGACTGGCCACCTCCAACATGGGTTGAGAGAACTACTTTTACAATAAAATATATATAATTACAGAAGTACAGAGTTTTTAATATCTGGTTAATAATTTGTTAGTTCTCACATATGAACTAGATAAGTTAACATTTACTGCCGGGATTTGTTATTTTCAATAGTGTAGGTTTGAACAAATTCCCTTTTTAAGATTATTGGCTACATAATTGAACAAATATTATATATTACTAACTATTAACAGTTTTTACATATTTTAAGAGATAACAATGTTTTACTTATTTTCTGTAAATAAATGTACCTAGGTCAGAATCTGCATCAGTGGCTCAAGACTGCAACTATTATCTATTATTTGTTTTATTGCAATGCCAGATCACATTTTATGTATCGGACTATATGTTATGTTAGCATTAGTTACAAACTTTTATGTATACTATATATTTTTATAAGTGTTTGTTTAGCAAGTTCTTATTGTAAGAACGGAGACTTTCCTGGCGTATGCTTGAAATGAAGTACCGCAGATAGTGTTTTGAAAACATGATATTTCAATGACTAGCTCCGTCGTCTTCATCAGGTGTCGAGACCAGTGGCGTAGCTAGGGGGGGGGGGGGGCGGTGGGGGCGGTCCGCCCCGGGTGTCACCCGTTTGGGGGTGACACCCGCATTTCGAAAATAGTAATCGAAATTAGTGTGACACCGAAAAAAAAAGAAAATTAATAAACTTCTTTTATCCTTTGGTGTCGAAACATGTCTACTTTTATTGTTATGAATATTTGTTTTTAGGTTGATCTATCGCTTTTTCAAATGCGATCCAGGGAGCTGTGCTCATTCGTTATAGTTGAATAAAATTGTTGGCAATAACGTACGCTTAAACAAAGAGAGCATCGCTCTGTAGCTCCAACAATCACAAGAAATCGTTGATTCTTGTGCTTGCCGTCCGTCACTTTTGTTTGGTTTGTTAGAAGCGGCGGTGGATATAATGTAAGTTTTCTTGTATAAAAAGAGGAAGTTTTAAAATTAAAGTTTATATATAATTGCTAAAATCATAGTAATTAGACAGTTAAATTGTAAATCCTCGAAAATATTTAGAGAAAAATTGGAAATGAAAACCAAGCGTTTTTCGGAATACGCATAGTCTAGGTTTTAAAATTGTTTTGCTTATTTAGAGTACCATTAGCTTTCAAGCTAAGGTTTATAAGTGCTTTGAAGTTTTTCTAGTAATTTTTGAATTTATTATCTGACAGGTTCGTGATGCACAAACTGAGTACATTTCGCGTTATCCGATTTTACACTCTGCGTACCTGCCTATTATCGACAGTGCACCTATATTCGACATGAAATCGTATCATGTTCGAATTTATGCTAGTAAAAACTGTTCATTAAACTAGCAATATTGTCAGGTTTCAAATCAATCTGAACGGGTCCAAGTGTTCGTTGATGGTATCGTCCGTCGTTGGTAATTAGTTTTTGTAGAGCATGTGTTTAAAACAGTCTGAACCGTAACTGTTGTGTATAGAACTGTAATGTAAATTATATATATTTAAAACTGTGAAGGAAATGAACGGTAAATTGTTAAACTATGTAAATAGAACTGTAAAGTAATGAAATGTGAATTGTCATAAAACGCAAAGAACTTGGCTGTGTGGCTGATAAGGCCGAAAGCCATTTAAATAAATAAATAAAAAAAAGGTCGGAACCGCGTATCTTGCTAGCGAAATCGTAACATTAGTAAGCACTTAAATTCTAGGTTCATGTAAGTTTGCTATGCTTTCTACTGATCGAGAATATGCAAATATGATCGCGATGAAATAAATAAGCGTATGATTCTCTATGAATTTTCCATAATAAATTTAGAGAAGAAGAAAATTTGTACTATGGGTAACCTCTCTGTCAAATACAGGTGTATTCCTTAAATCGACTGGGATGTCGAACTTTTGTTCCTGATCAATCTGAACGAACATTCAAGCCGTTTACAACATTTTTATTTATATGCTACAGAGTAGGAATGTAACGGATATCCGCATCCGCAAGTGAGGAACTTACGCGTGAAGTCCTACATCTTCTTTCGCATCCTCAATTTTTAATGCGGATGTATTGCGGATATTTTGTTTACATTGCAATATACATTATTCTTTATTCGAGATTCTGCCCATCATCGCTTAGCTAAGAAGAAAGTGGTTGTTTTCTGACGATCTTGCAATAAAAGGAATAATGAACTAAACGGTGTTATTACCTAAGTGACGAATTTACAAGTTTGAACTTGCATGTAAAGTAAACGTCAGGCTACACTATATGGCGCCGAGCCCGCGCTGTCACCTACCGACACTTTTCTTATTGTTGTCCCTCACTCGATTGAAATAAGTTCAAACGACACCGCACCGTGTGTCGGCCATCATTAGTTTGGTTTAATTTTTGCCTTTGCGAATCAATGTCGAGATGGTCGATATGGAGAATCCTATAGAAAGGGTTCAGAAATTTCTGGTCCTTTACGACCAAATGTTGTTTTGGCGCACTGGTTGCTTTAGAAAAGTGTCCTTTTTTTCAGCCTCACTTTAGGTTCATCAGATGATCGTAAAATTTAGGTTGAGTCCTTGTATGTTCAAATTAACAAATCAAAGCTTTGTCAGACGTGAAGGTCGATTTTAATAAGGCCTGTAAAAATTGCATCCGAGACCCGGATTTTGAACCGCAAACCTTCCATACCTGAATCAAACGCCGCAAGCATATGAATTTAGAAGTATTGAAAAATATCTATTCAATCATATAAAAGTACATTTGTGTTTTGGGATGGCAAAAATAAATTATATAGAAAAAAATACGTTGATTTTACTATGATTGAATATTTATTTGTAATTGCATCCAGATTTGTCTCTTGAATCAGATAGATAAGGCATACGATTGTGGTAACTGAAAGTCCCTTGTTCAAATCCAATCCCTGTCTCAGCTGTAATTTTCATTGGTCTTAAAATTGACAGTCACCTTTGGCCAAAGCTTTGATTTGTTAATGCTAAGATTCTGGGACACTCTGTGATTCGAATTTCACGTTAATCTGTAGGTCTCCTTTTAAAAGTAGGTGACATCGATAGAGGTGCACTGCGCGGCTGATAAGAAACACTGTGACTGGAATTTTTAGAGCACATGAAATTATTACTATTTTACAGAATCTTTGCAGTCTGTATTTAAATTAAAACGTATAATGATCTTATTACTTTTTGTTAAAGAAATATTAAGTTAATTGAAAGGAACCTGAAACGGCTTTCGCTGACCATCAAAAGTTCTTTTATCGAAAATCGGATCTCGGATCTCTGTACAGTAGAGCGGAGGAAAGGTGGGTGGCGAGCATGGAACTGAGCGTGCGGGTAGGTGGTAACGGCCTGGCCTCGCATTCGGTAGGACGCCGGTTCGAATCCCCGTCTGGGAATCTAGATTTTGGTTTTCCATGGCTTCTCCAAATCACTCCAGGCGAATGCTTCCTTTAAAAGACTATGGCCGAATTCCTTCCCGTTCCTAGCCCCGATCTTTTCACGCCTCTAATGAGCTTGACGTCGAAGAGGCGTTATAAGACCAAAAAAAAAAAGCGAGCGCTGAGATGCACTGTGCCGTGACGAAGACTGGTATTTAGACGCGTGCGTAATTATATTTAATTCACTTGTCAAATCATCCCATACTTTTTTAGGTTGAAACATAAGGCAAAAAATAAATCAATATGGCAGTATTATATGGAAATAGAATTTACTTATGAAAAAAAGATTGATTTAAATTTATTTGTGATAAAATATTAAAATCTAAATAAATATAAATTTATTTTCCACATCGGCATCCGCTTCCGCAAAACATCCGCTGAACAACCACTGAACATCCGCACCACATCCACACACCCGCAACAACCCTACTACAGAGCGGCGTTAGAAATGTAAAATTAACACGTGAAGACGGTCTTCAGTACATACAATGTCATATTTAGAAGTCTGTAGTTACGTGTATCTTAGGCGGATAGTAAAATACTTCACTTGTGAAGTACTTCATGTAAAGTCGGCAGATATCGCAAAGGCATGTTCTTATATTACCTAAGCCTTTTTTCTTTTCTTTTTTTTTTTTTTTTTAAAAAATTGCGTTGTTTTTTTATTGCATTTATTGTTCTATTTTTATGAAGGAACTTAATGTGGAGTTGCTTCTCTGACTATACAGTCTCTCCCAGGGTCTCACGACTTGTGGGACCCGGATTCTGGGTTTGCACCGACGGAGCCCCATCTGTGTCTGGAATTGATTCTACTTGGATCAAGCCACTTCTGTTAACTTTTCTCTCGGTATCCCTTACGAAGTCATTTAAATATAACCTATGTTAACGTTTCAACAACAAATTATTGAGTAGTTTTCGATTTTTTAAAAATTTATAGCGAAACTAGCATTTGCCCGCTGCTTCACGCGCGCGTGCCTTGGCAGGTGTAGAAATTATTTACCGATTTTATTCTCTTATCAGACATTAACGTGGAAAGGCATGAACTGTTAATGTATTCTGAATAGTTTCGTTTTGTTTCGGTTAATACGTTAGGTTCGGTTTTCATACTGATGTCAGAGAGTTGTTTTATTCATATTTTAACATGATGCAATTGATTCAATAGTAGAAAAGGTTCCTGAAAAATTAACAGTAGTAATTCGTGGTTGTAATTATTGTGCGAAGTATAAACATTTATTGTTTAGAAAGGCTTTCACGGTTCAAACGACGTTCTTTCTTCTGTGCGCTTTCAGAAGTTATGGATTTAGCGTATAGAACCCGGTTATAGGTCAATCGCTTTTCTCGGTGCAGGTTACTTTCATTTGCTCTAGCTATTTCATCTAGTTCTCTTTGACGTTGCAGACGATGTTGTCGGTCTATTTCACTCTCATTTAGCCGAATATTATTTCTGAAAGCAATATTTAACTCAGTTAAAACATAATATTTTTAAATGCTGATATGGAGGATTCAACGTTAACCGTGGTACCGAAAATTTAAATGGATATATAACAGTTGTAACGTTAAGAAAGCTGTTATTATAATCATTAAGTGTAATTTTTTTGGCGATTTTATGTGTAAACTTTGCCTGGGATTATATAGCTAGGTATAAGCTTTGTTAAGGATGTATCTGTGGATTTAATGAAAAATATTCTTTCCATGATACTTAACTAAAAAAAGTTTATTTTTAAATGTGGATACCGAGGATTGCAACAAAACCGCGGTGCCATAAATTTATGTAAATATAGCAGTAATCTACGACTTAGTTCTCTTGGATGTGTGCTGAAACATAAAAATTCGTTACCAATAATCACAGCATCTCAATTTTTCTGATTTATTTATTTTTTGTTGTTTGGATATTGGTTTTATTTTATGTTGATACACCATCAATTATTCCTGCTTTAAAATAGAAATTTACGTGAATTGGAGCTACTCTTGATTTCAAATCGTCGTATCATTACTGTCATTATTTCAGTCAGATATAATTAATCCAAAAATGTCGAGATGTGATCATGGTACAGTTTATGTAGTAACGTGCATGTAACTGAAACAATTATTTCTGAGTGGCAACATTATCGCAAGTTGTGAATCACTTGAAATGCAACCTGACAGCTGATATGATGCTTTGTTATAGGCCTAAGAGACGATGCCTGCAGCTTTATAATCTACGCGGTGTAGCATTAGGATATGAAACATTTTTAATTTAAGTTTCTTTCAATATAGCCGTATTTTCTATGTAATTATTTCAGTCGCATGTAAGTACCTGGCGAAACAACCGCCTGGACCAGATGACAATTGACTCGTTTTGTTTAGCATCAGGCATAACGGGTTTAGTTTTAAAATTTACGCGGTGTAGAATAGAATTTTAGGATGCCTAGTTATATTTGAAATAAAAATTCGTTACCAATAATCACAGCATCTCATTTTTTTTTTCTGATTTATTTATTTTTTGCTGTTTGGATATTGGTTTTTATTTTATGTTGATACACCATCAATTATTCCTGCTTTAAAATAGAAATTTACGTGAATTGGAGTTAATCTTGGTTTCAAACCGTCGTATCATTATTGTCATTATTTCAGTCAGATATAATTAATTCAAAAATGTCAAAATGGATCACGGTACAGTATATGTACTAATGTGCATGTAACTCAAGCAATTATTTCTGAGTGGCAAAATTATCGCAAGTTGTAAATCGATTGAAATGCAACCTGGACAGTGATGACAGCTGATATGCTTTGTTATAGGCCAAAGGGACGATTCTTTTAGCTTTATAATTTACGCGGTGTAGCATTAGGATCTGAAAATTTTTTTATTTGAGTTTCTTTCAATATATCTGTATTTTCTATGTAATTATTTGAGTCGCATGTACCTGAATTTTCGGATGCCTAGTTATATTTGCACGTTATAGCCACTAGACATATTAATCGAATAAAGTACTTCCAAATATGTGCAATTCCGCACAAGTCATTATGAAAGAAGTATGTTTTATTACTTGCTGATATTTATAATAGCTGTTTTTCAGACATCGCTCTTCGAGAAAAAACTGAATTTCGTATTAAGTATTGGCTTATTGTGGCTGTATTGTACAGAATTCACGTAGCAATTTTGTTCCAGAGACAAACTGTATAACAGTCTACCAGAGACAATACGTCTTCAATATTTGTAATACAACTTTTTCGTAATTCAACAAACCTGTTACGATTCAAGTAAATGCTGATTATACTTGATTCACGTATTCTTTTTATTTTGAAGTACTGCGGTCCAGAAAAATGACTCGCAGAAGTAAAAAAAAAAAAAAGGAAATCCTAAATTTTGTCAGGTCTCTTTATGAAAGGAGTGACCGTCTGAATGTGTATAATTATCTGTGGTATACGGTTTCACATTTCTGAAGTTTTTTACTGACTTTCTTCTTCCCATGGTACATATTAGTCGTTAGCTACTTCTGCAGATGTTGATCAACAACATTAGCTTTAAAAATTTGGAAACACCATGCAAATTGATGCGGTAGTTTTTGCGTTATTAGAGATCAAGCCTCACTACAAACGCAGCTTGCTTACAGATTTATAATAGTATAGATATTATGGTCGCCCTATAGTTACACTGGCAAAAATTAGAATCTCACCATGCATACAGGAATGGTAGAATTTTAGGAAACTTTGAAGATATATCTAGGGCCATACCCAGAATAAATTATAACAAGTGGAAATGGATCAGGCTAAGTTATTATCTTTAGATACAGTATTCAGTAAGATATGAGTCCTATTTGAGCACCAATACATTCGTGGATCCTTGCCGACATTGAATCAACAAGTGTTTCGAATGTCTTCTTGGGGTATTTCTCTTTACACCTGTATGTCTTTTACAGTCAGTTGTTGCGCAGTTTGTGCTCGGTCACCATGTGTTCAAATGTGTCTACTGCTGGTATCCCAGACATGCTCTAATGGGGACAAATCTGGGGACTGTGCTGTTCAAATTGTGATCGAAACTCCTTGCAAGGCTTGTGTAACGATGGCCGCAATATGAGGACGGGCATTATCTTGTTGTAAGATGCGATTTGAATTGTGAACATGAAGTGTATTACAATAAGATGCAGTACCCCGTCCACATAGTGGTGGGCTTTCATTGTTCCATCAACAACAGCCGACTCAGTCATGCTGTCGAAACTGATTGCCGCCAAAAAATGACACCGGTGACTGCACTTGTGTGATGTTCTGAAATCACAGCAGGTAAGCCGTCTTCCAATACGCCTGCGAACATGTCGTGAATTATCACTTTGCCACAGACAGAATCGAGACTCGTCTCTAAATGCAAACATACGCCATTCACCTGTCCTTTTGTGTTTTGCATTAGCCAGGTTAGATGATGCTCGCAATGAAATCAGATTAATGGAACACATTGCATAGGGGTCAGAGAGTGTACTCCAGCTTCAAGCAATTGGTTTTCAATCGTCCAGTGAGGGTGGTGACTCTCTCTGTAACCACTGCTTGGATCTGGCCTACAGTCAACCATTTGCCAGCAGCAGCTACCCACACAATTTGGCGGTCTTCACGTGCTGTTATCCATCTGTATAGACCTGGAGTATTAGAGCTTTCTTTCATCACTGTGTAACAAGTCTGTATACTGATAATGCACTACGGCCAATCCTTTGGGAAATTTCACGATATGATGCACCTTTTATAACACGTCATGTATCCGACCTCTCTCACAGTTAGACATTTTAGTGTAGAGAGTTGTTACTCTTCGCCTGGGCATACTTAGCCAACAAGAACTCGTGGATAACAAAGTGTTATGTTACACCACATTGTTCGCCACTAGTACGTTAAAAAATATATAAAAAAATAGCAATTTACATAATAGATAGCACCGTAATTCTCATATTATTACATGTAAAACTTTCAATTTTAAATCATTTAATACTCTTTATGTGGGCATACTTGGGGCCAAATTTCATTTATTTTTCACAACACCGTCTGGGTGTGGGGATTTTAATTTGCGCCAGTGTGTGTATCAGTTGCTACGTGTAAAGGTCGAGCTCTTCTTTGCCAATACTGATCTGTACCGTCACCGCAATGACAGTCGACCGAATGGCAGCTCGCCCCCTCGCGTCCACAATTTCCATAGCTCGCCCGTGTTCCTACCCGGTCTTTAGTCTCCTTTAACGTTTTCGAGTGATTGTTACAGGGAATCAGTGTTGGGGATGACAGGTAGGTTTGACACCTTACTTTATTATACTGTACTTTATTTTACACAGTTTTGGTACGAAAGTACATTAAAATACTCTTTTATCTGACTCATGTAATCACCGATCTGGTTGATCTTTTATGTACAAAAATAGTATCTGAGCGCAGTATTAACAAATCACACTGTACCAGAATGAAAGATTCTCGCATATTTCAACGCAATCGCAATGAAATGCCAATCACTTCGCACTTGACGTGTTTGTTTTGCTTGAGGTTCTTTTCGATTCATTCATTATTTTCTTTTTTAGTAAAGAATGAGGTTATAACATATTTTAATTTAAATTTAGGTCGTAAAGATTTTGTATAATAAATATAATAATTTCATGTTTTCTCAAAGTTCTAGTCACAGAGTTTCTTATTAGGAAACTCACAGTGCACCTATATCGTAGTCACCTAACTTAGATACCTAAAGATTAACGTGAAATTCGAACACGGAGCGTCCTAGAATCCTCGTATTAACAGATAAAAGCATTGCCAGAGGTAAATGTCAATTTTTAGGCCCTCAAAAATTACAGTCGAGTCCGGGATTTGAACCTGGACATTCAGTATCCAAAACGCACGCAGTCATTTGAGTCATCAGTCCGAATGTAGGTGTAATGAAAAATAAGTTTGCAAACATGATACAATGAACATACTTTTTATCTATACCATTTATTTTTGCTATCAAAAAACAGGAATCAACTTTTGTGTGTTTGAATACATATTTTTCTGTACTTCTAGATTAGTCTGGCGTATGGTTACGGCGTGCGATTCGGGTGTGGAAGGTCCCCGTTACAAATGCAGATCTCGGCTGCAATTGATCTTCAACTCTGGCAAAGTTTTGATTTATTGATGCGAAAATGCTAGAACAATTTCTAAACGTTAAGAACATCTTACGAACATGGATGAAAAAAAAGACACTTGTTTTAAGGCCAACAATAACATGAAAACAACATTTAGTCGCAAGGGAAGGGAAATTTCCGAACTCTCTCTATGCGCTTCTCCACATCCAGCAGACCGACACTGGTCCACACCTTCAAAACATAAACCAATCCAATGACGGCCGAGTGTCGTACGACACGCCGTGTCCTTTGGACAAGCTTCGATCGAGTGAACGCCAATTAGTAAGAAACGTGTCGGTGCGGAACAGTATCAGGCAAGTGAGGCCCGATCTTCAGAGGAGTTAAAATTAATCTAAAACCACTTTCTATCACCAGTGATCAACATGTGGCTGAAATCTTGCCATATTCAATATTGAACATGAAGAAAATCAAATTTTTAATTCCGAAAATGTGATTTACTGGTTTGCAGTTGTTAAAGCTAGAAAGAGGGGATTGTGAAAGCAATTGTTTTTATTTTATTTGTATATCTTTTAAATGTTGTTAATCTTACAATTTTATTAACTATTATTTTTAAATAACAATAATTTTTTATTTAATTATGTTTTATTAATATCATATTTTACACTTACAAGATGATATATTATACTCAACTGGATTTAAGTTTTCAAGGGGTGACACCATCGATATCCGCCCCGGGTGTCACCCACGCTAGCTACGCCACTGGTCGAGACATCTGCACAGGTCGGATGACCGTTGGATACTGAGACAGCCCATCATCATCATTATCATTGTCATTTGTCAGTCACACAGGGCCCGACTAACTGGATGCTTTACCATTTCCCCAGTCTTCAGCCTCGGTTGTATTGTTGTTTGCGGGATTACTCCACTGTAGGCACACCGCCCTTGACTGGGGGCGGTTGGAGGGCTGTCTGGTGTGAGAAAACCTTCTTACGGCGTGGTGGCCACCTTGCTTGCAAGTGCAGCTGCAATGGCTGCAGCAACCTGTTGTGGAAACGCCAAGACGGCGCTCATGACTGCGTACAGCCCGGCCGCGTGATTGCAGCCTCCTGCGTGGTTGGATGGTGGAGCTGCTCGTCCCCTCCACCCGTCCTTCTTGGCAGTAGGGTTTGCACAGAGGTGTGCATGGTGCTGTGCCTGGTCACTGCTGCTGGATATGTTGTGAGGGAGTGGCACTGTCTCCCCACCCTGCCGCCCGCTCGAGTTGTCCGATCGGCGCGTACTGCACCGCTCGTTGTGGTGTTGGACCCGCAGTGGTTGGCTGGTCGTCTGCTACCCGGCTGCGGTCGTCTCCGGCGCGCTTTTCCGAAGTCGGAGGCGGGCTGGAAATTTTACCGCGCAGGTGGCGTGATTCGAGCCGCAGTTACAGCATGTCGGCGAGCTCCGAGAGCGTTCATATTCCGAAACTCGATGCTCCCCTCCACATCGGACGCAGCGTTGTCATTCGGTGCAGTTTAGGGCCTTGTGTCCGTTGTTGTTGCATCTGAAACATTGCTGAAATTCGGGAGCTGGCCTCTTCTTGGGTTCGACCCGCACCTTGTGTCCTAGCAGCTGGGTGACCTTGTTGACTGCCGGCTTTGCTGACGAGTCTGGCTTAAAGATGAACAATGGCAGCGGCTCCGACCCTTGTCATCTGTTGAATGTCGCTGACGGTATACCCACCATCCGCGAGCACTTCGGCGATGTGAGTGGTGGCTGGTAAACCTCGGATGAAGTGCCGCTTTTGTCGTCCCGAGGTCGGTGTGCCGAAGCGGACGTCACGCTCCTCCAAGTATTGCTTGACCGTCCGCTTTACGGTCGGGTAGGACATACTCAACTTGAGGCCCTCTCCTTCAGGGCAGCTGAGGATGGGCAGCTCGGTCAGAAGTCGTATATGGTCCGCCATGGCAGCCCAATTGCTGGTATAGTATACTTTGATTTGGAGTACTGGTCCTTCCTCCAGTATTGGTGTTTGTGTCGGGCCTTCGTCCGCTAGAAGGGTGGGCAGCTGTGAGGCGTCTTGCGCCTCCGCTGTTCCGGAGGGCGTGGCAGGCAGTGGCGATTCCGGGATATCTGGCATCGCAGTGGGGGGCGTGGTATATGGCGGCGACTCTGGTGTGTCTGGCGTCTCTGTCCAGTGCTTCTACAGTTCTGGTGGGAGCAGCTGTGCATCGTTGTCTTCTGTTCCTGTTCCACTGGCCTCGTGATGCTTCCCTCCTGCGACCTGCCAGTCACTAGTGGCAGCATGTTGTTGTTGCCTCCTTTTCCGCTTCCGCCGTCCGTTTAGTTTGCGGAACAGTTTCTTCCGGCAGAAAGTGGCTAGAGCTCCATCGTTCTTCCTTAGCCCTTGGGCTAGGGAATTCATTTGCTGAAGTGTTTGCCTTTTTGGCATTGCCTTCATCAATTTGCTTTTACAGGGTTTTTTACTTTCCTTACTTTTTAATATTATCATTTCGGTTGTGTGTCCGGCTTGGAGGGAGGGCGCTTGCAGCCCCGTCCTCTCGTCTTGGTGCCTGCCGTCTGTCTAGGTGCTGTTGGCGGGGCCTCCTTGCGTGGCCTGTTGTTCCTCTTGTGTGGTGGCGCTGTTGTCTTTTTGTCGCGTGCAGTGTCAGCTTCTGTGTCTGCAGTGGCGACGGGTGCCCTTTTCTTTTGCGGCGTCTTGCGGAGATTCTTCCTGGCGATGCACCCACTGTATGAAGCTGCGTGGGTTCCGCCACAGTTGCAGCAAGTGGGTTCTGCAACGCGGGGAACGGGGCAATCAGGAAGTTCCTGATTGCCTCCGCACCTCACGCAGCGCTCGTCCTCCGTGCAGTCGCGGGCCAGGGGCCCGCCGAACCGTTGGCATCTGAAGCATTGGGCGAGCGCTAGTGGAGGCCTCATCTTCGCTTTGATGCGGACTCTGTGCCCAAGTAGTTGCTGAGGCCTCTCCTCCCACCTCAGTGGCCTGTCCGGCTGGAAGGCGTGGAGCGGGAGGCGTTCCTCGGTTCCTGGGCGTCGCATTTGGTGTAGGTTTGTGTCGGTAATGCCGTCATTTGCTAGCTCCTTAGTGATTTCTTCCTCCTTGGTCTCCGCAGGCAGCCCACGGATTACCAGCTTGTTTGGATGTCTTGGAGTCTGGAAGGAGTGGCGGATGCCGTTTCCCTCCAGAAATTTCTGCAATATCTGCAGCTGGTCCGGGTGTTGCGGCAGGAAGCCGAGTCCCCCATGCACTGGGAAGCTCAGGATGTGCGTGGCAGTCTCCTCCCAGAAGGCTGCCACCAGCTCCATGAAGTTGCCTTCATATAGGGCTGTGACAGGCAGCACTGGGCCTTGCGCCGTAGCCTGCTCGGCCTCTGAGTCGGAGTCGAGCTGACCGTCTTGTTCCATTGCTTCCTCGCTGCTTGCTGGTTGCACGTCTCCGCCGTTGGTATTTTCATCTTGGTTTGTGGAGTGCTGGTCTGCGTTGATGTAGAGCCATTTCGCACACAGGTGTGGTGCTGGCGTTGGCGTGGTAGGTTTTGGCTGGAAAGGCATTGTGAGGAACCTTCTTCTCTGGAATTTGATGTGGCTGTCCATGGAGAAGTCTGGATGTAGTACCGTCGGAAGTACGAGCGCTTCTTGCCAGGTCTTGCATTTTAGGCGTGCCATTTTCTTGGCGAGATGGCTATACTTCCGGTCGGACAAGCACTGCAGAAAGGTCTCGTAGTCTGTTGGCAACTGCCAGCTGTAGTCTTGGTTGTCTAGGTGGATGTTAATGAAAAAGAACCATACATCAGGGTTCGTTGGAGACAGCCGGTACTTCCACGCAGATAGGAAATCGTCGGTGTTTACATCCTCGAGTTTTCCCCTGTATGTGGTTTGCTGCTCTCCATAGCGCCTGCGGGTCCATTCCACAGAGAAGGTGATGGAATTTGGGCAGTCAGGCGCGACGGTTCCGTTCGCGGTCCCGGCCGTAGGTGGAGCCATGTGCTCCGGCAGTGAGCACTGGTGGTGCGCCCCTGCCCGCTGTCTTCCCCACCCTCGGCGGCGGAGACAGCAGACGACCGTCTGTCACCGCTGCGCGGCGCAGAATAGAAAGAGGCCTCGTAAACACAATGCATGGTCTCGATGCAGGCTGGTCTTGTGGTTCCTTCATTGGCAGCATCGTCACATACCAATTCCAGTAAGTTGTGGTTTGCGGGGTCCCTGACGACGGCTCTGAAGTTCGTGAGTAGTCGCCAGGTGAAAAGCATTCCATCCAATCGCAGCCTCAGCTCGATGTTGTTGTATCGTCTCGAATTGATACGCTTCTGCCAGTTCTTCAGGGGGTAGCTGTACTCGTGGTAGACATATACTTCGTTCTCGCCCCTTTCTGTGAAAAGGAAGAGGGCGTCTCGCTCTGTAAAGACATTTCAATTGCAGGAGGATTGATCCTCAGTTGAGTCGTTCTCCGTGATTCGTGTGAGCTTGTAATCGGCCATTCTATGCAGGGCGGCTAAGCAGCAGAAATTGTGTGGCTCAATATGAGCCCGCACCCGCTTTCGTTGACGGCTCATTACGAAGTTCGCTGCAGAACGCACCGGTTTGTTGATCTTGTTGCTCTATACGAGCCCACACCCACTCTCGTCTGTGTGGCGGCGGCAGCGACGGTAATGGTGTGTGGGGGAGAGACAGCCCGTCGTTGTCGTCATTGGAGATATACTGTCCCAGGCGAAGATGGCGTTTGTGTTCTTCACACTGGTTTTGTATAGTGCGGATGGTTTTACCAATGTAGCACTTTCCACACTCGCACGGTATGCAGGAACTCTGAGGTCAATATCGTCCTTAACTGAGCGGAGGTAGTCCCGAATTTTAGCTGCCGTGTGAGAATTTTGCCAAGAACCACTACGACCAATCGTCAGAAATATTGGAGCTCCGACGTATCCTCTGGCAAAATATCTGACCTGTCTTTTGAGTCCTTCGGCTGGCCATTGGGAACACCATGTCAATAATTTCACGGAATTTGTCAAGACCATGAAACTGAAGGACTCTGACATAACGGTGAGCTTCGACGTCGTTTCATTATTCACCCGAGTTCCGTTGAAGGACACACTGGAGCTGATACGCCAACAATTTTAACCAGTCATTGTGGAACTTTTCAGACATGTGCTGACGTCCAGATATTTCACATACTTAGGGGAATACTACAAGCAAGTGGACGGCGTTGCCATGGGATCACCACTTTCTCCTGTAGCCACCAACCTATACATGGAGTATTTCGAAGAAAAAGCTCTGGAAAATGTGGTTCTTAAACCGACATGTTTTTTTCCGCTATGTCGATGACAAGTTTGTCGTGTGGCCCCATGGCATCAAGGCTTTAAATGAGTTCTTAGAACATCTCACTGAAATTCATCCCAGCATAAATTTCACCGTGGAACTGGAAAAGGGCTGCCACCTAACTTTCCTCGACACTCTAATTGAAAGAAAGCCGGACGGTTCACTAAGACATAGCGTATACTGAAAAGCAACCCACACGGACCAATATTTGGGAACCACAAGTTTTCAACATCCTGTGCAATGTCAAACTATTCTAA
>JARYHS010008075.1:106845741-106891523 GCA_031002005.1 Vandiemenella viatica | reverse complement strand
ATGTGTCCTGCCCAGGTGAGCTTGTTATAAATGTTATGCCAAGACATTTAAAGTCCGCAACAAGCAATTCTTTCCCCATCTTATAATCATAATCAGTCTTTAGCTTTTTATCTTTGTATCTAAAAAGCTGACCCTTCTTTGCATTTATCTTTATCCCATGTTTATTAACAGAGCTAGATATCCTGTCCAGATCACCCTGCATCTGTTCACAGTCCTCTACCATTCTGAGAATTTTAAAGAGCATTTCGTCATCTAGCTTCTAATAGTAAACCCTCAATACAATCCTTTATTAGAATAATGAATAGCAATGGTCCCAATACACTACAATGTGGCACCTATTTTTACTTCCACTTCTTTTGTCACTGCATTCCTACACTAACTTTTCGCATTCAACCTTTTAAAAATTCTTCTACCCAACAAATCATTGTCTCATCCAGTCCAATAGTTTTTACTTCATTTACTATCATTTTATGGCTCACTCTGTCAAAGGCTTTTGAAACATTTAGTGTAACACTATCAATTTGACCAATTGCCAGTTCTGGCCCATTCAATTATTGTTTGAGCAGCTTCATATTCTTCATTAACAATTGTAATTTTTCCCATGATGGATCTACAATCAGTGTCACTTTCATCTATTTCCATCCCCTCACCAGCAGCCCCTAATCCACAAAAGGCACAGTCCTGATGCCATAATCACTAGAAATGGGCTCCCTTACAGCTTTAGCCACAACTCAGAAAGTAACCTCTTGACTCTTCTATTTAGTGTGTAGGCAATGCCTAATGAAACCCTATCTTCTAATGCCATTCACAGACACAACCCACAAGACAGAACCAATGCCTTTACCAATAGCACCTCCGTTTCTATATTTGCCCGCCTCACAGCGTGGTTCAACTGTGGCTGGTCATGTCGCCTTAGGGCCTGCATGAGCTCCACCCTGATATGCTGCGTCTCCTTCACCACCTTCCTCAGCCAACTCTCTATACTATAACTCCCGTTTTTATCAGTATTATTTCTCGCACTTCCCACTGTCACTACCCTATCGTCCTTAGTCAAATTCTTACAAAGTGAGCCTACATCCTCTATTACCTGACCTAATGTTGCACTAGGTTTGAAAAAAACTTGTGACCTGGTAACTTGTACCTAAATTCCTGCGGAAGAGGGCCTACAAAATGCTGAAGTGTCTCCCCTACGGGATATGATCAAAATGCTTCCAGTTTCATAAAAAGAAAAAAAAAACCTTTAGTTCCTCTTGTAATTATTATGCCATTCCCATGCAAGTAAAACGCAAAGGCTATTCAGTATATCGATGTACTTCTATTTCACTCATCTCTTTTTAATTTGTTTATTTGCAAATAACTGTGAACCACTGATTTGACACAAGTCAAATTTCAATTACATTAATAACAGTCGGTTGCTATCTTCATTTTCAGTTTTGTGAAGTGATATCTTTACACTGAAGTGACATTTTCGTCAACTAAGCTAACTTCATATAGAATTTTTCTCATGTATCGTAGCATTAACAGAAGTTTTATGTCCGGTACCAGCCGACAACACAGTCAATTATGAATGGAACTTAAAAACGACTACGGTAAAATAACTCTTGGAGAATGAGAGCAATTAGAATTATATGAGTCCATTAAATGTTCTTCATTCTTTTCAGGGCTCCTGACTTCTGTTAACGTGTTTCTAAATCGTGTTCCAGAAGAAGAAAAGGATGAATATGGACGACGTACTGAAAGAAAATTATAAAGTTAGTACAATTACAACTGAGGAAGATAAACAAACTAAAACAAAAAAATATTTTTATAACTTTACGTATGTTACGGTCTTAGCTACAAAAATATGATTTGTATTGCTTACAATAAACTCTTTATTATTGCTAAATGAATTTGTATCAATTTTTAATAATAATTTACACTTATACATATTTATATTTATATCAAAATTATGAATGGGAAGAAGCATGTAAACTGAACAAATTATTGAGAAAATGAATTTTGAGACACCGTTAATAAGTTCAGATAAGGAATCAATCGTTTTTGCAATTTTGGTCGTCGTTTGTTTTGGTGAACGCGATTCAAGTAAAAACTACTGATTGGTTTAGAACATCGTATAGTCCATACGCCTAAGCAGTGGCGGATCCAGGGTGGAAGGGGAGGGGGAGAGGAAGCTAGGAGGCCCAAGCCCCCCGCCCCAAAAGTATTCAGATCGACATCGTAATTTTGGAGACTTTTTTTTAGCTCTACTGATCTTTTAAGGGCGCCATGACTCAAGGCGCCCCCCCCCCAAAAAAAGGAATCCACTCAAGCCCCTCCCAAATCAAAATCCACTCAAGCCCCCCTCCCCTCCCCAAAAAAATCCAGGATACGGCACTGCGTCTAGGAGATACATAACTCTGTATACTGTATTATATCTAACACTATGTTCGTAAATAGAGTGAAACTATATAATATTTTGTTAGGTAGATTTTATAATGTACATTTATGGCCATTGTTGAGCTCTGTTGAATAACATTAATAAAGCAGTTGTTAACAAACGGTGTTATATATATATCGAAGAATTGGTAGTAGCTCATGAAAAGGAAAAGATTTGATTACTGAAAAGATTGGTATAAACTGGCACTCGATTTCATGCATATGGAAATGGGAAAATTTCTTTTGTGGATAAGAGTGTCAAGGGAAGTGATGAAAAATTAACCTAAATGCTTAAGGAATTTAAAATTAAATGGCATAAGTAGATGGGTGGGGGAATTTAACCTTCATATATTTAGTATCAACCTGATATAACTTATTGCTTGGCGATAAAGGTAGGTTAGTTATAGCAGCCGAATTTTTAACTGATATTGCGAATAACAAAGTCGAAAACAACGTACAAGTGGCAGAGTATTATTCCAAATTAAGATACAGTCATACTGTATTGCTGTCAGTCTACGCCGGCGGAGTGCGGAAGCGTCGGTAAAAGCTCTTATTATAAAAAGGCTGATTCACCATACCTTCTACCAGGAATTTGTATGGCGCTAGATGTTCTTTTCCTTTTTCTCTGCTTTCATTATGTGTGATCCATATTAAAGCCAGAATCGAGTATTTTGTCCGAAAGTAGTATACTTCGATACTGTACATGACCATAATGACGCTAGTTACTCCGCGATAGAATTTCTAGATACTATGATTGCAACCAGACTCCCAGCCCAATTGAATTGGATATTCCGATTAAACTTCTTAGAACCCTCTACAAAATTGTGGAACGGAATCCGACTCAAAGTTATTTCCATTCAGGGAATCTCACGAATTTCTTACATTGTTTTCTCTTGCGTTTTCAGCCTGGAAGTCTTTTCTTTTGCGGTAGATAAGCTGCAAACACTGATAACTAAGAAATTTCACAATGTGTGTTAATTATGTTCTTACTTTTTATTCCAGTGGCGAAACACGTGACCTTTACTGAACATACAGTGTACAATAAACTATAACTTTCATGTGAACATGGACTCTGTTGGCATAACAACGTTTGTTGTGGATTGTGGGTTATTTTTTCTACAACGTTTGATTTGCAATATTAATAGTGGGCTAAAATCATACACGTCCCAAGTTCATTGTGTTAATAAATGACATAATTTGTGATTTCGTAAATGCAGCTTTGTTTTATTTCAAGATGAACAACATCTGGCTCCTTGATATTTTGATTTTATGTATGATATATAATAAAAGTTGAGATCAATTATCGCATGTGATATACCACGTGCTTCTCATTATCATAAGTATGCAAATCTTTACTATTACAAGGAAGAGAAGTAGTGTATAATTCATTACCTCACAACGTAAAGGAGAGTATATAATTCACTGGCAGTCAACGTAAGGACGGGTATATAATTCGACTGATAGACGGTTTGTGAAACGTAAAATATAGTCAGGGTGGGCTTAAGGAATTTCGGGGCCCCCTGCGCCCCCTGCACCCGCTGCGAAGTTTGATTTCGGGGCACCCAACTTCTTTTCTAGACGTACCTTTGCCTACATTTTTGATAATTTTCGTGACTTTATACACACACACACACACACACACACACACACACACACACACACACACACATATATATTACTTATGTGCATTGCCTTGCACTTTTTACAGTTAAGTGTAAGCTGCCATTCACGGCACCATTCCGAAATAACATCCAGATCGCGCTGAATTTCTAAGCAATCGTCGGAGCACCTCACTTCCCTATAAATAAGTGCATCATCAGCAAAAAATCGCATCCTGCAATTAACGTTGTCACCGAGATCGTTTATAAAAATTAAGAAAAGAAGTGGTCCTATTACACTTCCTTGAGGAACGCCCGAAGTAACATCTAGTTTAGAAGAGGCTTCCCCGTCTACAACGACATACTGTGACCGACCAGTTAGAAAATCGCGTATCCATTCGCAAATCTGATCAGATATACCGTACGCTCGGATCTTCGCTAAGAGTCGGTTGTGTGGTACAGAGTCAAAAGCTTTCTGAAAATCCAAGAAAATAGCATCAACTTGTGATCCCGCATCAATAACTTTCATTACATCATGCGAAAATAGAGCCAGTTGCGTTTCACATGATCGGTTCTTCCGAAATCCGTGTTGGTATGCTGTAAGTAGCTCGTTTTCATCTAGAAACTTCATAACGTTAGAGCATATGACATGCTCCAGAATTCTACTGCAAACAGATGTTAGCGATATCGGACGATAATTCCTAGGATCTCTCCGATCTCCTTTCTTGAAAACGGGAATCACCTGCGCAATTTTCCAGTCAGAAGGTACTTTTCTTTCCTCTAAAGATTTACGAAATATATCTGACAGAAATGGTTCTATTTCTTCCGCGTATTCCGAAAATACTCTTACTGGTACACCATCGGGACCCGGCGCTTTCCCCCACTTCAGGAGCTTTAATTGCTTTATGATACCTACACTATCAATTTGTACTGGATCCATTTCAAATTCAACACGCCGTGGAAAAACGGGAATGTTTTCCATGTTTTCGTCAGTGAAGGAATTTTTAAATTCGGCGTTAAATACGGTAGCCTTGTCGCGGCTGTCATCAACTTCCCGACCGTCTTTTAGTAGAACTGGCATATTGTTGTCACAAACCTATTTTTTTTACATACGACCAAAATTTCTTTGGATTTTCAATGAGGCTCTTGGAAAGTGAGTTGCATCGAAAGTCATTGAAGGCTTCGCGCATCGCATTCTTGACCTGTCCTCTTGTCTCAGCTAGTTTTTCTAAATCACTCCTATACATCGTCCTTCTTGAGCGTGCATGAATCTTCCTTTGCTTTTTAAGTAACCTTTTACTTCACGCGTATACCACGGGGGATCGTTCCCGTCCCTGATTGTCCTTTTCGGTATATGTAAGTCCATACCTTCCCTGACTATATTTATGAATCGAAGCCACATCTCTTCAACCGAGCCTCTTCCTTCTACAAAGGTAATGTATTTATCCCTCAAAAACGTTCTTAAACTCTCCTTTGGGGCCTTTTCGAACCTGTAAACGACCCTTTCTTTTTTCTTTTTGCGCTCGACTGTTAATTTTACTGTAGCAATTACAGCTTTATGATCACTTATTCCCGTGGTGGTAGAAATGTCCGTAAATAATTCAGGCCTATTTGTAACGAGAATATCTAAAATGTTTTCGTTTTCGTTGTCGCACCGCGTTGGTTCAGTGACGAGCTGCTCAAGATTAAGATCTGAGAAAAGGTCGAGAATAATCTCACAGGATATTTTATCCCTGCCACCAGTAACGTGGGCGTAATTACTCCAGTCAATATACGGCAAGTTGAAGTCGCCTCCTAGTATTATTCCATGATCCGGAAATTGACGAGCTATATTACTTACGTTATTTCTTAAGGCCTCAGCAACACCTACATCTGCATCTGGTGGACGATAGAAAGACCCTATTACAAGTTTTGTCCTAGCTACTTTTAGTCTAATCCATAGGATTTCACAGACCGTATCAATATTTATTTCGTTACACGACAGGTGTTTACGAACAGCTATAAATACACCACCTCCATTAGAATGTAACCTATCCTTACGGAAAACATTCATGCTATGGTTAAAAATTTCTGCTGAACTTATATCCGGTTTTAACCAGCTTTCAGTACCTAATACTATATCAGCTTCTGTGCTACTAATAACGCTTTCAAGCTCAGGCTGCTTATTACAAACACTTCTACAGTTTATAACGAGTACTTTTAACGGTCGAGATTGATTTTCGCTACTCCTAACATATGGTGCCGAATTTAATTGGGCTGCCCGTGACTGTAATCCCAGTTTCGGGTCTTCCTCCCTCAGCCTAAAAAATCCCCCAATGCACTCCACACGGCCCCTGCCACCCGTGTAGCCGATTCACGTGTGTAGTGCACACCTGATCTATCCAAGGGAACCCTACACGATTCGACCCCAGGGCGAAGATCAAGGAATCTGCAGCCATGATTATCGCAGAAACGACGCAGTCTCTGGTTCAGACCCTCGACTCGGCTCTGAACCAGAGGTCCACAGTCAGTTCTATCGACAATACTGCAGATGGTTAGCTCAGCCGAAATCTTGCGGTCATCAACCACAGAGCTCACCGTATGAGCAAGCCGCCGGAAGGAAGAGAGGATACCCTCCGACCCAAGGCGGCAAGCATCATTGGTGCCGACATGAGCTACAATCCGCAGCTGGCTACACCTCGTCCGCTCAATGGCATCCGGGATGGCCTGTTCCACATCATGGATCAGACCGCCCGGAATGCACAAAGAATGGACATTGGACTTCATCCCAGACCTGTTCGCCATGTCCCTAAGGGGCTCAATGAAACGCCTAACGTTGGAGCTACCTATCACCAGAATCCCCTTCTGTGATCGCCCAGACCTAGCGGGCGGGGGGGCTGGCAACTCGCTGATTGACGATTGTGGATCTGAATCAGATCCAGACAACACATCAAACCTATTGGACAGTGGTACAGGCTTGCCCTCCTGGGATTCAGACCTGTACTCCTGCCCCCGCATGCGGCGTCGACGTCCGGAAACCACGCGCCAGACACCATCAGGTGACTGCCGCACAGGCCCCGAAGTCTCAGCCTGGACTGCAGGTACGATATTTGGCAGGGAGAACCTGTGACAACACCTGCTTCGTCAGGGTCACCCCTTCCACATCTGCTGCAGTCACCTACGGCAGCTTCCAGCCTCGTAACTTTAGTTAGCAAAGCTGCAAGCTGAGCGCGAAGATCAGCCACCTCAACCCGCGTCTGCACACAGCAGTCACAGTCCCTACACATATTACTTTTAAAGCAAAAACTACGGAGAGGATAAAAGTTGAACTAACTGAGTAATCCAAAAACTGTTCACACTTTACTACCAACCGCTACACGACCTAAAGAGAACCTCCTGAGGAATTGAATTTAGACCAGACGACTGCACTTAGTAGTTAATAGGACGTACTGATGAACGGTGTTAGCCAACCAATGTACTAAATAAAAAACAAATAAGCTCTATATACTTCCCTATAGAAAACAAATAAATGCGATCACGATTGGAGCACGCTGTTATAATTCAATTAACGCAAATAAATCAAACGCTACCACAACACTTTAAATTATGTAAACAGATGGCGACACTCGTCACGACGGTTGCTGGGGACCAACTAGCTACTGCTCAGCGACGACGGAGGATATTCAAAGATAAAATCTACCTACAACACTTTAAAATAAAATACTCAGAAAAGGCGGCACTTGACTCGACGGTTGCTGGAACTCAACTAGCCCCTCCTCTGCGACGACAGAAGATATTCAAAGATAAAATCTACCTACAACACTTTAAAATAAAATACACAGAAAAGGCGGCACTTGACTCGACGGTTGCTGGAACTCAACTATCCCCTCCTCTGCGACGACAGAAGATATTCAAAGATAAAATCTACTACAACACTTTAAAATAAAATACACAGAAAAGGCGGCACTTGACTCGACGGTTGCTGGAACTCAACTATCCCCTCCTCTGCGACGACAGAAGATATTCAAAGATAAAATCTAACTACAACATTTAAAAATAAAATACACAGAAAAGGCGGCACTTGACTCGACGGTTGCTGGAACCAACTATCCCCTCCTCTGCGACGACAGAAGATATTCAAAGATAAAATCTAACTACAACACTTAAAATAAAATACACAGAAAAGGCGTTGTAGGAAAAGCTAATTCCAAACTACGATTCATAGGACGTATTTTGAGAAGTTGTAATGCTCATACAAAGGAAATAGCGTACAAAACACTAGTGCGTCCGCATTTGGATTACTGTTGTGGAATTTGGGATCCGTATCGCAGGGGATTGATTGACACATTAGAGGAAAGTACAGAGAAGAGCAGCTCGATTCGTGACTGCTAGTTACAGTCCTTACGTAAGTGTCACAGAGCTAATCCGTGGGTTGGGCTGGGATTGTTTGGCGGACAGACGACGTCGTTTTCGTTTGAATTTGCTGGAGAATTTGCGAAAATCTTTAAGTTTACGAGTGCAACGAAATACTTCTTCCGCCAACCTATTTAGGTCGCAATGACAGGAGGGATAAGATTAGAGAAATAAGATGCCGTACTGATTCATTTATGTATTCCTTCTTTCCTCGATCTGTTCGGGATTGGAATGCGCAGAATTAGGATTGGTGCTTAGCACCCTCTGCCACCCACAGTATTTGTGATTTGCAGAGTATAGATGTAGATGTAGATAATATATATATATATATATATATTGTGTGTACAAACGGGTCAGCAGTTTATTGAGTATTAGCTGAACGGGAAAACTTCCCGCCGAGTTCGCCCTGCTGCCCATTGTGTCAAGTGAAATTGTTTTTGTATTTAATTTATAGCTATTATATTTATAATACACTTTTTTGTATACGACATTTCTTTTCTTGCCTTTCTTTGCTAGTAAATATAGGTTTTTGGTGCTCGAGACACGTGAGCAGGCATACACATTTTAATTCAATAACTTTTTATAAGAAACATCAAGAGATGAATGAGTTTATTCGAACGAAATTTCATAAATTGCTGAATCAGGTTCAGAGCAACACACGTCTTTAAATATATAGGTCTATTGTAATTACATCATATACGACTTTCTCAAAACGGAATCTGATGTAGAACTTTTCGTGGAACTCCACGCCTCTGAAACGTCTATTGTGAACGCAGTTTATTAACTTTCTAAATTTGTTGATTATTTATTTTAGCAGGAAAATTGTTCTTTAAGTAAGAACAAATTTTGAAGGGGATCGTGGCCTGGCCTCCCTTAAGCTCGGGGTCTCCCTCAAGCTTTGGGCCCCCCGCGACTGCGGTTCTTGCGGTAGCCTTAAACCGGCCCTGAATATGGTTTTACTTGTATTAAATGAACATTTTTGCAAAATTGATGTACTGGTTGGGTTAACTAGAATACAAACGTGAAATACTAATGACAGGGTCAGAACCTTTAAGCATACTGAACTGAAATGAACAATACATTCGGTTAAGAATATTCTCAGCAAATGAATTGTATACAAAATTTTGGGAATCACTTAAAAAGACGTACGCACTTGTATATTCTTCTTGTGTGTTTATTAAATAGTCTGTTTACTATGATAAATTTCCTTTTTTTTCGAAAAAATTTAATAGTTATCTTTTCTCTCAATCTGCTGAGCCGCGAGCCCCTAATATAGTATTTCTTATTTTCCTAATAAGAAATTTCAATCGCACATAAGTATTAGATTTTACCCATCCTTCAGTATTGAATTAACTTTTCATCTTCGGCATATAATTTTTCTGTCTCATAATCATCTTCTTTACAAGCTGGCATTTACGCTTATACACTAATCTTTGTAAAAAAAATTGTTGAAGGAATGTTTTGAATCACTCCAAAATCGGAGAACAGTGAAAGCAGTGGGAAACATAATAAGTTTCTAAGATAGTACAGAGATATCAAATACGTAGGACCAGAAGCGACGTCTTTTTTGAGACCAGACAGGTCATTGTTACATCACGGTGCAGAGCTATCAGACGAAGTGGAAATGAGCAAACAAGTGCCGGTATGCCTCGCCTTCATAAAAGGGCGCAATACCAGCATGTGAGTGAGTTCAAACGTAATGGAATTATTGGAGTTAGCCGTACCGTGGCATTGCGGCTACGGTCATGATGAGTGTGTGGAACCAATGGATAGAATAGGGTCCTTAGCGGTGTCGCGTGTTAGCCGAGCGATCTGCGACACTTGCCACAACTTGTGGGTCCATTCTAACACTTTCTTACTGTCGGCTGAAGTTGAAGATTCCAATCGGAATCTGTAAGTACCTCGATAGGATAAAAAAAAACAGAGCCTACACATTAATTAGAATTATGACTGTTGCATTGGCATTCATTACAAAGATGGGTACATAAATCGGAAGTTTCTTGGATACTGAAATAGCGGATCATCGGATTCAAATTGGTAGCAATTGCTTCCGGAGCCAGCGGAGGGAGAGCGAAGAATTCGAAATTTTGGTTTACGTAACTTTACATCGGGGACTGGGGGCGGCGTCTCTGCCGCCAAGAAGCGTCCTCGGCTCTGAAAGTGGGGAATCCGCTTCTCCCATTGGCTGAGTATCACGCCGTTTAGACATGCACAATCACATGCTACGTAGCTGTCTCTCTCGTGAACAAGGAGTGGACCTTAAGTTCCCAGTAGAGATGGGCAAAACAGCTTTTTTTCCAGTAATACGTTATTCAGTTATTGCTTTTTTTTATCTAACCGCTTTTTTTAACCGTTAGAAATAACGTATAGTTATTTTGTTCTGAAGTAATATCTGTGGTGACGCTACTAAAAACTCTGCTCAGAAACGCTCTTCTCTTGTTGAAAAAAGCCGGAAATGTCAAATAACCGGATGTGACGTATATAGCGGCCCTGACGTCACGAAAAGCCGCTTATTAGCGTTATTTAGCGTTTAACGATACGTCACGAATAGCGGCTTTCAAATAAGCGGCTTCCTAATAAGCGGCTTCCATAGTAACTGTCAGAGACACTATATACGCCTTCGACTTGTGTTTATGTATTTGTTTAATAAGTCGCAGTGATGCCTTGATAAATTAATATAGAATTTTAACACGACCAGCTTTAGCGGTTTGTGTATAACGTGATTTATGGACGTACGATTAAAAAAAAAAAATGCGAAGTGGGCAGTTTTGATTACGTGTTAATATATTTTTCTGTTTGAAACTAATGAATTTGTAGTATGAGTTTTTATGAATATATGCAACAAATACAGAAGATTAACTTTGCTGAAAGTAAACAATTTTTCAGTCTGGCTATTAATTCGCATTAAGTTTTGTGTGGCTATAGTTATATGTATAGCATACTTTACATATGTTGTAAATGTGTCCCAATAACAGACCAGCTGCAATTTAAATATGTTGTTCAGACGTACATAAAAGTAATTTGAAATGTAAATATGATTTGCTGTTTAAAACTAAATGACTTGTGGAAATACTAGCGCTTTTCGATGGTTTCTCCATCTGTTGGTAGCTATCGCAGTTAATAACGGTTAAAGGTATTAAAAAGCGTGTCCTCTAGTGATCGCTATCGAAGTTAATAACGCCTTCAACTGGCAAAGACGATATAACACATGTACACAGCTGTAACAAAAAGCATAGTCAAGTGGTTTTTGATGGAAGGATGGATGCTGAAAACCAGTTTAATGGTCACTAAGTCGTAGAGATATGATAAATTTTGGACCCTATCGCAAATAACACCTGCAAAGTAGTATTTAACGTCGTCAGCAGTAGCGACATCTGTTGGGCGCTATCGCAGTTAATAACGGTTAGAGGTTGGAAAAAGCGGTTTACATAGGTGGTGTCCTCTAGTGATCGCTATCGAAGTTAATAACGCCTTCAACTGGCAAAGACGATATAACACATGTACACAGCTGTAACAAAAAGCATAATCAAGTGGTTTTTGATGGAAGGATGGATGCTGAAAACCAGTTTAATGGTCACTAAGTCGTAGAGAGATGATAAATTTTGGACCCTATCGCAAATAACACCTGCAAAGTAGTATTTAACGTCGTCAGCAGTAGCGACATCTGTTGGGTGCTATCGCAGTTAATAACGGTTAGAGGTTGGAAAAAGCGGTTTACATAGGTGGTGTCCTCTAGTGATCGCTATCGTAGTTAATAACTATTATTTTGCGATGGTAGTGTCATCTAGTGGTATTTATTGCAATTAATAACGGTGAGAGAGGCAATAAGCGGTGACTGATGCACTCGTAGCGGGCGGTCGACGAACAATTACAGCGCTGTCAGAGAGGGAAATGCTGACCGTTATTTGAATAACTCCAGTTATCGTTTTGGCCGCTACTTTCTAAACGGCGTTTTTAAAATAACGGTTATTTGTAGCCGCTTAGTTATTTGTGACCCATCTCTAGTTCCCAGCATATAACTTGGGCGCTGGCGTCAAGTAGAGCGGTGTGGCGTTACGCCGTTGGACTGCTTCGGAAAGCAAACTGCCTTTCGTAATGCTAATAAATTGGCTACAAAATAAATACCCTTGACAGCGGCTAGTGAGTACTGAATCACGATATGTGACCACAGCGAGGGATGACCGCCATCTTGTCCTCACGACCGCAACCAACAAAACAGATTCGTCCCTAGTGTTGGCTAGATGTTGAGAAGTGTAATGGGTGTGGACTAGTGTTGTAAAAAAAAACGGTTTTTTTTCTGGCTTGAAAAAAAACATGAAAAAAAACTTTGAAAAAAAACATGTTTTTTTTCTGGAACATGTTTTTTTTCACAACTACTAAATCTCAAATTTGTAACGCAGTTATCGTTTAAAATGACTGTTTTAGAGTTTATTCTAAGTACTTATCTTAGTTTAAAATCTACTATATTTTTCTGGTTCAGTAGGAAAAAAATTACGAAAATATTGGCAAAATTGACTGAAATTTTCTTTATGAACGGGGATTTCCCGAAGAGACTAGGTTGCGCGAGAAGGAATCCCCATTCCCCAATGTTTGGATTGCTACTTGCTATTTGAAATAGAGCTGTAGCTGCCAGCCCAACAAAATTACCTACAGAGCTTTTAAAAAAATTAGGAATTTAAAATTTATCCACAGTTTTTTCATCTTTTTATTACTTATTGGGCTTTCCTTATATTCGTATACTTGTTAACTCTCAGAGTATAGTGGTACTGACTCATTAAATTGTCAGTAAGGGAGCGTGCATAAACCACATAGCTCCATTTTGGCCTCCTGTGAACCCCCATCCTCTCCCACGTAGCCCTACGTGGCTTTTGCCCCCCCCCCCCCCCCCCCCGCTCACGTAGCACGTAGCTTTCTTCCGTTTTGATTCCAGAAGACATTTTGTACTGTTTTCTCTTGTCAGACTATTGTAAATTACATACGGATATAATTAACTGAGGGAAATAAATACTCACATGCTGTTGTGGGTTCAGTTCCTCATTTTAACTGTGAAAAATGTTACGAAAGGACAGTTACGTGGCCGGGCTCGGAACACCCACCCCCCCTCCCCACGTAGCCCAGCATAGCCTTCCAGCTAACCCCTCCTCCCTCTGGACCGAGCCAAGTAGTTTGTGCACGGTCCCTAATTATGAATCGTTTCCTTGGAACCGTTGGTGTAAACAAACAATTGAATAGAAGTAAAGCTCCTATTTTGTATGATAATAGATTTAAATTCAAACTTAAAAGACCGTAATACAGAACTTTCGGCGCAGTCTTTATGCACAGTGTGTACTTTGCTCACAATTTAAAATTGCAATCTCAAAATCTTATGCGTACAATACAAGAACAACCAGTAAAAGAAAATTTAACTATTTCTGAAGTTATGGATCTAGAGGAGACAGAAGAAGAGACAGAAAATTCCGACACCGATCGAACTAGTGTTGGTACTAGTGAATGTGGTACTGACATAGAGGATGAATAAAATTATGTTACCTATATAGATACACTTATGTGAGACATTATATGATTCAGTAAGACTTAAAACACTCTTGTAAAATGGAAGTTCCTTAAATAAAACTATAATTTATCAAATATTTGTTTTCTGAAGGAAAAAAAAATTGAAAAAAAAACACGGGTGCTAGGTTTTTTTTCATGTTTTTTTTTCACAAAGCTGAAAAAAAAATTTTGTTTTTTTTTTCAGTTTGCAACACTAGTGTGGACATGTCTACGTCGACGTTTAGACGCCGTCTGCTGGTAGCTGAACAGGTGGCACGCTTATCATTGCGTCGAATTCCACTCATCAAATACCACCAAAGTCGAAGACTGCATTGGACACGTGAATGCCGTCACTGGCGTGCTGAGTGGAAAAATGTGGTGTTTTATATAGACTCCCACTTCAACTTCTCCTACAGCGATGACCGCGTAGCTGTTAAGATGGGTACAAATTAGGGATGTAACAGATGTCCCCATCCGCAAGTCAGGAACTTTTGCATGAAATCCTACCTCTGCTTTTGCAATTTTTAATGCAGGTGTATAGCAAATGTTTTGTTTATATTGTAATATATATTATTCTTTTCTCTTTATACAAGATTCTGCCGATCGTCTATTAACTAACAACAACCTGGATGTTTTTTTTCTTACGATCTTGTGTTAAAAGTAACTATGGACGGAACGGTGTTTTTACCTAAGCGATTTTTACAAGTTTGAACTTACATGTAAAGTAAAATGACCTATTCACTGTCCAACTTATAGAACATTCGAGTAAAACTACCGTAGGAATCGGTCACCTATTCACGCTACTTGAAGGAGTACAAAAATGTTTCAAGCAATCCGCTCCACTCGTACTTTCTAGCCGCAAACTACTGTCCTTACAGCACACTCGAAGGATGTTTCCTCCTATCATGATCCAACGCCATAGTTTGTTGGAGGGCAAGGACCGTTTTGGTTGTCTTGAAGTCCAACAACATCCAACACGTCCTAGATGTAGTCCTGTAACGACTTTCACGGCCCATCGGATCACCGTAGGTCCTACAAGTTGGACTGTGAATGCGCTATTAGTTCGGTGGAAAGACGGGTGGCGGGCGCGGAGAATTGCGGTTGAGTGGCCTTGTGCTTGACGCTTGAATTTGCTGAGCTACGAACTCTGTAAAGTTCACAAGACAAAGTGTGTTTTTTTGACGTGTGCATCGTTATGTAAATAACTTAATTCACTTGCGAAATCATCACACTTTTTTGTTGCTGAAAGATGAAGCAAAAAATAAATCAATAAGGCACTATTATTTGGAAATAGACTTTACTTATAAAAAAAAAAAATAGAATTCGGCAAAAAATTAACTTTTTTGGTTTTGAATTTATTTTTGATGAAATGATAAAATATAAATAATTATAAATTTATTTTTCCACCTCCGCTTCCACAAAAAATCCACATCCGCGGATATCAAGCACTGAACATCCACATCCGCAAAGATGACCTCCGTTACCCTAGTACAAATCATAAGGAGACAACTCACGAACGGGACCGAGGCGAAGCGAGGCAGAACGGATGCCTCGTTTGTACACTTTGTTTTGCACAAACGCCGAGGTATCGAACGAGATTGGTATCCGCCCATTACCATTCGTTTATTCTGACGGATTGGCAGTATTGTGCAGTTAGAGCCTGGATATGGGGCGCGGTGAAGATTTAACTGTGGCTGATATTGTATTCATATTGATAGCTAGTTTAGTTAAAACGAGAAATAAAAGACTGGTTTGCAAATAGACTTTATCTGAATAAACAGCTCACTCGGAGGCAATTATTTGTAAACAGTATGATGGAAGAAGAAAAGAGTGGCAATTTTCGTAGCGTCCTTTTGAAGGCTAGGCCAGAATGTTACCGCTCACCCGCCACGCTTGGTGTTCCCACGCTGTTTTTTTATTTCCTGCGTGAGCCTCGAAGACTATCATTTCTTTATTTTTGGAGTGTAAACTTCTATTGGCGAGTTACGCGATGTTTTGAAGGGGGTAAATCTGTGAGTTCGCGACGTCACGTCACCGACATGGCGTCTGTTGCGCGTATGATACGCGCGCTGAATGCTTTTCGGATCGGCAAAATCTCTATACAAACACACAGTTTTTATTCGATTTTGATGGAACTTTGTAGGAGTAAATTTTAATACAAATAGAAAAACACTGTTTACGTTTGATTTACAGAAACCACCTTCTTTCCGCACTCACCTTAATTTCTGTAACCTTGTTTATACAAACTCACAGTTCTTATCTGAATTTGATAGTAGTTAGCACACGTATACTTCAAAACGAGGCCGTGTGGTAGCTCTGCGGATATGGAGCTTTCTTCCGAAAGTTCGCTCTCCGGTCGCGGGTTCAAATCCCGCGGGGAGCAAGAATTTTTAGAAGTTGTATTTGATTATAAGAGCTACGCCGGGACGTTCCATGGTTCTCATTCCATGTTAAACTTCAGGCCCTGAAGAAAGGATTTAGCATGCTTGCCTCTGTCACAATAGGTTTGTACATCTTCGGGAAGATTCGACGAACCGTCAGTAGGAGGAGTGGCTTAGCTAGCCAGAAACAGGGAAAACCCGTGACGTCACAATATGGCCGCCCCGTTAGTTGTTTGGCAAAGAAATTAAGCCCTTGGGAGATGCTGCCATCTGTGCGTCCGATCGGGGAACTAACGGCGGCCATCTTGGCCGGCCAAAGAACTACCGGTCCCCGCCATCTTGGCCGGCCAAACAACTAACGGGGCGGCCATCTTGTGACGTCACGGGTTTTCCCGGTTTCTGGCTAGCTAAGACAAATTCCTCCTACTACCGTCGGGTTGTAGACTAAGTTAAATTTTTAGTTTTTGAAACGAAAATTTCTTTAGGTGCGTTGGCCGACTCTTGATTGGGTAAAATCTCAGTTTTCATTACCGACATGCTAATGTTAACAGTATATCTGTTGCGGTCTGGTGGCTCAGTGGTTAAGGTGTCTGACTGGCGAACGAAAGGTTCCTGGTTCAAATCGTTGTCTTGGCGGGGTTTCTCGTAGACCATTAACCCGACCTTCAAGAAAGCACCTTTCGTTGTCCTCACTGATGATTAAGAATGATCAGAACAAACCGAAATAATGACGAAAAACTTCTTAGTTAAATTAAAGTGGTTTTATTTAATTTCAAAGCACAGCGATTTTAATGACAACTGAGTGCCAACGTGACAGAACAAATGAGGGAGGCAGACACACAACTGGAAATACTCGTCCACATGGAATGCGGGGCATCCCCGAATTCTCTTTGAAGAGTAGACTCAGGGCGGATTGCGTTGGAATCTTCTCGGATACACACTAGTAAGTTTGCCTCGCCTCCGACCTATTCGTGCGTTGTCTCGTTAAACGCTATCGTGGTGAACGGAATCGCGGAAACTGCATTGTGAAGCGGCATAGCGGACAAAAAGAAAGTCCGATGTTTTGAAGCTCCATGAGCTATAAAATGCGATGTCGCGTCCTACATATTGAGAGGAATCTGAACAGAAACCACTACATCATTGATGTTTTAAAGCTCAAGGCACTCTCTTCTGCATATTTCAGCACGGCAATACCAGATCACGTCTAGCAAGAATGAGCAAGCCTTCTACGAAGAACAACAGGTAGGTACCGCTGCTTCCCCCGCCAGCACAATCGACTGTCATGTCACCCACGGAACATATCTTGAATATAGTAGGCGAGCAACTTGTTCGTTCTGATCCTCCCACAACCACTGTCGATGCTTTATGGACGCGCCTAGAAACCGTGTGGCAGTGTGTTCCCCAAAAACGGATTCCCGTTGATTCTATGCCATGAGGTCTAGAAGCTTTGATTGCAGTAAGTTACTGCTTCACACCGTACTGAATTCTCGCTGTTGAAGTGTATGTACAGTTCTGTAATTCTAATCGTTTGTGTATTGTCTCGTATCTAATCTATGGAATAAATTCCATTGTAATCACGTCTCCTTCTTGATACTGCAATTTTCATATACAGTAGTGTATTAACGTAGGTTCAATTTTTACTCTCATAAAATAATTCAGTCGCTAAACTGTTCTAGGAACTCATTGTTTGCCTGCTCTTTTGTTTATTCTAAATTCAACACCATTCACCCGATGTGTTGTTTCTTAATTTCTTTTCTTGGAATTTTGATACACGACTTTCAAACGCGATGACTTGTAGCAAATTGATACATAAGATTGCGTCATTGTATAAAGGTCATTTTTAAGACTAGTACTACTTGGGGAATTATAGAAATATTCGGTCGTCGAGCTATTGGCAATCGGCGATCATTGACATATTGAGCGCGCTCGAGCACTGACCAGTCAGGAATATACTCGCTTGAAGTCACCACAATTCTTCACAGTGCAGTCCCCTTCCTGATTGTAAGTCAAGCGTGGCCACTTGGGAAGTACAACTATTAATGAATGGTCTTTACCGTCGAGCAGTCGACACTTCGACAGCCACCTGTTAGGAGACTGCCACCCTCCCAATCACCTCCCGTCCGGGGCGACCATCTGCCTACAGTCTGCACTCACAGAACCACTAGCTACCGCACTGGGGCTTAGATTATTTGGCGACAGTTGGAAACCAGTTTGCAACACGTTATCAACTGTATTACTTAGTCTTCAAGGCCAAAAAATTGGTTCCATTGCAAGTCTCACTTACCTTCATATAGTTAGACCTTCAATCTGTTTCTAACCTTCGGTCTGTGGCCGTCAGTCCACAGCGATGTCAAGAGCACAACGGTGAGGTTCTAGCGCAGCTACCTGAAGTACAACAGTGAACGTTTCGAGCAGAACTGAAATTCCCTAAGGTCAGCCCGCAGAACACATCCACAACGATTGCGAAAATCTACGTAGCCCCCTCCCCATCCTTTTCTCCAATCCAACTGGGATCAGTAATATAACATTTTTGCATTCTTACCGATCTTCTTTTTCTCGTGTAGATGACAGCGTCAAATAAAAGTGGCACAACCAATTTGCCTTCACGAGTGGCATTACATGTTGTAACGTCCGTTTCTCGCTAAAAGAAAAAAAGCTTGCCTTCTGGCCAAACCTTGCACCACGATGTCGGCGACCACAACATGATTAACTCATATAGGCCTTCAATTCATTCCAAACAACCAGCCAAACATTTTGATCCAGTAATCCTGCCATCAAAAAAATATGGTGCCACAAGATAGAAAAATATAAAGTTTGATAAAAGAAAAGGTCATAAAAATGTTGGAATGGTAGTGATAAAAAAGTCTTTTCTTATCAAACGACTGTAGAATGTTCTGTCTAGGAATGTGTTGGTTTGAAACCATTAAAGCCGATGCAGTAAAAAAAAGCAGTAAGGGTAACAGATAGGTCGCCAACTTCCTCTGAGGCGAAGACACCAGAAGAAATAATAACAAGAACACTGCGGCAAGCAATGATCGGTAAGTGTCCAAGACTCGGCGTTAACTGAATGGATTTACAGTTGTTGGATCACTGAAATGACTACCCAGCAACATGAATAAATCCCAGACTTGCGCTCAGCTGCTTCGAAAGCAACAGGCAAGGGGACAAGTATTGATCTGAGAATGGCGCAGCCGCGCGGCGTGTAGGCTTGTGTCTGTAGTGCCTGCTTGCTCATGGAGGGACCGTGACGGTGCTTGCACCAAGGACTCCACGATCGGCCGCTACCAGCAGGCTACGAGGTGGGACACTGAGACCCATATATCAAAACTTTATATTCTGATCTCATTTTAGAGAGAGACGTACAAATTACTTGCAGTTGGGGGTTATAATAGTGTACATAAATCCGCGATTTTGTTTAATAGTTTCTAATTGCCTTACAATGTATCAAATACCTATAATGTTTACATGTGAAATGATAGTATACAAACGCTGCTTACGAAGTTGCTGCCAAGAGAAAACAAAATTTTAGAGTATAATGTAAAGGATTTTTTACAGTATTCGTTTATTTTAACAATCGATGAGAAAACGTGATCACGTTGATTTCAATCTATGCTCCAGGCGAATTCCCCCCCCCCCCTCCACTTTTATATACCTGTAATTCAAAGTGAAGTACCTACAGTAATCCCTCTTGTACATTTAGTGAAGAGATAGTACACAGTACAATCCAATGCCTCAAAAATTCATCACATTAAACACTCTTGCTAACAAAATAAAAGATCTAAGGAACCATTTCATTAATCTGTCCATCATAACAAATATTTTTTAGTCTTACTATTCATATTTTAATGCCTTTCATTTTTTCCTCATTCATGATTGATTTTCTTTCAGATAACTGTTAAAATTTTTTTTTTTACTTAATAATTCCAATTCATTATTTTTCTTGTAGCTATAATTGTGCATTAACTCATTGCACTTAATCATTCATTTTACTTTTAATTAATAAGCATTTACAACAGTTCCGATGTTATTTACAAATAAATAGAAGTTATTTGCTACTTTACCAAGGACATAACAGAAAACGCGAATCTGCCAAATCACACAGAGACTTATAAACGTTTCTCTCAGCTAATTCATCAGTCTGCTATTTAATTAAATCACTTCTTAAATTAGGCTACTATTACAAAAAGAAAAAAAACATGCTTCTTCATTTCGGTTCCAATTGAAAATTTGCACTTTATCAATTTCTTTAGCATGAATAATTCAGGCACTTATTTCAAGACTAGACAGAATTTTGAGTAATTCTTCTTACAAGTGCAAGTGTTTCTGGTCACGCAATATGATAAAACGTGGATGGTAGTACTGTTAAGTAACAATAGTGTGAACTAATGAATTGGTAATGTATGAAACAACAGCAGATTATCAAAGCATTGTGTTTCTAATCAACCATAAGTTTCCCCTTTATTTACATATGTTGCTTACTTGCTGCAATAATATAAGCAGTTACGAAACAGTAAAGAGGCAAAATACACGATGTGAAAATGATAGCTGCTGCCTTTTAAAGCAACATTATATTCAGATGGTAAATAAAAATGCATTGTATAACTTGTATGTAACCTATTAACCTTTCACGGACATGTACTGAATTCCGACAAGTAGGTAGCCTATAATTCTTACGCGTGAGAGAAAGAAAGAGTGTGGGGGAAAGGAGAAGACACGGAATGATTAGATTTTAATAGTAAAAACAATAAATTATCATATGACGTGTATCAATTCACATTTGCATATTTATTAAATAGAGGTCATGTTTAAATACAATTTCTTTATTTTTTTCTATCTGAATTGAAAATCAGGTACCGGTAAATAAAAACCATTCCATACATTTCTGTTTAATTGATTCCAATTAATAATACAGACACGGAAAGCTTTCACTTGAATAAAGACAGTATAGTCTAAAAGAGACATTTAACGTTTTTTTTATTTGTTTTGTTTCTCTTCTATTCAATAATTACCTTATTTTAGGTAACAACTAGCTAAAAAAAAAAAAACTTACAGCATTTAATTACGGTACACACACATGTTAATCCATAATAGACTGAAATATCTTGATTCATTTCGAATTAATAGCTACTAGCCCAAATTATACGAGACATTCTTGTCCATTTCTGTAGGAGATTCTATTATTCAATTATTCGTTATCCACAGTTTACTTTTTTTGTTTGTTATTAAATGAATTATTAAATTTATTAAGCCACATTGAAAGGTCCTAATTAAGTTTGTATAGTCTAAATATAAATAGTGAATAAAGCGAGTCAAATAATAATTATAGAATTTATCATTCAGAAACTCATGATTAATTTCAAAAGGTGTACCTATGGAAATTATAATCGAGTTCGCAATTAGCATTACAAAAAACTAAGCCATAAAAACAATTTATCAACGCTTATAATATTCCCAGTTAACATGAATATGTAATTAATTTTTGTCCATCATTTCGATGATTATATTCACAGTTTCAAAAACTGGGCGAAGAGGCTTAAATAAAAGAAGGGCACTTTTCGGTTTTGAATTAAATGGAGACGTAGACGATTCTCTGCGTAGAAACTTTTAAGATTTTATTCACCACACGGGAACATACAACACGTGTATAAATAAATACGTAAGGTCCCGCGTCAGATGAGAATGTAACTGGCTGTGGACGTTTTTACCTGGCGCAGAACAATGCCAGCTGGACAGTAACATGCTGTGAAAACGTGGTCACTTAGCAGACACACACAGGGCCGCTTTTATTGAGTATCTCTGCATCCTAAAGTGTCGTGATGTAGCCTGTTGCCTATCCTCGCTTTTTTGCCTTCCGCAATAGTGATGGCAGATGCGTGACTCCGCAAGACTTACAATGGAATTTTCAACTTCTAAGTGAATTATACTAATCACATATTTATATCATACTTTAAATGTACCTTTGGGATAGAAACAATTCTTTATACATATTAAATTTAAATAGCAGTATATGTGATGAACCTTTATTTTTATATAGGCTAATTTTATTCATTTATTTATAATTTCATTATTTTCTTTCAAATCCTATCACTTGGTTAACAGCTGAAGTGAAAGAACAGTGTGTTCTGCTTGTTCTACCCATAACTACCAGATTCACTCATACTAAATCAAATGATCCACTTAATACAATAATTAGCTGGAGCTTGTCAATTTTGCAAGTTTTTACTACTGGTATTGTTATTATTATTATTATAAGTAAGGAAAAGAATTATTGTGAAAAAGGGACCATAGCAATTTCATACAAACAGCATTGAATTACATTCAAGCATTACCATTACTAAACTAATGTTCATTATGATTACTTTCTAGTCTAATATAATTAATATTAGTAAAGAAAGGCATGTGTATGAGGAAGACAGGGTGTACCAGGGATATAGAGGAGGACCTGATGGGGAAGTATTCATACTGGTTAGCAAAGACTATTGCAGTTTGGTGGTATTTACAACACATACTCGTGAGTTACTGTTGATAGATTTCTTGGGCGAAGCAAAATAGAAAATGAAACTCTCGGTTGCTTATCATACAATATTGGGAAAAAAATAAGTTACGAAGAGGAGGTACTAGCAGAGAATTTGAATTCATATTGAGAATTCAGAGGTGGGTGTAGGTTCGTTATTATTGGTAGAAACTGAAATTTACCAAGTGGAGACTGGGAAGTAAATAAGGTTGTACCACATGATTTGCAAAGATTTGCAAATACCTTGGTGAGTGAAAGGAGGGTTTACACATGATAGAACAGTGCATGAGGGTATAGAAAATGTTGGATGTTTTCCTAATAGCACCAGATGATAACATAGTCTAAGGTTACTGAAGTAATCGGTGATAATGAAGAAGTTCTGATGGACTTAAATGGATTCAGTAAACTAGTCGCCAAAATTGAAGGTAGACAATTTTGTACAGTTATAAAAAGGCACATATTTCTGAGCTGAAGTGGGAACAGTTCAAAGACATAATAAGGAAGGTAGAAGAAATGTTTAATCCAAAACAGAAAATAAAAACAAATAAGAATGTGTGAAAGGCTAGAGAGGTTGGTAAGAAGACAGTACAACAGAGTTAAGAGACTGCAAAACTTTGAGGAGCATTTGAATCAACTAAACATGGATTAATAGCTGCACAGAAGGAAGCTAAAGATGGGTTTATTAAGAATATTTTGGGTGCAGGAGGACTACTCAATGATGCTTCTAGAAATTTCCATGACTTTATAAGGAAAGAGAGATGCAGAATAGGTATGCAAACAATTTTTAATAAGGAAGGAGAAGAAGTTACAGAGGAATTGAAAAATCAAAGATATCTTATTTAATGTAACCGTTAGTGACAATCATTCAGGAATAGGAGGTGGAATATATGATGAGGAGTTTGTACACCTAGGTAGAAATGCGTAGACTACAAAGTTCGAAACACATGTTATGGATATTATGAAGAAAACTGTAAAATCATAAAGGGGCCAGTGTGAATAATCTTAGTGCACATGTATTAAACATAAAAGGAACCAACATTATACTTAACCTTTTAGTATTATTTATATGGTGTCTGAAGACTCACTGTTGATCAAAGGCCTGGAAAAATGTGACAGTAGTACTGATACATAAAGGATTGAAAATTACAAACCAATTAGTTTGACAACAGTGATAGGTAAATTAATTGGGGGCTGATATGCTACATTAGAAATATCTGTGAGGAAAAAAATTGGTTTACAAATTGGAAAAATGACTTTACAGAAGTATATTAATGTGAATCTCGTTAGTGGACTAGTATATGTGAGATACTTCAGATGAAATGCATTGGGGAGCGCAAGTTGTTAGTGGAGCAATGGATCTTTCCAAGGCATTTGGCAGAATGAGCTATAAAATGGTTTTAAATTGGTAAAAAGTGGCTTGATGGATGGAAGAATTCTTAAAAGGTGGAGAAATGAAGAGCTATCATTGGAAAGGCAGTACCAAAAGAGGTGGAAGTGAACATAGGAGTTACTCTGGGTAGTGTATCAGAACCACTGCTGGTCATTATTCTACTGAACAGCTGTGTTGGTGGTTTACAATCAGCAGCGGTAGCCTTAACCGTTGCAATGCTGTGGATGACAGATCTTCACAAGGGCCTCGTCCTTTGTGCAAAGTATGTGAATCGAAAGGTATATTTCCAATGATTGACGAGAAATGCATCAGTTATAAATAAATCAATTCTGTATTTTAAAATATTATATTAGATGTATAAAAGTAATCAAAACATAAAGACAAATTATTAATTATGATAAACTAAGGCAAATAAATGTCTTAAAAATATATGCAGGGATTTTAAAATAATGTTTTTGGCTTCTCCTAAGACTAAAATCTTTATTTAAAACACCTTCTTTCCTTTCATAGCTCGTTTGATTTTTGAACTTCCCTACTCAAATTTTCTACCAGCATCATGATCAGGGGAACTCATTTCATAGTTTCAAGTGCAAAACAAGGTTTAACTCAGAAACAATTTACGAGTATTTTTACACAGTTTTTTAACTCACTCTTTACTATAAGTACTGTTAATAATGTATGAACTAAAACTTAATATCATTTAATGTTTGTTTAGCTACTGAAAGATATATGCCATACGAATGATTTTATAATGCATACCGGTCGGGCTATACTAGACCCATACTGGTCCTTATTACTGGCACTCACTCAATTGAAGTTAGTCCAAACGACACCGCATGTTGGAGGCCAACACTTCACTGCATTAGATTGGTTTACATTTTAACAGTGTAGTCCGGTATTGGGCTGGTGGATGTGGAAAAGCATTTGGAGACAGAAAGTAAATTTTTGATCCTTTTTGTTTTCATGTTATCGATTACCTTAAAAAAAGTATCTTTCCTTCAACTTCACTTCCATGCTCATCATCTGATCGTAAAATGTAAATTGCGTCATTTTAAAGCATTCTTAAAATTTCATTTTATCATCCATCACATGCTATGACAATGTTAACACCCTATTTTTTGTGTTTTGGGATAGCAGAAACCAAGTACATTGTATAGAAAAAGAGTACATTTATTTTATTTTGTTTGAAAACATATTTTCCATTACTCATAAATTTGGCCTAATATCTGAGATAGTTATGGCATGCTACTGGAATATAAAAATCCCCAGTTAAAATCCTGGTGTAGGTTCCAATTTTTATGTGCCTTAAAATTGAATTTTACTTCTGGCAAAGCTTTGATTTGTTAATGCGAAGAGCTAGGACACGCCTTAGTTGGAATTCCATGTTAAATTGTAGGTCTTCTTTTCCTGGAAGGGTTACAAGAGTGTTAGGTGACTACGACAGAGGTACACTGTACAGCTGGTAACAAACTCTGTGATTAGGTCCTTGATACCATGTGAAATTACTATACAGCTTCTTTACAGTCTTTACAGTCTGTATTTAAATAAAAACATATAATGATCTTATTGTTTATTAATAAAAAATATCGAATGAATCGAAAGTAACCACAAACAGAAGAAATAGGTCAAGTGCAAAGTAAGTGATGTTTGACATTTCATTCTGATTGTGTTCAGGAAAGCGAGAATCTTTCAATCCAGTATAGAGTGCGAAATACTTTTAATGATGGTTTGTGAAGACTGTGTTTGAACATTATTTTTGTACATAAAAGATCAACCAGTAAGTCAGGTAAAGAACATATTTTAACATACTTTACAAGTTTCAAAGATTATAAGACATGCTTACGCAAAATAAAGAATAATATAGTAGAACTCCAATTATTCGAACTCAGACTATCCGAATCGCTGAATATCCAAATCGTTTTTTTTTTTATTAAGACACAAATACACTGCGATTCGCAAAATAATGATTCTGCCTATGTGCAACTGTCCTTCCAAGGGGGGGATCTAGGAAACGAGACAAAGGAAAAAGAAGCTCAAGAAATGAAAAGGGAAGTGACAGGAGAAGATGGGGATGGCATTTCAATTGAGGAAACATGCTTTTAAAAATTCCTGAATGTTCAGAAGTTAGTGCTGAAGAGTGGTTGGTGTGGGATTTGTCAGATCCTGAGTATGACATACTAAATGATGTAAGAGAAGAAAGTGTCTAGGAAGAAGATGCTGTAAATGTCGAAGTTGAAGCAGACATGGGACCATCAGGTAGTCAAACGTTTGCTGGCCTTGAAACTGCAGTGAAGTGGGTGGAGCATCAGCCCGAGTGTGACCACATGCAACTTCTCACTGTCTAGAGGATGAATACAGTCAAAAAGCTTACTTTGACCGTGATGTTCAGCAAGCAAAGACTTTTATTTACAGTACGGTATGTACAATTGTACATACTGTACAACACTTGTAAGTACACTTAACATGTAAAAGTGTTGCCTTTTCATTTATTTAATTAAAACCTCTTTTTCTTTAAAAATAGTTTTTTCCTCCCATTTTCAACACATGTACAGTAATTAATTACAATAGACCCTTTTCAGAAAAAATCAAATCATCCAAATTTTTGATTACTCGAATTGGGTCCGGTCCCAATTGATTCAGATAATTGGAGTTCTACTGTACTCTATAACAGATTACGATTGTCATCCCTAGCTCTGACCCCCCTTTACGGAAATTTGTGAACATTGATTTTGTGAAACGACAACGTGAAAACTCAAAAAGAGGCTGAAGACTGAGTAGTAACACGTCCTTCACACAGATGAGCTAGTGACAAGTGTGAACACAAAAGGGGCAAGCCATCTCTCGGCAGACTGTTGGTGCGGTGATGGTGCAGACCAGTATCGGTCAAGTGTGACCCGAACTTAAAGCTCCTAGCAAAATAAGCGTAAGGTGAGAAGAGTTGTATGAAATGCAAGACGGGAATTCCCCTAGCGTAAATCGTAAACATGATGAAAGTAACAAAACCTAGCGTTCAAGTGATTTTTCTGATGTGAGATTTAAATAGTAATGAATTTTTCAGTTTTACAGTAAAACTACAAAAAAATATTATTCACTCATAAATTAATTAATTTTGATATCATTAATCTTACTTTTATACGAATGTGACATTGAATAAATTTAAATGAGAAATTTTATTTAGGCACTTGTAATTATTAATATATACTTTATTTTATTGTTAAATCTAATAACTAAAGATAAAATAATAAGTTTATATTTAAAAAAAAATTCTAGTCTGGTCATTGCGCGAGGCCCCTGCAAGAGCGAAGCCTCAGGCGATTGCCCTACTCACCACCCCCTAAGGCTGCCTCTGACAATCACGCCAATGACAAAACGCCAATGACATAATGATATGTTGTATGATTTATGGGGAAATACTATGAAAATCTACATGGGGATCTGGACAAGACAGGATAAGAAGGTGGGTAGGTCAAAATCAAATGAAAATAAATATTGAGAAGATTCAGCTAATTAGTTACACATATAAATCAATAAAAGCTATTTATGATTAAAGTTTGGGGGAGGAATTGCTAGTAGAAGATGTTAAGTGTAGATATCTTGGCATAACATTTGATAATAAACTCAACTGAGCGAATGTTAGAGGTTTCAAAACCCTTCATACACTGGAGGGTGACGAAGGGTTGTGCCAAAGAGGGAAGGGAATTGGGTTACAAGACCTTGGTCATACCATTACTCGAATATGATAATGTATCAATATGATAATGTCTCAAATACAGGAGTTGGAGTGGGTGCAAACAAGGGCAGCTAGTTTTGTTTGTGGAAATTACTACACAACACAATCATCAGTAACTAATATTGATGTAGGAGCTTCGATGGAATTCAGGGACAATGGAAGATGGATTAAGAGAATGTTGGGAATATGTAAAGTGTATATGAGTCTTGGAAATTGTCCATTGAAGGAAAGAGATAACTATGATCATAATATGGCACTTGCTTTTAGGCATAAGTGAGTGGAGGAATTTTCTTTTTCATCTAATTGAGCCAAGGTTTGGAACAAATTATCATTAAAAATTATATACAAGTTGTCAGAAATGTTTAAATAATTTAAAATAAGATTTTAAAAGGAAAAAGTATTTTGGGGGTGTTATTGCAAACAATGAATTTAGAGATTGAAAACAAACGAATATGGTATAATATAAAATCAGGTATGTAGGAAATTGCCAGTATGATGAGTGTTCATGGCATTAAATAAATTAAACTTCTGGCACCATACAAAACATAAACTGGTTATGAAGTTAGTAGTACATACTTTATAGATAATCTTTTGATGTTGTCTTCACTGATGTGGAACACATGTTGTAGAACATTGTTATAACTTTTTGTTATATGGACTAAATACCTAGGAATTTATAGTCAGTTTATTTCCTGTGGTAAATGAAACAGTCAGGATGCCTATATTGGCAACTTGTTAGTCAACAATAATACTAGAAATTATTTAATTCCATATGTTACATTTCAAAATTTAATGTTATCTGTACATAAATCTTTATGTATAAAACATATATATATTGGAGATAGATATTAAGAAAACTGGAGTTCACTTGTAATTAATTTTATATTTCACACATTACTGGATTATACTGTATGTGACAGTGTACCCTAGAGCTGTCACTGTCTATACCCTTAAAAATTGCACTAACAATCATGGTCATCTTTTATCATAATATTCAGACCTCACTGAGGCACTTAGTATTAGTACCAACCTCTTTGATTACAGTGTTCGTTTTATATGATTTTTAGACCTCCTGGCCCTAACTTTTTATGCCATAAATTTGCAGTGCAATTACAATAGTAGCCTCCAGACCTGAAAACTGGAATAATAGCAACCTCACATCCACATAGGAGGTCTAAATTTTTATATCAACACTCCGTGTCACCGTTAAGTGATTATGAGGTTGTGAATAAAAATCACTGCTTGCAAGGATTTTGTTTTTGCTGATAGATTGCAGGTTGAAAGGATGCTTGAATGAGCTCATCACTTTCAAAACTGATAGAAGTGCAGCAATAAGTATTAAAAACACAACTAAAGAGATTTTAATGGGTGTACACAGGAAGTCAAATAGTTTAGGTGGTAGAGTATCTGTAGTGATCCCCAATGAAGCCGATGATTTTTTTAAAAAAAACTGAACATCTTGAATAGCTCACAATGCCCATACAGCCTGATATCCAATGAGTACCATGGAGGAAACTTTTCGGGAAGGTGAAGAAAGGCCAGAGCACGGCACTGATGTCATCGCATCCCTTTTCGTGCTGAAGGTTGTAATGGGAATACGGAGCTCTACACCCATGAATCTTATGAGAAATGGCAGGAGCCATACGATCCCTGCAACTTTTTCCTTTTAATTTCTGTACAGATCATCAGTATAATAAAACTGGAAGGAACACAATTCACATTATTGAATGGATCATGTGGAATCTAGGTATTCTTAAATTCTGATATTAAAGAAAACTGTGAGTTATTTCTAATAATTAACTTTGTTTGGAAGAGATTTCTAGTCACATTACAATTATTTCTTGTTTTTAGGATGGTTGTCCCTATGCGGAACTGCTGCTCAGTTTTCACACTTCGTCAAAGCACAATGCTGATTGCAATTGTTGAATTGGTAAGAATTTCACAATCAGTCATTTAAAATAAAATAATTTCAAAAATTCTGTACAGAATTTTTACTGCAACTTCACATATGGAAAATGATGAAATGAATCAGGAAAATAGGGATAGAATATAAAAAATTACAAATCTCCATTAATAAAAAAATATAGATTTTTTACTGTGAAACAAAACTATTTACATAAGGTTTGACTGAAGGGAGTGCAACAAATAATAGTGAATAGGCATATGGTAACAGGATCAGATGTATACACACTGAGACTCATCACAGGACTCAAGTACTCTCAGTGTATACACATCTGATACCCTCACATATGTCTCATAATATATAATTGAATTTTATACCAAAAATCTTGTAAGGTGTGTTTGTGGTACATTTTTTCATGCCTCTCTTGCCTTCATCTGTAATGAGTGATGGTTTTATTTTCCTGATCCTTATTTTTATTATTGCTATATTTATTTTCTCCTCCTTAAACTCCTTCACCAACTCATTTTACTTAGTTTTCAGACTTTGACATTCCATGTTCCCACAGTTTCGAATTTTGCTTTAATTTAAATTTCCATCTTTAAAAAAAATATTTTTGGTTGTGATTTCGCATATTCTTCAGCTTTTTGCACATATATCCATTACTTTATAGACAACTTAAACCATCAGCTGTCGCCTATCACGATGGGTCCCTATCGACAGGTTTATTATCCATTTATTACAGGGGTGGATCCAGGATTTTGGTTTGGAGGAGGGGGGGCTTGAGTCGGCCATGGGGTAGTATTTATTGCCTCCTCGGACCTCAAATCCTTAAAGCTAAATAAAAAGGTCTCCAAAATTACAATGTTGGAGGTGGACCTAGATAATTTTTTTTTTGGGGGGGGGGGGCTTGACCCCCCTAGCCTTCCTCCCCCTGGATCCGCCCATGATTTATTAGTATTTTCTAGCAAATGCCTTCTTATCCCCACCCTCACTCCCTGCCATGTTGTTTTTTTTCCACCCCCACCATGAGCTACCGGCCTTGCTGGCTCACTCAGTTGGTTGCCGTCCTCCAACACGCAGCCATCTCACTACTACTGAAGAAGGGCCACAGGCTCAAAAATTATTACTCTAAGTGTGTACATGTTTTTTTCATGTATCGACGATGCAGGAATCCTCATCTATGGTAAGCGGTGGTTTTTCTCCTATCCAAATGTTCAATATATCCACTTTCAACACCTTTGTTGCCTAATAACCAATATATATATATATATAACTAAGGAAGGTTAGAGAAATACAACCCAACACTTAGCAAAGATGAAGGTGGTTGGGCACGACAAACACAAAAAAGAATAAACAGAAGAAATGCCAATATCTTGGTGTTAAGTCTTATTCTTGCAAAAGTGAGACATCAGGCAGAGCCAGATATGTATACGATGACGGCTGTCTGGTGAATGGCAGGGCCAGCAAAGATGGTAGTATATGAGAGGGGGGGGGAAGTGCAAAAACTAGATTGATAATGCTGAAGGTATAGTATCATTGAAAGAGGTAGATCAACATAATAACTGAGTTACAATATACATATAAATCATATTTTGAAAAACTAAGTATGAAAAATAAATTATAAGCAATATAAATTGTAGTGATAAGTTCTGGGTCTGGTGGGAGGGATTTATTGGAGATTGAGGCCTGAAGGATGTCTGGTGTCCAGGATATTCTGATTGGCTACTTCCCATCTACGTAGTTCAGAGGAGGTTGTGTTATCAGGGAAAACTTGGATTGCCTTCATTGAGAAACAGTTGTTAAAATTATTCAGTTTGGCATGTTTTGCCACTGGATGGGCCTCATTGTTAGTATACAACATCTGCCTGAAGCCATTCATTCTGATAGCAAGTGGGTTAGTAGTGAAGGAGACCCATCCAGTGGCAAAACACGCCAGTTCCCACAAAACTGGGTCGTAACTAAGGAAGGACAAGGAAATATGACCCAACACTTACCATATACGAAGGCGGCTGGAATAATGAACATAAAAAAGATAAAGACAAGATATGCAATATTTTGGCAGCTAGTCTTATTCTTGCCAGGAGTGAGGCACCAGGCAGAGCATGACGTGCACATGTTGTAGGCTGTCTGGTGAATGGTTGCACGAACTGGTCGGCATTGACGGTAGTATAGGCAAATACAAAATCAATAATATTGAAGGTATATTATCTTTGGAAGTGTGGGAACAACATCAACATAATTACTAGGTGAGGATATAAATATTGGAAAACATATTTTGAAAAATATTAAGTAGGAAAAATAAAGCAATAAATAATTATAAGTGAAGGGCCTTGTGGGAGGGACTTATTGGAGATTGAGGCCTGGGAGGATGTCTGGTGTCCAGGATATTCTGGTAGGATAGTTCCCATCTATACAGTTCAAAGGAGGTTGTGTTATCACGGAAAACTCTGATTGCCCTAACTGAGAAACAGTTGTTGAGATTATGGGAATTGGTAGGTTTTTCCACCAAATGGGCTAAATTGCTAGTATACACTGTTAACATATGGCCATTCATTTTGATGGCAAATGGATTCATAGTGAGGCCTATATATGAGCTGGTGCAATGGAGGCATGTAAGTTGATATGTGAGGTGTGTTTCACCTGTGGTTGGATTGGAGTAGGTGGTGGTAATGGGGTACAAGCTGCATGTTTTACAGTGGGGTCTGTAGCATTGGAATGATCCCTGTGGTTTTTTGGTGAAATTGCTGGGTGGGTATCTATTAACCAGGATATTATTGAGATTAGGTGGTCTGCTGAAAAGTGTGTGGGGCAGTGGGTAGGATTTTATGGAGAATGGTGCTCATCCCAGGGAAGGATCGTAGGAAGTTATACCCATGACAAGGGATTAGGTTAATTGATTCGAGATCAGAGAAAGACTGATTGATGAAAGCAGTGCTGTGGTTAGTATCAAGGAGTGGTTGTGCAGAGGAAGGACTGTAGCACGAGACATTTGTTTTTGTACTAAGTAGCTGTGGGAGATGAAAACTCCAGACATGTTTTGCATGTATCGGTAAAGAGATTCTTCATATATTGTTCTGCGTATTCTGGAATCATTATTCCCATCCAGCTATGTCATTAAAAGCTTCTGAGATCAGTTTATATATATATATATATATATATATATATATATATATATATATATATATATTGGATAGGATAAAAAACCACTGCTTACCAAAGAAGGGGATTCCAGCGGTGTTGGTACACGAAAAAAACACGAACACACAAAGAATAAAATTTTCGAGCATGGCTCTTCCTCAGTAGAAGTGAGATGGCTGCACGCAAGTAGAAGATGAACCAGCCCATAGTACAATCTCCAAATTGTAATACCAAGAGTTTTTCTGTCAGGGGCACCACACCCTTAGATGTGTAGCTCCAGATGTTAGGTGATAAAAGTTTGATATCACCCTCTCCAAAACACGCTCCCATGACATCTTGCATTGCTCATAGATCATGTCTAGGACGTTGAGGGGATTTGTCCATATGATTAAAGGAAGTTGTGTACATTCTGTCTAAAAGAGTCTCTAGGATCTCTTAGAATAAATCTAAGTTGGTAAATTTGCTCTGCATCGAAGTAGTGTAAATATGTAAAACTTACATAAGATTTTAAATTATTTATTTATTCTTGTTCAATAATAAGTGCTTACCAAACTTCCTCTTTAATTTCCACCAACCATTGTCTGCACACAGAAGGAATAATGGAATACAAATATCATGTTCCATGAAGACAAATGAGGTTAAGGAACAGAAACCCATCTCTTACCAGAGTTTCAGGCATGAGGGCAGCAATGAAACAGAATTGTCTTGATTATTTCTGGAGTTTTCTGTTGCTTTAGTTTTGTATTTCCATACACATTAAATAATCCTTTCTTGTTCATGCATATTATCCCAGATGTAATAACAGTCACCCATCAAAATTACAATAATTTTGATATTAGTAATGTAAAAAGCAAAGAAATATCAAAATTACAAAATATATAACTACATGAACTTGATTTTCTTTCAGTTGTTGACAGCAATATTGCTGTTTCTCCTACTTCTTGGCTCAGCCCATGCACAAGAAATTGCAAGAATGCTTCGCAATGACATTACTGACAGTGAAGAAAGGCAGGGTACCTTACCTGAAGACATTGACATTTCAATGAAACGAGTACCTATCACACCAAATGAGCATCATCTTCAGATAGCTGAACATGAAGTTCTAGGTGAGCATCAGAAACATTTATTTCTAATATGGAAAAAACAGCAATTTGGAGAAAACAATGCTCATCTCTGAAGCCTGCAAGAGATGAAATTTGCGACTGACAGCCATTAATGACCTGGACAATGTAACATACAGAGTTGATGCAGACAAATTTCTGTTTATATGAATTTCACATGGAATACATAATTTTATTTTTATGACATTTTCCACAAATGGTCTATTCGTGCACCTGATCCATACTTTCATTATTTACATTTTTTATTCTGTCTTTTCCTTCTAAATACTTTGCCCTTAAGGATTTGTGCTTTCTGCCACCTGCAATGATTTTTTTAAACTTCGCAGTCAACTCCCACTTTATTTGAGTACCCAGAATTTTATTTATTTGTCTCATATTATAATTACCATTATGAATTGCTGAGGAGCTTGTGTCAATAAAAAACTTTTCTTGCTACCTTAGGCCTGAAATCAAGGGAAATTTTGTAATCATGGTTCTATTTTTCCATTCTACATACTACTATTAATTCTTCATCCAGTGTCTATCCAGGCCTCATTATTAATGTATGCCACACACACACACATACCTTTCTTTTCACTTGTTACTCCAGTGACCCTCATTTGCTGACAGTAATTTGTGTAATCAAATCCAGCCATTGTCATTTGTATTGTCATGAACTCCTGTATTTTATGGCTATCACACTTTCCGCCAGTGGCGTAGCTAGGTCAACAAGGGCCCCAGCGCAAAAAAATTATTTTGGGCCCTCAGGCCAGACAGGCGACCTGTTTTTGTTTTGTGTTGCTGGTATGGGTCCCCTTAGCTGATGCTGGGGGCCCCTGAATTGTGGTTGGGGGCCCTCTGAGCAGTGGTTAGGGCCCCCCTGAGCAGTGAGGGGCACCCGTGTCTCAGGGAGACAACGGTAGAGCATTTAAAAAAAAAAAAAAAAAAAAAAAAAAAAAAAAAAAAAAAAAACGTGAAGGTCCATGGGCCCTTTGAACTGTGCTTCGGGGCCCACCCCAGAGATGCACTTGGGGCACTCTTGAGGTACCCTTGGGGGCCCTCTGAGCATAGGGGCCCCAGCGCACTGCACCGCCTAGCAATATGGTAGCTATGCTCCTGCTTTCCTGCCATACTCAAGCATGGACTGAAATAGTACACTCACTTCTCCAGTACTCACCTCTCTGCAGGCTTTGAAATCTTTGCCTACCCCCTTTCCTATGTGCCCTATCAAATTGAGTTTGTTATTAAATCTAATTTCTTTGTTTAATTTTTAACTGTGGTGGCACAAATACTCTGTTGTCACATTATAGAGTACATCTGTAGGGGTGCAAAGGAGGACAGTTAGATTTTGTTTGTGAAAATTACTGTAGGATAGTCAGTAACTGCTAAGAGCTATAAGAAGACAGGAGGTGGGTACGGTGAGAGCCCTGGGATTGTATATGGGACTCTGGACAATGATAGAAATGAAATTAAAATTAAAAAAAAAAGCAAAATTAGGTGTATTGTAAAATTGTCACTAGAATAGTTGTTCCATCACAATCAAACAATTTAATAATTATTACTTTAAAATTATGTCTGACAATTCTATGGTTGTTAATAATTAAAATTATTTTTGAATAAGAATTTCATTATCTTTTCAATATCTGTTGCTATCAGTAGTTAATTTATTATTAGTAACCTTGGCTATTCTTGAATTGTGAGAGTACAGAGCCAGTGTATAGAAAACAATTGTTCACAATCAGTTTTTGGCATACAGTCAACAACCAGCAACTAGGGATAAAATCAATTAATAATGTACATGCACAATTCTACATAAATAAGACAGGCTCAGTCATGGTAAATTTAAATGATTTTTCAAAATAAATTAATTGTACTTACATGTTCATGGAAATCTATATCAAAATATTTTTATGTGATTCTTTCATGTCTTCTTCTGCAGTGACAATTATTTCAATATATACTGGAATTGCCATGGTCACGATCCATCTCATAAGCTGTGTAATGCTGCTTTATGGAGCTATCATGGTAAGTATGCAAGTAAAATATTATATAAGTTGCACCTCAGTAAAATTTTGTGACAAACAAGTCATAGTTTTCAAAAATACAGCTAATCAGTTTGTGAGCAAATTTTGTCATTTACTGAAACACCACTACAGATGTTGAACTGGCAAAATACTATAACCTGATTTATATAACTTCAAGTTGATATTCATAATCATCTTTCTATGGGCCTTATATACTTTTGCAGATGAGTCTGGCACTTCATCTCTCTATAGGTTGAAAGACAATTTATCAGTCAGACTAGCTAGGTCTGTTGCAGTCTTGTGGGGAATAAGAAGTGTTGTCATTTGTCTACAAAATGTGTAACTAATATGTTCTATATGTAGTACGAGGGTGGTCCCAGAAGTACCCGACCTAGCAATGAAAAAACAAAAAATTTGGAAAAAAAACTGTATTTATTTTTCAATGTAGTCTCCTTTCAGCTCTATACTTTTATTCCAGCGATTTTCAATAGCTTCAATACTACTTTTATAAGAAGAACTGTCTTGCTCCTTGAAATAGCCATTAACTGCCGACATCACTTCTTCGTTGGTCGAAAATCTTTGACCACTGAGCCATTTTTTTAAGTTCGGGAACAGGAAGTAATCTGAGGGAGCTAAATCTGGTGAACAGGGTGCATGAGGTAGCAATTCGAACTTTAATTCATTAATTTTGGTCATTGCAATAACGGATCTGTGAGCTGGAGCATTGTCGTGATGAAACAACACTTTCTTCTTAGCCAAATTTGGTCGTTTTATCTTGATTTCTTCGCTCAAACGTTGCAGTAACTTCAAATAATAATCGACGTTGATTGTTTTTCCTTTTTCAAGATAGTCATTGAAAATTATCCCATGCACATCCCAAAAACAGACGCCATGACCTTGCCTGCAGATGGAACAGTCTTGGCCTTCTTTGGAGCAGGTTCTCCCTTTTCAGTCCATTGTTTTGATTCTTCTTTTGTCTCTGGGGTGAAGTGATGGACCCATGTTTCATCCATGGTTATGAAACGGAGAAAAAATTCAGCTTTGTTGCGGTGAAACATCACAAAACACTCAATTGAAACATCTTCACGACACTATTTTTGCTCGAGTGTGAGCAAACGCGGCACCAATCTTGCACATAACTTTCTCATGTCCAAATTTTCAGTTAATATGCGATGTACCACACTTTTTTAAATGCCTAATATGCCTGCTAGCTTGCGCACCTTCAGTCAACGATAATCCAATAATGTTTTGTGGAATTTCTTCACCATTTCTGGAGGTGTCACTTCATTTGGTCATCCACTGCGATGTTCGTCTTGGCAGTTCGTACGGCCTCGTTTAAACTCTGCCACCCAATATTTTACTGTTTTAAACGAATGAGAAGACTCACCCAGAGTAGAATCTAACTCAGTTTTTATATCGGTTGGGCTGAGGCCTTTGAAATGAAAGTATTGTGTCACATAACGATGACCAATTTTCTCCATTTTTCACAAATTTACTCACAACGTTCAAGATTAATTGTTGCCAAACAAATACGAAACAACGTAGCGTCTTCAAACTTGAAACATGTGCTTCATAGACTATGTGCTTTGAAATAAAGGGATATTTTTCAAGCAACTACTGCCATCTCTCGGTCAGGCCAGGTATTTCTGGGATCACCCTCGTAAGTGTACTTGTTGTTCATGTAATGTGTAATTTGTGAGCTAGGGTTTGGGAACCATCCCAGCAACTTCATGATTGCAAAAAACCACCTAAAACCGCAGTATGGGCAGCCGGTACATGGGAGCCAGGATTCAAACCTAGACTCATTGTGTATCCCATGTCTAGTGAGATAGCACTTTAACATGCACATCCACACTGGTGTGTAAATTGAAATTAATAAGCTAATTGCCTAAGGAGAGTTAAAGTATTATGATTTGTTCACTTACATTGATTTATATTAACTATCTGTGTCAATGTGATAAATAGATTTAAAAATTGAGGATGGAAGCTCTATTTGTGTATTAGATTTTTTAAATTAAATATATGGCATTTCAAAAAATATTTTAAAAAATGTTGTTTATTGTATTGTCTCTCTCTTTCTTTTTCTTCTACTGACAAAATGTTTGCCCAATCTATCACACTTACAATTCACTGTTAAACAATCATTTCTAATTTTATTTTTGTAGCTGTTATTTTCACATTGGAGTAATAATACTTAAGTTATCCTTTCAATGGTACAAACAGCTTTCATAGGCTGAGGTTCTCGGACAATGTATGCCCATGGATCATGACAGCACACACACAAATAAATTTAATTCTGAGATGTAAAAAGAGATACTTAACATGTGCCACTTCGCATAACTTAAGGAACAAGGATAAAATTATTCAATGAAGTACATTTGTTAGGCCATTACAGAGGTTTAAATGGATCAAAAATCATTATCTATTACTCTTTCCTTTAAGAATTAAGTACAGTTATTTAGTTTGTTATTATTATTATTGCTTCTAAAGTTTGCAACTATCCTGCAGGGATGAGACATTATTCCACCAAAATAGAAATTAGCAGTCTAAAAAATAAGAATCAGACTCCAATTTTACTTTAAGATACTGGTAGCTAGGAAACATGGAGGCAATAAAGTAAATTCATGTAGTCATAATGACCTGATGACACGGTGTGACATAACAGAAATAGTTTGTTAAATTAATAACAATAATTTACCATTCACTATTATATTTGGATTCTTAGGCATGTATAGAGTTAAATATTTCCTAGGAAGAAATTAAAAAGTTTTGGTTGTCATGGTAATGCAGACATACAGAGATTGGGTATTGTGTATAAGGTGTGCATAGTTGTTGCAAAGAAAAACCAGTCACTTCTAAGAAATAGAACCTTGCATTCTGGGATACTAAACTTCTCCAACGTAGTTAAGTGATGAAACAAAACAAAAAGGAATCATATGAAAGTTTGAATTTTGTTTAGATATATAAGACTGCATTCCTTAATTTCGGGATAATTCAAGTTCAAAATAATTGAACAAGACTTGTATTCCCTGGTGCCTGACAACGTCTATAGAAATAAAAAATTGCAATAAATCCTACAAAGGTTTTTATCGAATTCATAATCTGACTTTATGGTAGCCGCCTAACCTAACCCGGTAATCCTACTGGGTATAGGGGACCAACATTTTAACATGGAATCTGGTCCATGGAAGTGTTCTGACATACTGCAAATTACACAGCAAGCTGTACCAGAGGTGAAGATCCTAAGGGCCTCTGAAAATCCCCACTAAGACAGGGATTCAAACCGGGGGCCTTATGATCTTCAGTCAGACACTGTAACCAGGTTGCTAAGAAGAAAGTATTAGTAATATTTCCATATATGTGTAAAAGACAGGTGGGTGGAAATGACATTATACCATAACCATAAAAATTAATTAGATTGATCCTGGAACTTTTGCTATATATAACAACACTGGAAAATATACCATAGCAGTACCAGTTTCTAGAAGAGAGAAGAGAAATGTAATTGACAACTATAAACTAATAGCTCTGAATATGATGGTGACAGTAACCTATTTCTGAAATGTAACATAGTTTATAATTAATGCTGTTCATAACAAGAAGTTAATTAATTACTTTCTTTGTAATGATATAGCAAGTTCGTCAGCTTCTTGCACCGTGGGTTGGAGTGGTACTTGTGAGCCTGGTTGTAGGGGGAATTACCCTGCTTGCCTGCATTATTACTGGTGAAGGAGCAAGCCCATTGCTTGGCTACTCTGGAATTGTCATACAGATTCGTGAGTAATCTGCTATTTTTCTATCTTTTAATTCCAATACCTGTAAGTAATGAAAATGTCAAAAAAGCTTTGAAAATATTGATAGGGTAAATACTAATCCTGCCTATAGATGTTAGATGAATTTTCAATTTGCATTTAACGTTTTTGAATGTCTGAAATTGAAAAGGTTAGAGCTGATTTTGATGAAAAAAAGATGCTGGTTATTAAATAATGATAATGAAGGAACCTTTATTTCTAAAATATTATGGAAAGATTGATCAGTGCACAAAAAAGTAAAGAGGTACATAAAAATTAAAACCTTCGGTTGTGAACAATTTGTTGGCAGAGGAAAATAGTGTAAACAGGGTTTACCTTGGACTGTCCCCCCTTATACTTCACTTCCTTCTGCTGGTGAAGATTACATTAAAAAAAAATGTTTTTTAGAATTACATTTTGTGTGTGTGTGTGTTAAAGCCATTCTACCATCATATTTGATACCTGCATCAATCTGCATTTTTTTAATAGGGGAGAATATTTACAAATAATTAATTACAGGAAATTAAACATCACTCAGGATACTATACGTGATCAGACACAAGTCAATTTCACACAAGAGATCCCATTCACTGTAACTAGCAACCAAGTAGTCAAATGATTGATCAAAATTGAAGTGGTGATATACATGTATATATAAAATACAGGAAATTGTTCAATATATAGTAAGTTACCACGACCAGAGATGCAGCATTCTGAATAACTTTACCATCCTTTTGTTCCTGATATTGTTTTTTTTTTTTCTCCATAAATTAAACATAAAACAGCTTGAAGCAGAAATGAAGTGTGTTATCACAAGTCTGGTTCAAAAGCAGAGGAAATAAATTACACTAAATTTAACAGAATAAAAACACTTTTTTCACCATTATCCTGCCACCAATAAAATTCCATGTAGTAATAATAATATTTAATTCAATTGCAATGGAGCGCACCATTTGGTGGCAATTTCCTTACGCTCCCATCTTCCCCTTCCCTGCACCCACCTACATTTACCCTCTACAAATTTTAACTTTAAATTCTTTCAACATTTTTGGTAAATTTTTCTTCATTTCTCTTGGTAACTTATTCTATTCCTTGACACCCTTACCTAAAAAGATGGTCTTCTTACACACTTGTGCCTGAAACTGAATCCCAGCTCGTGGTCACGATCCCTTCCATGCATTACTTATGTATCATGTCCTTAATATAAAACTTTTCCAGCAGTATTTCTTCGGTAATATTAGGTCTGAACAGAAAAATTCACATGCTTTGGAAATGTGTATTTCTGTGGTTTCTTACTCTTTAATTTTAATTCACTCATCTGTTTCCAAGTTTGTAGTCTCAAAAACTCAGTTTTCCAATGCATTTCATTAAGTTTAAGATTTCAAGATCCAACAAAGGAAGTGATATATATTTTAATTAGGCACATGCTGTTCAAGGTTAAGACAGTTAAGTTTTTCAGTGAACTGTTACAGAACATAATTCAATGGTATTTTTTTTTTTTTCCAAATATTTCAGTATTTTCAAAATTACCAGACAATTTGTTCATAAACAAAGAAGTCTGTGATATTAAGTTGAATTTTATTTATCAATCTTGTATCATGGATCCCAGCTGAGGAAGGACTTCTGGGATATGAAACATGTCATTGTTAATACAAATACATACAATATGAGTCATAATCATAGTAAAATAAAAGTATATGTTCCAAAGACAAATAAAGAGAATAACAATAAACATTCATTTTTACAACTGAATTTAGCAAAAGTCATATCGAATACAATTAATTAATATGTTCAAACTCTTGAATGGAATAGGACTTGCCGAAAGATAATCTCTGTTTTTTTTTTTTAAATATATCTTAATTATCTGCAGACTGTTTTATACTCTTGGCAAGTTTATTAAACAGATGTATACCAGAATAATTAACTCCTCTTTGTACTAATGATAGAGATGTTTGTGTTTTGTGAAAGTTATTTCTGTTTCTTGTATTGAAATTGTGTACCTGTGAATTAGAAGTAAACAGGTTAAAATGATCTATGACAAAGAACATGTGAGAATATATATACTGAGAAGTCATTGTAAGAATATTGAGTTTTTTAAAAAGTCGTCTGCAAGAAGTTCTTGTTTGTACCTTACACAACATCCTAATAGCTCTTTTCGGTGCTATGAAAACTTTTTTACTTTGTGAAGAGTTTCCCCAAAAAATTATGCCATATGACATCACTGAATAAAAATATGAGGAGTACACCTGTTTCGTTAATTCTAGATCTGCTGTTAGGGAAAGTGTTCGTATTGCAAAGGTAGCACTACTTAACTTCTTCAGTAGTGAAGTGATATGTTCATGCCAACAGAGTTTCTCATCTATTTTAATACCAAGGAATTTTATACTCTTTATTTCTAATATTGTGCTATTTTTATAGCTTACTTGTAAATCTGGCTGTGCATAATTTTTTGTTTTAAACCTAATATAATATGTTTTTTTTTTCAAAATTTAATTTTTTTGAATTTGCCTTAAACCAATTTGATACTTCACTAAGTACTCCACTTACATTAAATTCTAGATTGCTGTTTGGTGTTTTTCTCACAGTCAGATTAGTGTCATCTGCAAATAAAACACTCTTAACTTTGTCAGATAAGTTTCCAGAAAGGTCATTGATGTACAACAAGAAGAGGAGGGGCCCTAGGACAGAACCTTGTGGAATTCCATGTTTTATTTTCTCCCAGTCTGATGAAGCATCTTTACTTATTTTAGGATCAAAAATGGAAGCTTTTTACATTTGACTTTCCATGTATGATTTAAACCATTTACCTGTGGTTCCATAAATACCATAGTATTCCATTTTCTTCAAAATTAATTCATGATTTACACAGTCAAATGCTTTTGCAAGATCACAAAATATTCCTACAGGGCTTATGTTATTATTCAGTTCCTCAAATGTGTTATTTAAAAATGAATATACATCCATTTCTATAGATGATCCTTTTTGGGACCCAAATTGTGATTTAGTGAGGGTATTATTTTGTTTAACATATTTTATTACTCTACAGTACATGACTTTTTTTTAAATCTTTGAGAATCCTGAAAGTAATGAAATGGGAAGGTAGTTATCTACACATGTTGCTTCTCCTTTTTTAAACAAAGGTTTTACAACTTCATATAATCAGTGACTACAGAAAGAAAAGAGTAGGGTAGGAAATGCTGTATTAAAGGAAGTGAAATTGGGTTTGCCAAGGGGAAATGTATTAGGATCATTGTTATTTGTCATTCTAATGAATGAGTGTGATGGCAGCTCACTATCAGAACTTAAATTATTTGTGGATGAAAGAAAGCTGTATAACAGGATCAGAATGGTAGAAGATTGTGAACAGCTGCAGGCTGATCTGGACAGTATATGTAGCTGGGTAGATCAACAAGGGATGAAGATACATGCAAAGAAGAGTCAGTTTATTAGGAACATAGATAAAAAAAATAGATTGATTGGGAAAGAAGTGCTTGTTGTAAGGGTCTTAGAATTTTGGCAAATTCTAGTTTTTGCTTAGGCGGGACTTAGAAATTTTGTGAAGTATAGTTTTCAACTTAAAGTAATTTCCCTGTAATCTTGCTCACAGTTGCAATTCGTCATAATAATCATTTTAATGTGTAATTATCATATCGGAAAACGTTTGGTTTAGGAGATATTTAGGTTTATTCAAGTTTTGAAACACGATCAGAATAGTGAAATTCTAAGATTTGTAATAACTTTAAATCCAGTAAAGCTACAACCGATCTTTTATCACCAGCTGTAGTCAGCGCTATCCCCGATATTTTGGAAGTAAAATTAAGTAATTTGGTAAAGACTAATTAGCGATTTTAATTAAGAGAAAAAAATAAGCTTTTTTATTGAAAGAAATATCAATTTAAATTTTACATCAGTGGATAGCCCTAATTAAGACGATTTCATACATATATGGGTTTTCATAAAAAGTTTAAGCATTTGTCCGGAAATTAAGTTTTTGTAAAATAGATTGTCGCAGATTGTTGTGCACGCGCGTAAAAAGTTCTAGAACACTTAGGGATTTTACCCGAATTTGAATGTATCACTACGCGGAGTCTTAAACAGCTAAAACATTAAAATTAATTACTCTAAATTTCTCACGAGACTGCCGTCTGACTTCTAGTGGATAAGTCCAGATACTATCAAAGTTTAAACATTTTTAATAGTCTGGATCGTCAAATAAATTTCGTACTCTTTGAGCTACGCGGAGGAAAAAGATGTGATACAGTTGCTGACGTCACTGGTTCTCGTGGTTTCGATAAAAGAGCCGGTCTGTTCTTGCCGCGGGTCTATTCAGGCTGTCTGATTCGGTCTGTCTGTTCCTGCCTGGCGTCTGTTTCGGTCTGTCTTTCGTCGCGCTGGTTGTAGCTCGCCATGCTGGCTAGTTCAACCATGTTGGGTCGTGTCGGGTTATATAGTAACTAACATGAACTTTTAAATTTGTTAATGGGGTTTCGGTCGGTTAAGTTTCTCTCCACAACGTGCAATTTTTGGAAAAGAGAGTTCGATATGCCTGCTCAACTGTAAATGCTATTTTGAACTTGTGACTTTGAAAATAAAATTTGGGATTTTTCTAACAGTAAACTTGTGTGCTTCAGTAGTTTGCTTGAAACCCTTTTCTCTATTTGTGGGTAACAAATACAGTGGCGACCTAGGCATTCAGTTGAGTCATCCTGGCTACATGGTCAAATTAAATCAAATCAAATTTAAGCAAGTATTACTGAGAACTGTGAGTCTACAAGAGTGTAAGTTAAGGCACCAAGGCGATACTTCAACCCCAGTATCAGCTTTGGTCCTTACATGGGACTGTAAGGCTCGCGTTTGATTAATTTCAAACGGTGGAGGAGAAATTACCGACCTTTGTGCAACGAGAAAATTTTGGAACTTCGGGGAATAACCGGCACGAGTCAACTACCCGCCATCATGACTTCGACGACTACGACACCGCCCACTCACTGAGGCCAGATGCAGCACCCGATACCAGATGAGCGTCGCTTCGCCATGGTACATCGCGGGGGCATCGCGACTTCACGCCGTCTACCGTCCGGCCCCATAGCGGATCTACGAGACATGCCCGGGGGACTGACCACACCAACAGCTGTTTCCCGAGGCTCCGACAACGACAGACCACCATGCTGCCATTCATCATGCAGTTTTCACCAAAGTTAAGTAAAAATTTTTTCCACCAACGTTTCTTCGAGACCTTCCTGTGAATTTTTTTTTATATACTGCCTTCTTATATGCAACAGCATTTCACTCAGTGCACTAAATTATTGCGTTGCAATCAGTTACTACTTTCTGAGGCATACTATTACAGTAAATTGTCTTCTAGTTGTTCCGCGCGAACATAAACTTTTCAACTCTATTTTTGTTTACTTTGTGTGCAACGAATTTCTTGATCGCAGATGCGCCACATTTCTCAACTTGTTAAAACTCAGTGCAAAGAGTATATTGAGGTTAAATACATCGCACCGCAGACAGTTTTTGGTAAAAATTTTCAAGTATTGCCTGTCTGATGCAGTATTCATCTTTGCTTTGTTTTGATGTCCAGTGCTTTTCGGGAATGAACATACATTGAGTGATTTTTCAGGTTAGACTTAAGTTTTTGATAATTTCTGTGGTTTTTTTTTTATGTGCAATTTGTTTAATAGGATAACTTTAAGTATTACTATTTGTCATCATGGGATCTGTAAATAGTTGCCCAGCTACTAACATGCCGCTGGATGACAACCTAGAATTTCAGTGGCTTCCTTTTGAATCTGACGAAGTTAGGCACATCATACAATCTCTTAAAGAAAAAGAAACTGCATTATTAACAGTTGCTGGTAGGCATTATCTTAC
>JARYHS010008075.1:106810111-106844741 GCA_031002005.1 Vandiemenella viatica | reverse complement strand
AAAGTTAAGTAAAAATTTTTTCCACCAACGTTTCTTCGAGACCTTCCTGTGAATTTTTTTTTATATACTGCCTTCTTATATGCAACAGCATTTCACTCAGTGCACTAAATTATTGCGTTGCAATCAGTTACTACTTTCTGAGGCATACTATTACAGTAAATTGTCTTCTAGTTGTTCCGCGCGAACATAAACTTTTCAACTCTATTTTTGTTTACTTTGTGTGCAACGAATTTCTTGATCGCAGATGCGCCACATTTCTCAACTTGTTAAAACTCAGTGCAAAGAGTATATTGAGGTTAAATACATCGCACCGCAGACAGTTTTTGGTAAAAATTTTCAAGTATTGCCTGTCTGATGCAGTATTCATCTTTGCTTTGTTTTGATGTCCAGTGCTTTTCGGGAATGAACATACATTGAGTGATTTTTCAGGTTAGACTTAAGTTTTTGATAATTTCTGTGGTTTTTTTTTTATGTGCAATTTGTTTAATAGGATACTTTAAGTATTACTATTTGTCATCATGGGATCTGTAAATAGTTGCCCAGCTACTAACATGCCGCTGGATGACAACCTAGAATTTCAGTGGCTTCCTTTTGAATCTGACGAAGTTAGGCACATCATACAATCTCTTAAAGAAAAAGAAACTGCATTATTAACAGTTGCTGGTAGGCATTATCTTACTTACGCCGAAATCGGATCCTTCACTATCGATGTCGTGTATATTTGCAAGGCAGCTAAGCGTTTTTTAGAATCTAATGTCAATGCACTGTCAAATCATCTACACTATGCGGAACAGTCTGCAAATAATGGCTACAACGTGGATTCTATTAAGATTTCACCGGCGAATCAGTTTGAAGAACTTGTGGTTCCTTTTAAACAGAGGCTAGATAATTGTGAAGTTCTTAATGAAAATACCATTAGTACTTGTTTTAATCAGCTAGTTCAAAGCAAACAAAAGGTTGAAACAAAATTTAATGCTTTTTTTGGAAGATGTACCTTCTAAGGTGGAGGTTGGTGAACTACAAACTATTAATGAAATGGTAATGCCTATTCACAAAGCGATTAATCAGCTGTATAATTTTGCTAACTCTTATATCCATGGATTTTTAGAATATAGAACTGAAACAATTAACAAAGTACTTGCAGATTTTCAAATCTTTTCTGAGAAAGTAGTTCAAGCTAGGCTTGCCTATATAGAAGCCCACTCAAAGCCATTGGAGAAACCAAACACACATGCATTTCAGCCAATTCCTATTCAAATCCAACAGCTGCAAACACATACTGATGTTGTTGCTACACCTATTAGCACTACAGGCAGTATGCCCACAACTAATCTAAGTACCAAGGAGGAACAACCCACACCCAACATACCTATTGTGGATGTACAGTCATTTTTCCACCAGGTAGAACGGGAAATCAATCGACATTTTGCCACTATAAATGATAAGCTAGATCAACATTTTTCCAGACAAAATGATATGCTAGATCGTTGGAACCAGGAAATCAAGCAGACTTTCGATACTAATGATCCTACAGTAGATTCAACACCCCTAGTAGATCTAAGAGTAGACACAGAGGCATCGGCAATTACTAATATACCCAGCCATCTGAGGAACAACCGGTGATACCCCCACTTATTGATTTTGAAACACAGGCTTCACCTGAAGTGGATATTTGTTTTGATTTGGTAGACACCCCAGCTGAACAGTTGATTTCTGATATTCTTGGGGATAACATTTCCATATTGGAAACCTTAGGGAATAGTGAGGACTTAATTGATTTCACAGCTGACATAGTAACAACCAGCTATCCTCAACCATTAGTTGTTAAAGAAACTGAGCATGTTTTGCCCTCATTGCAACATATTGTCACTGAACAGCTGATAGAAGACACAGCTGACCATGAAATACCCATCCCACCACAGCCCTCAGCTGAGCAAAACAGGATACCCCCTGCTAACCCAATTGTGGATGTTTGTTCTGATTCAGTACTTGACCCTACAGACCAGCTGATTTCAGATATTCAGTTGGTGGATTCGACGTTTAATACTGTTTGTTCACCTACCCCAACTAAGACTATTTGTAAGAAACTAAGATTAAGGAAACCCTCTTTTGTGGACAAACTAAAATTGAAAATCCATGAACAGATGTTCCCTACCTCTACTACCAGAAATTGGCCATTGCTTATCAAACAACCAGCAAATATTTTGCACATTCAAAAACATACAATGGCCACCATTCTTTTTCAAACTTATTCAAGTCAGCAACAGACTGACATTTTAATTTCCTTTCATATTTTGGAAACTATACACTGCTGGGATGCCAGATTTTCCAGGGGCAGGCCACCCAGCAAACACAATTTTGATCATGTCATGTATTGTTCTGCAGCTACAGCTGTTATTGAAACAAGTTCCCACTTCACTTCATTGGGCTCTCAACACAGGAAGGTTGGGAGGAAAAGATTTATTTTGAAAGCAGTTTGTTTTGGGAGGGGCACTAAGATGAAGTGCAGGTTGTACCCCTTACTCCCACATGATGAGAGCAGTATTTTGAAGGCTGTTTGTTTTGGGAGGGGACCCAAGATTAAAAGCTACTTCAACCCTTTCCCACCAAAGGAGAATTCATTATTTGATGATTGGAGGAATGTCCTTAAACTAAAAATATTCGCCCTTGATATACAGGGTCCCACACAAATATTCCAACATGTTATGGTGTATATGTTAGTTGATGTTTTTTCAGACTTTGCTCAAATAGGTAACCACCTTCGTAATAATAGGACAGTTACCATTGCCAGTGATATTGTTTATTTTTTCCCTTCTGCTATATTTCATATTTGTTTTGCTGACTTCCTCATGAAGCTGATGGTAATTTTTAAGGTTATATGGGAGCTTGAACTTTTGCCCAACCTTGGTTTTTCTTTTGTATACATCCAAATGTTATTTTGTGACCAGCTACCTAGGGAAGTTATTTGCCAGGCTGGGTTTGATGAGAAATTTGATACATTGGAGATGAAGCTGAGAGATGCTGAGAGAGACTGTCAAGGAGGGGAATTTATTTGTGATGATGAAGGAGTAGATGTGCTTGTTGAATAAGGGATGGAGATTATACTTGTGTTTCTATGTTTATAAAAAGAAGGAGGGGGGAGGCTGGAAGAGAAGAAGTACCAAAAAGGGGGGGATGCTACATTATTATTATTACCCCTGGGCCAGGAAGCGAAGACTTGCCTGCGACCCATCCCTATTATTATTATTATTATTATTATTATTGGCATTCCTACCCATCATTATTATTATTATTACCCTTGGGCCAGGAAGCGAAGACTTACCTGCAGATCCCACAATATTATTATTGCCCCAAAATATTATTACTATTGCCCCACTATATTGTTATTACCCCACATTATCATATGCTATGGCATTTTAGGCATCGACCCACAGAGGAGATGACCTCACCCACATATTATATTATATTGGAACACGCAGGGCGACCTCAGTTTGTGTACATGACCATGGAGGGGGTGCAGTAGGAGAGTCAGAGGACATACCTGGTACATCCCATAGATGGGCGTGACACAATTCCCCATTCCCCACACTTTGAGAGTGACTGTACAGGAACAGCACGAGCCCACCACATTTTCCCCATAGGCGCCACTGTCGTTGTTCACACACAACATTTAGGATTAAGAAAAACATAGAACACACAGTACATCAACATACTCTAAGGAGATTTGCGCTGACACAACTAAGTTGTTTACAAGTATTGTACTTTCTGAGATGAGATTTCAAGGTAGATGTTAGTTTTGTTTTTCATTGTGGAAGATTGACCTGAGAACTTGTTTGTGTAGATATTTACCCTTGTGTTTTTTTAATAAGATGTAACATTGAGAATACTTGGATAGAGCAAGATGATTGTTCCTTGCGCCTAGAGAATTATTTGACGTTTATGATGATAGGAGGCATACATATGCTCCATTACCCTTTGCAACCCAACATTAATTATAGAGATATATATCCCTTCCACTATATATGATTTTGAATTTTGTGCCCCCTTACATAGTAAATGAGAATGACATTCGTTAAAATATACACCTACATGGGTTTACAAGTGGTACCCAGGTTTTTGAGATGATAACATTAATATTTCCCTACACTGAGAAGATGTTCCCTATGTATTTTCTCCTATATTTTTCCCCTTAGGTCATAGGACTTACAGCCATGGGCTGCCCATCCTTTAAGGACCCCCTACATGTAGAAGTATTTCCCTATATTTTGTCACTATGAACAAGTGTACTGGTTCCTCGCAACTTTGTTGCCACTAACTACCCCGATTTTGTCACAGCAGTGTACTGCTGCTTGGAAACTACGTTTCCTTATAAGTTATAATTTTCCCCTATACATTTTTAGGATGTTTGTTTTATTTTGGGGATAATATTTTGTAAATAACTACAACACTATATAATTATTATTGTCTAATTCAGTTGAATTTAAGTGATACATTAACTTGGCAAGAGCCAAGTGCAATTTTGTGTTTCTTTACTTTGATATTTTAACTTGGCAAAAACCAAGTGCAATTTTGTGTTTCTTTACTTTAATATTTTTTACGTATATAAGAATCTTTTGTCACTTTTATAACTTTAATCTTAATGCATTATATGAATAATATTTTCATTTGCTTTTCCTTAACTATTGTAACTACATTCCTTTGCTAAGGAAGATTATTTTACTGTTCCATTTCCCAATAACTTGTGGGAACATTATTGTATTTACTAACCTACTTGTACATTTACTTTTGTATTTTCATTAAATTTTTCTCCGATGTACATGTTAGTGTTTAAGAACAGTTTGGCCACCACTAATTCCCATTTTTTTTCTGATTTGTATGTTCACAGACCAGCTAGCTGACCGAGTTCCCCAGGCCACTCCTGCTGCGACAGGAACCGGGGAAAATGGACATTTCTCGGCAGATCTAGCTATAAGGCTTTTGCTTTGTATAATTTGCGAGCCTTACTGTCAGCTCCCGTCACAGGACTTGGGTTTTCACCCATTTTAGGGAGTTCTGTGATAAGTGTTTAAAGGGAAAGTGGTAATTTAAGGCCTAAACAAAAATCAAAACAATATTAAAACAGAGACGTTTAGAAAACGAAAGACTTTCCTACATGGAATTTCATAATGCAATTGTGTGTAAAACACTATAAATTCTTATTTCTATGTTTAAAATAGTACACATTGCTACCTACTTTTCTGAAAACAAAACATGATGTTCATTATGTTAATATTTTTCTTTTCAATATAATTTTTGTAATTTGTATTTATAACACTTTGTTTCGTATTTTGATAATTTGTTTGATATTTTGACAGTTTTGTGATTATTTATGTTACACATGTAATATTTTGTGACAATTTCACATTTTTGCTTTTTGATCATAATTTGTACAACATTTAATAATTTTTCAGTAATATTGATATTTTGAGAATGAATGAGTTTTTAAACCCTTTGTAGTAATTGAGTGAAAAAGGTTAAAGTTTTTGGTATTGTTAAAAGAATTTTTGGAGTATGAATGGTGGAGAGAAAGAACCGAACCGACATGTGATAGTTCAATTTTATGGGAATAGTTCATTTCTTTTGGGATTTTAAATTTTTCTTTTCTTTTATTTTTTCAAGATGTTCAGTTAGTTTTCTTTAGAAAATAACTTCAATCTTCAGGGGGCATGTAAGGGTCTTAGAATTTTGGCAAATTCTAGTTTTTGCTTAGGCGGGGACTTAGAAATTTTGTGAAGTATAGTTTCAACTTAAAGTAATTTCCCTGTAATCTTGCTCACAGTTGCAATTCGTCATAATAATCATTTTAATGTGTAATTATCATATCGGGAAACGTTTGGTTTAGGAGATATTTAGGTTTATTCAAGTTTTGAAACACGCGATCAGAATAGTGAAATTCTAAGATTTGTAATAACTTTAAATCCAGTAAAGCTACAACCGATCTTTTATCACCAGCTGTAGTCAGCGCTATCCCCGATATTTTGGAAGTAAAATTAAGTAATTTGGTAAAGACTAATTAGCGATTTTAATTAAGAGAAAAAAATAAGCTTTTTTATTGAAAGAAATATCAATTTAAATTTTACATCAGTGGATAGCCCTAATTAAGACGATTTCATACATATATGGGTTTTCATAAAAAGTTTAAGCATTTGTCCGGAAATTAAGTTTTTGTAAAATAGATTGTCGCAGATTGTTGTGCACGCGCGTAAAAAGTTCTAGAACACTTAGGGATTTTACCCGAATTTGAATGTATCACTACGCGGAGTCTTAAACAGCTAAAACATTAAAATTAATTACTCTAAATTTCTCACGAGACTGCCGCTGACTTCTAGTGGATAAGTCCAGATACTATCAAAGTTTAAACATTTTTTAATAGTCTGGATCGTCAAATAAATTTCGTACTCTTTGAGCTACGCGGAGGAAAAAGATGTGATACAGTTGCTGACGTCACTGGTTCTCGTGGTTTCGATAAAAGAGCCGGTCTGTTCTTGCCGCGGTCTATTCAGGTCTATTCTATTGTCTATTCCGGTCTGTCTGTTCCTGCCTGGCGTCTGTTTCGGTCTGTCTTTCGTCGCGCTGGTTGTAGCTCGCCATGCTGGCTAGTTCAACCATGTTGGGTCGTGTCGGGTTATATAGTAACTAACATGAACTTTTAAATTTGTTAATGGGGTTTCGGTCGGTTAAGTTTCTCTCCACAACGTGCAATTTTTGGAAAAGAGAGTTCGATATGCCTGCTCAACTGTAAATGCTATTTTGAACTTGTGACTTTGAAGAAAATAAAATTTGGGATTTTTCTAACAGTAAACTTGTGTGCTTCAGTAGTTTGCTTGAACCCTTTTCTCTATTTGTGGGTAACAAATACAGTGGCGACCTAGGCATTCAGTTGAGTCATCCTGGCTACATGGTCAAATTAAATCAAATCAAATTTAAGCAAGTATTACTGAGAACTGTGAGTCTACAAGAGTGTAAGTTAAGGCACCAAGGCGATACTTCAACCCCGGTATAACAACCTACGGCCTTACATTGTTGACGACTTGAAATGTAAAAACCTTGGCATAACATTTAATATCACACTCAACTGGACAGGACACATTGGAAAGGTAGTAGGATAAGGTTTCAAAATCCTTCATTTGTTGGAGAGAATGGTAAGAGGATGTACTAATACTATAAGAGCTAGCAATGCCATGAAAAAGTTAATTTTAGGTCACTAGTTTTTTTTATATTTCTTTTCTGATTGAAGTTGGGTATGAATGTGGTATGTCTGGCACCTGAGAGCAGTTGCAGTTGTGATTACTTGTTCTATCCCTTTTGTAAAGGTAAAAATTGTGCATTTTTAAATTATTTTAAAAGAGATTTCCTTTTTTTCGTCATTTTCTTTGTCTTTTTAGCAATATAAATTTACAATGTCCAGACAGTTTTAACATTGCTAACATCACGCAAGATACAATTAAAAAGTAAAACAATTTTAAACCATTTTAGTATAGCTTAAATTTTAATACAATTTAGTTATATAATCAAACAATATAATATAAATTTGACTGACCGATATTTGGTTGTATAATTGGGAGTGAGACCAATTTAAGTCTTGGAGAGAGTAGGTGAGTTAGAAGAATGTGGCAACTAATTTGTTTTAAACTAACAAAACATAAACAATTATTATAAACATGTTGACAGTCATGTATAAAAGAAAATATGGAATTTTTATACATTTTTCTTTTTCATCGCCAACAATGACAAAACGAAATTTTACAAAACATAATACAATGAACATAAACACACGACGCCATCTTAAAAAATAGCATCTGTGACTGCTTATATTTCATGATGCCCTCTGTCACAGCTATCTCTCTCACACAACACATGAATTAATTGCTGCACTCTTCAAACTCAACTATTCTCCCTGAGCCTTAAATTGGTCTGGCTCCTAAGCAACCAAATTTTGTCTGTCTGCAAAATTTTTTTATTGTAGAACTATATCATATTAAAATTTCAGTTATACTAAAATTGTTTGAAAATTGTTTATTTATAATTGTATCTGACGCGATGTTAGCAACGATAAAACTGTCTGGTAACTATAAATTATTATTGCTAAGAAGACAGAAAATTATTTAAAAAATTGTGTTAAAATACACAATTCTTGTCTGTACAATAGGGATGCACACAGGCAAATGCAACCACAGCTACCTGCCAGGTGCACCGCATCCATATCAAACTTCAATAAGAAAAGAAATATTAAGAAACCAACTGACATAAAATTCTTTCTCCAAAATATTGCTAGACCTTGTACTATAGAGAAGTAAGGGAATTGTAATGCAACACATTGGTCAGTCCATTACTTGAAAGTAGTAGTGTAGAATGGTACCCACATTTTGCATGTCAAATACAGGAGTTGGAGTGTGTACAAAGAAGGGCTGCTAGATTTGTCTCTGGAAATTACTGCAGAACACAATCAGTAAGTAATACTATACAGAAGCTGGAATGGGATTCATTGGAAGACATTAGGAGGGTGATGGGAATTACGGGAGTATACTAGGCATACATTGGTGATTAGGCATGGAAAGTTATCGGTGGAAGTATTAGGAGAGGTGCATCCAAGGAAAAAGATGACCATGACCACAAATTGTCTCTTGATTTTAAGGATAAGGATGTAGGAAGATTTTCTTTTGTGGGTAAGAGGGTGAGGGACTCGAGTAAATTACCAAGAGAAATGATGAATAATTTACCAAAAATGCTGAAAGAATTTAAAGTTGAAACTAAATAGAGGGTAAAAGTAAGCAGGAAAAGGAAAGGAGAAAAATGGGCGTGTAAGGAAATTGCTCCCAGAGCAAATGCTCCATTGCAATTAAACAAAATTAAACAACAAATGATGATCTGAAAATTGTGATCAAGATGTGCTTTTAAAGTTTTTCATTGATGCACTAAAGTAATCATTTGCTAGACAATGGGTAAAGCCGTTTTTCATAGATGACAGTACTCTGATTTACTGTTTCAGGAAGATTGCAATGAAGGCATATGTACAATTTTTGTTAACATAGATATGAACAACACTGAATACTTTTTCTGGTTCTGAACAAGCGCAGACATGTGTGGAAAAACATTTTATCGAATCAGTGCTCATAATAAAGATAAATAAAAACAGCTTTAATCAAATATCAATTACTCATAATTAAGGTTTAGCCAGTTACAATAAACATTTAGGAAGAACAGCTAATCAGAGTATAATTAGAGGTAATTTTAACCTTCAATTGACAAATGAAGGTATAACTTTCAGTTGCTAACTTGAAAAGATTGCTTGACTTATTTTTAAATTGAATACTTTTCGTCTGGTTATAGCCAAGCACAGTCATATTCGGAATAGAAATTCTATAGCATCAGACATCATAGTAAAGTGTGATAGATACAGTTTTAACTGAATAACAATTATTTGTAATTAGAGTTTACCAGTTAGAATAGATATTTAGGAAGAACAACTAATCAGAGTATAATTAGGGCTAATTATAACCACCAAATGACAGAAAAAAAACTTTCAGTAGCTAGCTTGAAGAGATTACCCAACTTATATTTAAGTGGAAAATAAAAATTATTTTTCCATATGCCAGTAGATTATAATTTTTTGCAATAGTGGAATGTATACTACTGTAATTAGGATGTATTACTCAAATTTATACTAATAAGGAAGTTCAGGGAAAGTACACTAGTAGCACACCACAGATTAAAGCTAGAAGTCCATGACAAACACAAGGTCATCCTTCCTTCATCTGTGATGAGTGATGGGTTTTCTTCTCTGTTCTTCCTTATTTTAACAGCATTTTCATTAACACTATAACAAAATTTATTCTATCTAGAATAATCTGATAAATCTAAGTTTAGGCTTAAAATAGGATCATCATATTTTTTTCCTCATTCCCAAGACTTTGGTGTATTGATGAAATTAATATGAGATTAAAGACTGGGAGAGTCTGAGTCTGACTAATGCTAAAATGAGAATATGAAAATTATCTATTTTTCTATTTTGTCCCCAAAAATAATATCCAAAACAACAATATTAATATTATCACATAAACTTAACACATAAGTAATATTTATATATTGTTACAACCTGAACAAATTTATTTGTGTCAGAAAACAAATATGATGAAATTGGATTTAAAATGTTTCAGGTTTCTGCCAGTGGCTTGTGGTTTTCAGCTATTATCGTCAACTGGTTGAAATGAGTTTAGTCCCTTGTGCTGCAGCTATTGTGGTGACCCCAGACGCAACACGAATTGCTCCAAATATCCTTGGTTACTCTGATCCGATGCTAAAGCCATCTGAAGTGTAACTTGATTACTTTATCCCAGCAACCGTCCTGTTAACAGGGTGATCTCTGCTCAAACTTATCCAGACCTCTCCCTTTCAGCTTGAAATATCAGTGAGAAGTGTAATAGTTAAGAATTGTATAACAGCACTACAAAAGAAATTGTCAATGGATAACAAAAGTAACTTAAGATTACTTGACATTATTTTTACCAATGCTATAACAAGATGACACATTTTTGCAACATCTCGGATTGCTGATTAAAAGAAGAAGAAGAAAAGATAATAATTGTACAGACATACCACTAAGTTAAATGTCATATAAGGTCTGTGTGCTGCTTTGTTAACTAACTGGTGTCACTTGGTGTGAAAGCAACAAAAAAATAAAGTAGACTAAACTATGTAAAGAAAAACTTTATGTACTGTTATTTGTTTGAATTACTATTGGTCCCTAAAAGAATCTTGTGAGAACATAATGTAAAAGCAGCTTAAGGCACCAGCAAGTTGAATCAAAATATTTAACTTTATTATTCTTGTTTGTGCCACTAATACTGATCTTTTATGTTTTTATAATAAAGTCTTGATAAATATTTGACTAAAGTGTTATATAAAAATCTAACCAAACACATTGATTGCAAGTTTTCTCGACCAAATAAATACTGACAGCTAAGGGTTGTGATATGGTCAACTATAATAAAACCAACAAAATGCTAAGGCAAACAAAACAATAATAATTTGAAGTGTTTACAGAATATCAACACTTCATTTACCAAAACTGAAGGGAAGAGATAAACACAAAAAAGCTTAAAAGTGACCCCTTTTATTCATATGAAAAAGAAACCTAAGCACATGGCAGTTTTGAATGATAGAAGATGCCCAGAGACTTTGGGCAAAAAATTGTTAAAATTAACCAACACAATGCAGCTCAATGCCTGCTCAAATGAACGAGGTATAACTCTTCAGTAGTGTAAACATTTAAAAGTTTTCTGTTGACCACTGGGATTAAAGTGAGGATGGAATGCAGATACTTCAAAGAGAGAAAATAATGGTGTAGGAAATGGTGACAGATACATTGTACACAAATAATTAATAGCTAAAATATTACTGCAGGGGTAAAACGTGTAAGTACAAGGGAAAGTAAAAAATTATCTGGACGTTCGTAATAAAACACTTTTTAATAGTCATACTGCTTTCTGCGAATACATGTTTACAGTTGATACTACTGTGGTGATGCATAGCTTCACTTAACGTTGATCGCAACAATACTGAGTTGGCAGTGAGAGCGTAAATATGTCTGCTTCACTCGCAGTTTGCATGAAGGAAGAACAGAAGGCAGGGATACGATTTCTTTGGTCAGAAGGAGTGAAAGGAGCTGAAATTCATCGTAGACTTTTATCACAGAATGGTGATTGTACATTGTTTTGAACAAGTGTTCTGAGTGGATCGATAATTTTTTTAATTTTATTTTTTTATTTAACACACATATTTACAGCCTAGTATCTGAAACTAAAATAGGTCTTAATTTAACACAACAGTTTTACATATGATACTTCACCACCTTATTTCACAATTAATTTTTGTTATATATAGTTTTGGCAATATCTGTACAGTCTTTGCTTGTTGGCACGATACATATGATTGTTTCACTGTTAACATATATTACATTTGACTTTGATGTCAAGGGAAAATGGTGACAAAGCTGGAACTCTGCATCTTTGAAACATCCAGATATTAAAGATCCCACAACTGGACTTCCAGGATTCCATTTAAATAGAGAGCAGTGGGTGAAACTAAATCACCTAAGAACAGGCCACACAAAATGCAACGCAATGCTATATAAGTGAGGTCTTCAGGATTTTCCTGCATGTGACTGTGGTGCTCCTTCCCAGAGTGTGGAGCATATCATCAAGGAATGCCCTCTAAGGAAATATGATGGACCATTTGAAGATGTTTTCAGTGCTACAACTTCCTTCATAGAATGGCTGGAAGAACTGAACATCAGTTTGTAAATGCTACCAACGTTCTTGTCATTGTATATATTTATATGTATTATATTAGTTGCTTAGCGATACGACAAATACGTAAATAAATAATAGGTTTCTAAACTTGCCGTATTTCACAACAGTCCATTGTTATAATTGATTGTTTTCTAATTTTATAGTGTTTGCAGTTTCCTGTACACTTAATGGTTAGAATTTTTAATATTTCACCATGTCACTTTATACTTCTACCACTGCTACTATTACTAAACTATTACTACTATCTACTACTCTACCATCTAAGAAAGCATTTAATATTACTACTATTACTACTCTACCATCTAAGAAAACATTTTCCAGTATTGGTATCAGAATGGTAATCTGAATTCCATATCTCCTGGAATAGTGCACAGCCTCTGACAGCCAAAGTGACCGAGAAAGTCGCCCATTGGGAGACTGGCCACCTCCAACACTGGTTGAGAGAACTACCTTTTCAATAATATATATATAATTGCAGAAGTACAGAGTTTTTAATATCTTTCTAATAGTTTGTTAGTTCTCACATATGAACTAGATAAGTTAACATCTACTGCCGGGATTTGTTATTTTCAATAGTGTAGGTTTGAAAAAATTCCCTTTTTAAGATTATTGGCTACATAATTGAACAAATATTACATATTACTAACTATTAACAGTTTTTACATATTTTAAGAGATAACAATGTTTTACTTATTTTCTGTAAATAAATGTACCTAGGTCAGAATCTGCATCAGTGGCTCGAGACTGCAAATATTATCTATTATTTGTTTTATTGCAATGCCAGACCACATTTTATACATCGCACTATATGTTATGTAAGCATTAGTTACAAACTTTTACATATACTACATATTTTTATAAGTTTGTTTAGCAAGTTCTTCTTGTAAGAACGGAGACCTTCCTGGCGTATGCTTGAAATGAAGTACCGCGGATAGTGTTTTGAAACCATGATATTTCGATGACTAGCTCTGTCGTCTTCATCAGGTGTCGAGACATCTGCACAGGTCGGATGACCCTTGGATACTGAGACAGCCCATCATCATTATTATCATTGTCATTTGTCAGTCGGGCAGGGCCCGACTGACTGGCTGCTTTACCATTTCCCCAGTCTTTAGCCTCGGTTGTACTGTTGTTTGCGGGATGACTCCACTGTAGGCACACTGCCCTTGACTGGGGGCGGTTGGAGGGCTGTCTGGTGTGAGCAAAACTTCTTACAGCGTGGTGGCCACCTTGCTTGCAACTACAGTTGCAATGGCTGCGGCAACCTGTTGTGGAAACGCCAAGACGGTGCTCATGACTGCGCCCAGCCCGGCTGTGTGATCGCAGCCTCCTGCGTGGCTGGATGGTGGAGCTGCTCGTCCCCTCCACCCGTCCTTCTTGGCAGTAGGGCGCGCACAGAGGTGTGCATGGTGCTGTGGCTGGGCGCTGCTGCTGGCTGCGTTGTGAGGGAGTGGCACTCTCTCCCCACCCTGCCGCCCACTCGGGTTGTCCGATCGGCGCATACTGCGCCGCTCGTTGTCGTGTTGGACCCGCAGTGGTTGGCTGGTCGTCTGCTGCCCGGCTGCGGTCGTCTCCGGCGCGCTTTTCCGAAGTCGGAGGCGGGTTGGACATTTTGACGCGCAGGCGGCGTGATTCGAGCAGCAGTTACAGCATGTCGGCGAGCTCCGAGAGCATTCATATTCCCAAACTCGATGCTCCCCTCCACATCAGTCGCAGCGTTGTCATTCGGTGCAGTTTAGGGCATTGTTGTCCGTAGTTGTTGCATCTGAAACATTGCTGAAATTCGGGAGCGGGCCTCTTCTTGGGTTCGACCCGCACCTTGTGTCCCAGCAGCTGGGTGACCTTGTTGACTGCCGGCTTTGCTGACGAGTCCAGCTTAAAGATGAACAATGGCAGCGGCTCTCCACCTCCGACCCTTGTCATCTGTTGAATGTCGCTGACGGTATGCCCACCATCCGCGAGCACTTCGGCGATGTGAGTGGTGTGGGCTGGTAGTCCTCGGATGAAGTGCCGCTTTTGTTGTCCCGGGAATGGTGTGCCGAAGCGGACGTCATGCTCCTCCAAGTATTGCTTGACCGCCCGCTTGTCGGTCGGGTAGGACATACTCAGCTTGAGGCCATCTCCTTCAGGGCAGGGTCAGGAGTCGTATATGGTCCGCCATGGCAGCCCAATTGCCGGTATAGTATACTTTGATTGGGAGTACCGGTCCTTCCTCCAGTATTGGTGTTTGTGCCGGACCTTCGTCCGCTAGAAGGGTGGGCAGCTGTGAGGCGTCTTGCGCCTCTGCTGTTCCGGAGGGCGTGGCAGGCAGCGGCGATTCCGGGATATCTGGCATCGCAGTGGGGGGCGTGGCCTATGGCGGCGACTCTGGTGTGTCTGGCGTCTCTGTCCAGTGCGTCTCCGGTTCAGGTGGGAGCAGCTGTACATCGTTGTCTTCTGTTCCTGGTCCACTGGCCTCGTGATGCTTCCCTCCTGCGACCTGCCAGTCACTAGTGGCAGCATGTTGTTGTTGCCTCCTTTTCCGCTTCCGCCGTCCGTTTAGTTTGCGGAACAGTTTCTTCTGGCAGAAGAAGGCATGGTCTCGATGCAGGTTGGTCTTGTGGCTCCTTCCTTGGCCGCATCGTCACATACCAATTCCAGTAAGTTGTGGTTTGCGGGGTCCCTGACGACGGCTCTGAAGTCTCTGAAGTTCGTGAGTAGTCACCAGGTGAAAAGCATTCCATCCAATCGCAACCTCAGCTCGATGTTGTTGTATCGTCTCGAATTGATACACTTCTGCCAGTTCTTCAGGGGGTAGCTGTACTCGTGGTAGACATATACTTCGTTCTCGCCCCTTCCTGTGAAAAAGAAGAAGGCGTCTCGCTCTGTAAAGACATCTCCATCGCAGGAGGATTGATCCCCACTTGAGTCGCTCTCCGTGATTCGTGTGAGATTGTAATCGGCCATTCTATGCAGGGCGGCTAAGCAGCAGAAATTGTGTGGCTCAATATGAGCCTGCACCCGCTCTCGTTGACGGCTCATTACGAAGTCCGCTGCAGAACAGCACCGGTTTGTTGATGTTGTGGCTCAATACACTCTCGAGTTAGCCGCCACTGGTGGAGCAGCCGTGACACTTTGGCCGTCCACAAGATTTCGGTTGCGGGCGTCAATTGGGCCATACTTCGGACTGCTGACCCGGGCGACGTTCCGGGCCTCATAGTGAGCCAGCCACAACACGCAGCTGAAAATGGATCAAAATGTTCGGCTAAGAAGACTTTCGGAGAGCGGTTCTAGCGAAGGCGCACACACTTCCGAGTTAGCTGCCATAGGAGACGCTACCTCGAGACAACGGGTGCGGGCTAATATTGGGCCGTACTTCGAGTAGCTGACCCCGACGTCGTTGCGGGCCGCCTACGGAACCACTTACGAGCAGCAGTCGCCGAGCTTAAAGCCATGCCACGATTTTTCCAGAATATACGTGTATATCTGGAAGAAATTCGCCACGACGGACATGAGTTTCATCATGGCATAATCAGGGCCTGTGACTTCATCTCAAACCAGAACGAGGCAACCCGCGAGAGATGGAAGCGCAGACTGGCACCCAACAACCCGGTGGAGAGGTGGTCTTTGGTTGTTAAGATTCACCTCGACGACATCAGTTTCCTATACGACCTTCCAAAGAACTACAAGAACCTCATGAAGTGTCTCACAAGACACGAATGCAGCCATCTTGCCAAGAAGAGGATCATCCGTGATAACCCAAGCTGGCCGGAGGAGTGGCCGGAAGCGTTGGTGTTCCCAACACTCTGGGCCCACGACTTTGACCTGGAGCAATACATCGTCAAACTTAAACGACGATTTAACATCATGCCGTACCCGCGAGATGAACCAGCAGCAGACGAGACGGAAGAGGTCGACGAACCCTCACGAACTGACACGCAAGAAGTGGAAGATTGTCTACCGCAGGAAGAAACTCAGCTGACTGAACAAGGACCAGTCGTACCAATCACGGCGGAATACGACGGAAACTACGTCGAGCTGATTGCTGAACTCTACGCGGAAACCTCGGACCTTCTCCTTGCCATCCCACTCAAGGGTGGGCTGAAGTTTCTCCCGCAGCACCCCGACCAACTGCAACGCCTGACCAAGTTTCTTCAGGCGAATGGGATCGTCCACGCTCCTCAACTGCCCAGGAGGCCCTCCAAGTTGGTGGTCCGCGGACTTCCATGCGACATCACGGAGGAAGCGGTCGCCTCAGAACTCAGCAGCTGTGGGATTGCCACCCTCGCAGTACATCAGATGCGGCGCTCGGGTACGGACGAGCGCCTCCCTCTGTACACCGTTCAACCAGTCGAACGCGTGCCGAGGGAGAGACGTCCTACGAGGCTACTCGGACACAAGGTCCGGGTAGAACAGAAGAAGAAGCCGCCGCTCGCACTCACTCAGTGCTACCGGTGCAACAATTTCGGGCATTTTGCTCGGGACTGCACCGGGGCGCAGAGATGTTTGCGCTGCGGCGAAAACCACAGAGTGGCCGAGTGCCCACAACCAAGGGCAGCAACAAAGTGCTGCAATTGTGGGGCCACCACACACGCAGCAAGCTGGGGCGGGTGCCCGTCCCGCCTCAACCTCCGCCGGGCCAAGCAAGCGCCCATCAGTGAGCAGCATCCACGACGCAGCCAGACGCGGATCGGGTCACATCCGAGGCCCGCAACGGATGCGACCGGGCCAGCTCAGGGAGGAGCAGCACACGCAAGGCGCACTCGCCGTCCAGCCGCCGCGCTGAACGGACGTCAGGGCCACACGAGGCTGCCACCTCCCAGCCAAGCCGCGAGCGATGCCAAGATGGCAGCGCTCCTGCAAGCGGTCCAGGCGATACCTGGCCAAGTAGCTGCCGCCATCACGGCAGCCCTTACCAGCATCACCATGGCGAACCAAAGGCCGTAAATTGAGCTCGTGTACTGCGGCCTCCTCTTCAGCTGAGAGCCAGCTCCGTCGTGGGCGGCGTGCTGTCCGATGTGGAGTCTACGGGCAACCAATATACCGACAACAACAACTAAAACCGAGGCTGAAGACCGGAGCAACGGTAAAGCAGCCAGCCTGCCGGGCCTAGCCCGGCGGGCAAATGACAATGATGATGATGATGACGAAGGCGACTCCTGCGACGAGGATATCTTCACGGAACGGGACGCCCTTTTCTTTTATGCCGAGAGAGGAGAATGGGTCCATGTTTACCACGAGTATAGCTACCCATTGAAGCGCTGGCAGGACCGCATCGCTACACGATGCTACAACAACATCGAGCTGCGATTGCGCCACGATGGGCAACTGTTCATCTGGCGCCTACCAACAAGCTACAAGGACTTCAGAGCCGCAGTCACGGACCCCGCAAACCACAACTTAGTGGAACTGGTTCGTGATGATGCGGCAAAGGAAGGATCCACAAGACCAGCTTGCATCGAGAACATGCCTACTGTCTACGAGCCCTCTTTCTGCCGGAAGAAATTTTTCCGCAAGCTTAATGGACGGCGTAAGCGGAAAAGGAGGAGGCAACAACAACACGCCGCCACCAGCGACTGGAAGGTCGCAGGCCGAAATCACCACGAGGCCAGTAAATCAGCACCAGAAGGCGGTGACACACAGCTGCCCCCACCAGAACCGGGGACAGCGACGCAAGACGCAGCAGACGTGCCACCACAAGCCACTGCGACGCCTGACAACCCGGGGATGTCAGACAGTCCAGAGTCGCCGCCACCGGCCACGCCTCCCTTCACGCCTCCCGCTGCGACGCGGGACAGCCCTTCGCCACCGCGGCGGGCCACGCCCACCGCAGCGACGCCGGCTAGCCCGGAGCTGATGCGGGCAGCCACGCCCACCGGACCAGCGGTAGCGCAGCTCGTACCACAGTCGCCCAAGCATACAGCCGGCGAAGACCCAGTACTTGAGCAAGGACCAGTACTCCCAATCAAAATATACTTCACCGGAAACTGGGCTGCCATGGCAGACCATATACGACTCCTGACTGAGCTGCCCATCCTCATCTGGCCTGAAGGCCAGGGCCTCAAGCTGAGTGTGTCCTGCCCGACCGACAAGAGGACGGTCATGCAATACTTGGAAGAGCGTGACGTCCGCTTCGGCACACCGGTCCCGGGACAACAAAAGCGGCATGTCATCCGAGGCCTACCAGCCACCACCCACACCAAGGATATTGCCAAAGCATTCGCAGATGATGGGCTCACCGTCAGCGATATCCAGCAGATGACAAGGGTCGGAGGCAGCGAACCGTTACCTTTGTTCACCTTCAAACCGGACGCGGCTGCAAAGCCGGCAGTCCACAAGGTTAAACAGCTGCTGAGACAAAAGGTGCGGGTCGAACTCAAGAAGAGGCCCGCCCCTAAATACCAACAATGTTTCAGATGCAACAATTACGGACACAAGGCCTTGAACTGCACTGAACGACAACGCTGCGTCCGATGTGGAGGGGAGCATCGAGTTTCGGAATGTGAACGACCACGAGACTCTCCTACATGCTGCAACTGCGGATTGAAGCACGCCGCCTGCGCGGCAAAATGTCCAGCTCGTCTCCAACTTCGCAAAAGGGTGCCTGAGACGACCACAGCCGAACAGCAGACCACCAATCAACCACATCGGGCCCAACACCACAAGCAGCGCAGGAAGCGCCGAACCAACAACTCGAGCGAGAAGCAGAAGGGGAGACGGTGCTGCCCACCAACAACAATGCAGCCAGCAGCAGCGCCCAGCCACACGGCAGTGCGCGCCCTGCACCAAAGCGGGACGAGTGGAGGGGGCGAGCAGCCTCGCCATCCGGCCGTGCAGGAGGGTGCGACCACGCGGCTGGGCTGGACGCCGTCATGAGCGCCGTCTTGGCACTCCCACAACAAGTTGCTGCAGCCATTGCAGCAGCACTCGCAAGCAATGTGGCCACCACGCCGTAAGTAGCTTTGTTTCATTCCCGACAGCTCTCCATCCATCCACCAAACGTCGAGGGCGGCGTGCTTCCTGCGGAGCCAGGCGGGACTACTACCACACCGACAGCAAAAAATTCAACCGAGGCTGAAGACCGGCGACACGGTGAAACAGCCAGACAGGTGGATTCGTCCACCTGTCAAATGACAATGATGATGATGATGATGATAATGTGGCTCAATACGAGCCAGCACCCGCTCTCGTCTGTGTGGCGGCGGCGGCGACGGTAGTGGTGTGTGAGGGAGAGACAGCCCGTCGTCGTCGTCATTGGAGGTATACTGTCCCAGGCGAAGATGGCGTTTGTGTTCTTCACACTGGTTTTGTACAGTGCGGATTGTTTGACCAATGTAGCACTTTCCACACTCGCATGGTATGCTGTAAATTTCAGGAACTCTGAGGTCAATATTGTCCTTAACTGAGCGGAGGTAGTCCCGAATTTTAGCAGGGGGTCGGTAAAAACATTTAATTCCATGCCTTGCGAGAATTTTGCCAAGAAAGTGTACCACTGCGACCAATCGTCAGAAATATTGGATCTCCGACGTATCCTCTGGCAAAATATCTGACCCGTCTTTTGAGTCCTTCGGTTGGCCATTGGGAACACCATGTCAAGACTTTCACAGATTTTGTCAAGACCATGAAACTGAAGGACTCTGACATAACGGTGAGCTTCGACGTCGTTTCATTATTTCACCCGCGTCCCGTTGAAGGACACGCTGGAGCATATACGCCAACAATTTTAACCAGCCATTGTGGAACTTTTCAGACTTGTGCTGACGTCCACATATTTCACTTACTTAGGGGAATACTACGAGCAAGTGGACGGCGTTGCCATGGGATCGCCACTTTCTCCTGTAGTCGCCAACCTATACATGGAGTATTTCGAAGAAAAGGCTCTGGAAAATGTGATTCTTAAACCAACATGTTTTTTTCCGCTTTGTCGATGACACGTTTGTCGTGTGGCCCCATGGCATCAAGGCTTTAAATGAGTTCTTAGAACATCTCAATGGAATTCATCCCAGCATAAATTTCACCATGGAACTGGAAAAGGACTGCCGCCTACCTTTCTTCGACACTCTAATTGAAAGTAAGCTGGACAGAACATTAAGACATAGCGTATACAGAAAAGCAACCCACATGGACCAATATTTGGGAACCACAAGTTTTCAACATCCTGTGCAACGTCAAACTGTTCTAAATACTCTTGTACACAGGGCTAGGGCGAAAGCCTACCACAGGAACTGGAACATCTAAGAACTGTCTTCAGGCGGAATGGTTACACTGAAAGGCAGATACGAAGAGCAATTGATCGCAACCCGGAGAAAAATCCAGTCCAACAGGAACAAACGCCTGTGGCCACCGCTTTTCTGCCTTTCGCCGGAAACACCTCGGGGAAATTTGGCAGAATTCTCGCACGTCATAGAAATTAAATATTTTTCCCGACCACCTGCTAAAATTCGAGACTACCTCCGCTCAGTTAAGGACGATCTTGGCCTCAGAGTTCCTGGAATTTACAGCATCCCGTGCGAGTGTGGAAAGTGCTACATCGGTCAAACCATCCGCACTGTACAAAACCGGTGTGAAGAACACAAACGCCATCTTCGCCTGGGACAGTATAGCAAGTCAGCGATCGCCGAGCATGTGTACAACCATGGCCACATGGTTGACTTCAACAATGTTACGATATTGGCTAGCACCTCATACATTTGGGATTCCATAGTCAAAGAAGCGATTGAAATTCGATTGGCTGATACCTTCAACAGAGATAGTGGGCTATGCTTTAGCGAGGCATGGAAACCAGCCTTGGCAACTCTACACAGGGAGCGTGGCACGCATGTTCAGCAACCGCATCGACTAAATTTCTTGGGTGCCTTTATCCCAGAGTTTGGGGAAGTTTTTACATGAAAAATGCATCTCCTTCCATTTTAATATGGTGTCCTCATCGGTGTTGTCATTGGCGGATTAGTCTTATCCTGGCGTGTCTTTGCGGGAGCTTATAACTCACGGAGCAGTTTGTCAGGCCATCTTAAGTTGTTGTTTAGATGGACTGTGTTACCCAGGTTGGCAATAAGCGGGTTGTCTGATTCTCTGCATTCCTTGTAGAATTTCGCAGCTAATTTGCGGAATCTGTCTTTGAGGCGTGGTAGTCCACTGATTTCGTGTAGGTGGACTGTTGGAGTTTCCCGCGGCATTTTGTAAGCATATCTAATGGCTCGATTTTGTATAGTTTTGCAGTAGATTGAGGTGTGCGTCAGCAGCACTACCCCAAACTACTGCAGCATAATCTATTATTGGCCTTATTAATGCGATGTAGAGGCGAATCCCAAGATGCGATGGCAGTGATGATGAGGGGTTCAGAATGGGGTATAAAACTGTCATTCTACCCATAGCCTTGTTGCGGAGGTTCCTGACGTGTGTTTTCCACGTCAGTCTCCTGTCCATAGTGACGCCTAAGTATTTGGCAGTAGGAGTCCACTCGATGTTTTCTCCGAACAGGTTGAGGGGTTGCAGGTGAGGAATGGTCCTTCTGCTGACTATGAGAGCTTGGCTCTTTGTGGCATTGAATGCTAGTCGCCATTTGGTCGCCCAGTGTTCTATGTTGTTGCACGCCCGCTGAAGCTTGGTCCTCACATGCGTGGCCCTCATGCTTCTGGTGAAGACAGCAGTGTCGTCAGCGTATTGGGCAGAATCGACTTGTTCTGTCCTCGGGAGGTCCGAGGATATAGATGTTGTATAAGACAGGGCCCAGCACTGATCCCTGTGGCACCCCAGCTCTGATGGTCTTCACGGAGGAGACTGCGTCGTCTAGTATCACACGGAAGGTCCTATCAGAGAGGTAGCTCTTGAGGAGTCTCACGTGTGTCATGGGTACCCCTTGTACCAACAGCTTGTATAGAAGGCCAGCGTGCCAGACTGAATCAAAGGCACGTGACACATCAAAGAGCGCCGCACCAAAATACTCCCTTTTGTCCATGGCTCCCATGGCAGATTCCACCACTCTAAGAAGTTGTTGCGGTGCTGAGTGGTTCCTTCTAAAGCCAAATTGTTCGTCGGGCAGGATTTGTTCATTTTCCAATACCCTACGAAACCTTTTGAGGTAAAGTCTCTCAAAGATCTTGGAAATTGTGGGCAGTAGGCTAATAGGTCTGTAGGATCTGGGAGACCTCTTGTCCTTGCCTGATTTAGGGACCGGCACTATCTCAGCGTGTTTCCAAACTTGTGGGAATTGGCCTCTTGCCTATGATTTCGTTGAAGGCCACTGTGATGAAAGTTACAGCAGCAGGAGGCATGTGTCTCAGTATGGCACCCCCGATCCCATCGTGCCCAGCCGCTTTCTTAACATTGACGTGTGAGAGTGCTGTTAACACTTCTTCTTCCGTGATTTCGTCTATTGCGTCGTCTGCATGCTGTTCGGCTACTAGGAATCGCTGCAGTCGGTCTTCTACAAATTGTATATGTACAGCATCTTGGGGTGCTTCGATGGGCCGGAAGTTGGCTTCGAAAACATCTGCCAGTGCATCTGCTTTAGCCACAGGCTCGCAGACTACTTGATTCCCTATCATTAGAGGCGGAATCCTGTCCTTTCTGCGCATTAGCCCCTTGGTTGCCTTCCACGCAGAACCGTCTTCCGTATTGAGGGACGCAACCCTGGCGGACCATTCACGTATACGGTGTTGCTCGAGGGCTGCTTTTATTTCTCGCCGCATCCTGTTTATAGTTCTTTTCGCTGCGGGGTCCCTGGTGACCTGCCACTCCCTTGTAGCTCTGTTCTTAAGAGTGATTGCCTCCTTGATGTCAGGTGGAAGTTGTTTAGAGCAGGCTGGCGGCTTCCTGGAAGCAGGTGTAGCTGTTTCAAGAGCCTCGTTAATCCACGTGGCTAGGTTAGCCATGGCGACATCCGGTCCTGAAGTTGTCGGCGTCAGTGCCTCTTGGACACGTCTGGTAAGTTGTTCCTTGAACATGTCCCAGTCAGTGCGTCTCAGGTTGTGGTGTCGTCGCTCTCCACGTGCCAAGATGTCTGTGGCCAGGTAGAATATGACAGGGACATGGTCAGAAGACAACGCAGTTTTGGTTGTTACACCAATATTGTGGTGGAGTCCTTTTGTGATGGCTATGTCCAGCACATCTGGCAAGCCATGATTGAAGATGGTAGGTTCAATTGGACCCCACACTGCTGCATCATGAGCTTCGCTTACGCGGAGGAGCCGACGTCCACTGGTGTTCGTAGCTCTGGAATTCCAAGCCGTGTGCTTGGCGTTGAAATCCCCTGCCATAAAGATGTTTCCTCGCAGCCGAAGGAGCGCAGCTACATCATCCTCCGCTAAGAGTCCCCTGGGAGGTCTGTAGATGGCAATGAGTACCAGTTTGCCACGAGAGGTCTCGATAGCAACTCCCGTTGCTTCAATAGTTGCTAGCTCTGGTAGGACTATCGGGTAGTGTCTGATCGTGTTCCTTATGTAGACGGCTGTGCCACCCCCTGCAGTCAGGCGGTCATTCCTGTAGCATGAATAATTTGGTACAGCTGCCTTAATGCCAGGCTTTAGGTGGGTTTCATTGACTAAGCAGGCGTCAATGCCCTCCTCTCTTAGAAAGTCTCTAAATTCTCCCAACTGCCGCCACAGGCCGTTGGAATTCCACGAGCAGATTGAAATGTCTTCAATTCTGGCCATCGTGCAAGTTTGTTGTATCCTTGTGGACAGCCTCAAGCGCTGACTGAACTGCAGCAGAAATTTGCCGCGGAATGTCTTGGATCATGGTGATGACAGCTTGCAGTAATGATTGCACCATACTAAGCATTGAGTCGTCATTCTGACTTTCTGATGTTCTGCGGGTGGTTTTTAGATGCGCCCTTGCTTGTTTGGTCCGGTGGTCGTTTTCCACGCCAATGAGTTTTCCTCCTGTCGTTTACAGGATGTGCGTTACCAGGCGGGAGGTTACATGAGTTGTTTGTATCATTCTGTGTGTCTCCTGCAGGCGGATTGATGGCTATTTCCGCATAGGTGACACTCGTTGAGTCCTTAGTAGCTTGGCTGGCATTTGATACCTTATCTTGTTTCATCTTCTGCCTCTGTTGTTTCCTAATGGCAGCGAGGTACAAGGAGTTATTGGCTTTTTGCCTTTCCTCAAATCTGCCGAAGGCGGAACATTTTCTGTAACTTGCTACGTGCTGCCCGCCACAGTTCACGCACTTAGGTGGAGTATCACCTTTCTTAATACGGCAGTCTTTTGAGGAGTGTTCCCCAGCACACTTCACACACTTGGCAGGCATTGAGCAGTGCCTGGCGACATGCCCCACTCCCTGGCAATTAAAACATTGGGGAGGGCCCCTCTTGCTACGCAGCTTTTCAACTGTAACTCTGAGGGCACAGAGTGCAGTCATTTTGAAAATACCCCTGTTTTCCACGGAGTCGGTGAGTACAACCAGGACCAGTGGGACCTCTTGGTTGGTCTTGGGGGAACGGAGCCTCACCACGGTTCTTGCGGCATAGCCTTGTTCTGCTAGTTCCTCTTTGACTTCTTCTGGTGAGATGCTAAAGGGCATCCCCCTGATGACAACTTTTAGAAACTTTTCCTCCGCTGAGGGAAAGGTGTAGAAGGAAATCTGGTTCAAGGATGCGTATCCTGTGACCGCATTATGTTCAGCTGCTGTCTTTGTCTGGATCTTGTACAGTCTTTACCTGCTGTTTTAACTGTGAACCCACCACCACATAGGGTCTTCAATTGCTGGTACAGTTTCATGTAGCTGTCCTTATAATTCAGTATCAGTGGTGGAGGCCTGTATGTTTTGACGCTACTGCTTTCTGGTTGTTCCTCTGTTTGAAGAGAGGCAAATTGGTTGCAGGTTGGAACTGCGGGGGCTGTAGTGCTCAGTCTTGCTGCGGGAGCGGTGCGTCGCGGTTCAACAAAGCCATCCGCATCCACTACTCTCTTCGTTCGTGCAGTCTTCATGTAGATGTTCTTCATAGCCTTGCAGGAGGTGGAAGTGGCTCTCTTCTTTCTCCGCCCCTCCTTGTCGTTTGTCACTGCCGTTCTTTTCCTTGATGTGGTAGACTGGTCCTGCTCTGCGGCCATGTCTGCGTCCTCATCTGAAGAAGTATCGCTATACCAGTCCATATTAGATTCAGCGATAGTATTCGCATTGATTTGCTGGTCCAGTCCTTGAGTATCTTGTGGAGCCGATGCGTGGTCCGAGTCCGTAAGCCGGGTCGTCAACGGGGCCGCTGCTGCCGCCGGCAAAGCCGGGTACCCTGGGGCACTCGACCCGCCTGGCACGGCAGTGCGGCGAGAACTTTCCTTGTTGCTCATCTTCGCTCGACGGATGTCAACACGGAACTGTTCAGCAACCGCCACAAACGACCCATTATTAACTTCCTAGGTCCGTAACGAACAACTGTAGTCCCGCCCACTCACTGCCAGCCGCCTGGCGCGGGCGTCGGAGAGAGCCGTTGGCCTATATAAGGAGGTGCGGCACCTGGCCGTCTCAGTATCCGACGGTCATCCGACCTGTGCAGATGTCTCGACACCTGATGAAGACGACGGAGCTAGTCGTTGAAATATCGTGTTTTCAAAACACTATCCGGCGGTACACCCGTGAAGACTTCATTTCAAGTTCTTTTTGTTTATAGAATTTCCTTGGTACCATATTTTAACAATTTTTTGTTTTAATAAGAGCAATTTCAGTAGTGGACACAGTGGTGTTACTTCAAAATAGTCCATTTAAAGCTTTTTGTATGGTTCAAGCACTCCTCTCCACAGACCAGCTGGTTGCGTCGTCAGTATGATGTTTGACTCGCTGATTGAGCGCTTAGACATGCATTCGATTGTGGCTGTTGTCTAGTGTTAGTCTGTGACCTCATAGTCGGCTTGACTTGGCCTTCCTCTTGTTGTCGCTAAACTTTGTATGAATTTCTCATTTCACAATTTAGATACATTTTGTGTCACTTCGTCTAATTTGCACCATAATCTGCTAGTTGACTAAATTTGAAAAATAGGTCAATACTTTACCGTAGTATCTCTATTTCTCAAAGAATACTATTTCTTTTATATAAAAAAAAAATCGAACATTATGTATTTTTGTATTTAAAAAAACCAGTTTAAATTTACCGCTCAATACTGTCATGGAGTCTTGAATGATGACACACCTTACGAGCGTAAGCAAAGCAGTCGTGTATGTTTATGGCAGGTGACAAGTGAAAAAGTGATTAAAACTTGCAAGGAGGGAGGATGCTCATAGGTTATCTGCAGATTCAAGTATCTATTTTTGTGAAAATAATTTTGATGTAAGTGTTTGAGCACTCTGACAGCACTATCATTACTGTTGTGCCACAAACTGATCATAGATTATTAGCTCAGGTGATTCCCGTTTTCAAGAAAGGTGATCGGAGTGATCCTAGGAATTATTGACCCATATCTCTAACATCTGTCTGCAGTAGAATTCTGGAGCATGTCATATGCTCTAACGTTATGAAGTTTCTGGATGAAAACGAGTTACTTACAGCAAACCAACACGGATTTCGTAAGAACCGTTCGTGTGAAACGCAACTGGCTCTATTTTCGCATGACGTAATGAAGTTTATCGATGCAGGATCACAAGTTGGTGCTATTTTCTTGGATTTCCAGAAGGCTTTTGACTCTGTACCACATAATCGCCTTTTGGCGAAGATTCGAGCGTACGGTATATCTGATCAGATCTGCGAATGGATACGCGATTTTCTAACTGGTCGGTTACAGTATGTCGTTGTTGACTGGGAAGCCTCTTCTAAGCTATATGTTACTTCGGGCGTTCCTCAAGGAAGTGTAATGGGACCACTTCTTTTCTTAATTTTTATAAAGATCTCGGTGACAACGTTAATTGCAGGATGCGATTTTTTGCTGATGATGCACTTATTTATAGGGAAGTGGGGTGCTCTGACGATTGCTTAGAAATACAGCGCGATCTGGATGTTATTTCGGAATGGTGCCGTAAATGGCAGCTTACACTTAACTGTAAAAAGTGCAAGGCAATGCAAATAAGTGATAAAAAGATCCCGTTTTTTCACGAGTACAAGGTTAACGATTCGGTTGTTGACACGGTCAATTCCCTGAAGTATCTAGGCGTAACAGTACAAAGCAACATGAAATGGGACTTGCACATAACTTCAGTCGTAGGCAAAGCTAATTAAAAACTACGTTTTATAGGTCGTATTTTGAGAAGCTGCAATGCTCATACAAAGGAAATAGCGTACAAAACACTAGTGCATCCGCATTTGGAATACTGTTGTGCAATTTGGGATCCGTATCGCAAGGGATTGATTGACACGTTAGAGAAAGTACAGAGGAGAGCCGCTCGATTCGTGACCGCTAGTTACAGTCCTTATGTAAGTGTCACAGAGCTAATACGTGGGTTAGGCTGGGATTGTTTGGCGGACAGACGACGTCGTTTTCGTTTAAATTTATTGGAGAATATGCGAAAATCTCTAATTTACGAGTGCAACGAAATACTTCTTCCGCCAACCTATTTAGGTCGCAATGACAAGAGGGATAAGATTCGAGAGATAAGATGCCGTACTGATACATTTAGGCCTATGTATTCTTTCTTTCCTCGTTCTGTTCGGGATTGGAATACTCTAAAATAGGATTGGTGCTTAGCACCCTCTGCCACCCACAGTAATTGTGAATTGCAGAGTATAGATGTAGATATAGATGCAGCTCGGCGAAACAGATCGTAAAAAAAAAGAAAGTATTTTTTTAAACTTAAATATATATATATATATATATCTTGGTTCTCGAGATATCTTAGTTGAAAGATGATGCTGTTAGGCTGATATGAAGCTTAGAGCAGACTGGAAATTGGCAGTGCCATAGCTTTAAAATTTGCCACACCTGTTTTTGTGAATATAGAAAAAGTGTGTAAAAAAGCAAAAAGAAAGGCTCGGGCGCAACGCCAGGGTCCCAAGAAGGAAATATGCTGTCGGTTTGAAATTTTTTCTACACATTCCTAAAGTCATCACTTCATAATGGAGCCGTCAAACTTATGAAACATGTATAAAGTTGCTTGGAATATGGGTAGATCGTTACAAGTTATCACGCAATAAATATGTGTTATTACCTGTTTCTGATTATTGCAGATGTATCTTACGATTTATTGTTACAGAGAAAAATGGATTCCACATCCTTATAAAACGTTAAGAAGAAGTAACGACATAGGTAATGATACAAAAAAACAATTTTGGCAGGCATATTGCACAGACATGTTTATATTCGTATCGGTTAGGTGTTGCAAAGATACTGAGATAATGTGTTAATATCCTCATTGGGGCCAACGTCTAATGGCGAAGTAGATTGTTATGGGACCATGTTACTGCTCACCATCTACATTCCGTGTGCACGTTATAATACATTCTGGACCAAGCAGTAAAATTATACATCCATGGCAGTGGCGCATGTGTATTTTTGATTCGTACCAAAAGAAAGCGAGTTAGCGTTTTCTTGGAAATGAGGCCTGCAGTAAGCTGTAAAGTAATGCATTCAAGGCAATGGTGAATATGTATTTTAGATTCGTACGAAAATAAAGCCATTTATCTAAGTTGTTTTGTTAGATTGCGTTCGCAATCGTATTCTCAAATGAACAATGTATATTACAATCGCTGCAATGTTCAATAGTTTGTTGCGGATATAACAATGTCACTGAAGCTGTTTGCGGGATTATAGCTTACATTATTTCTACAAATCTGTTTTTCCTGGCAATATCTTATTTGGTGAAGAATGCCGAAAAACGTTACTAACAAAATTTCTGGCCGGTTTTGACGTCTGAGATATAGCTACATACCTGCTACTGAAAGGTAAGCTATATCTTCTTCTATAATAATAAATTCAGTGCCAAATTAATTCTACAGTACGTGATCAATAATTTTAAATATAACGTTTTATGAAATAATATGTCTTTAGGAATGTGTGTAGTATTTCGCTCAGGCCTTTCTTCTGGTTTAGATATTTAACACTAGCTTATACTTCGCAAATGTAACCTCATACCATTATCAATTAATTTATAAAACGTATGTCTTGTTTACAAAACTGAAATAATGCTATTTAAGCTTATAATGTATAATTAACACTAACGTATACTTACATCGAAGTTTTAACATTGCGCAATTCCTATGAGCAAAAGTCGATGTTCGACGCGAAAAATCTGCCAAGTGCTACAGAGTCAAATTGTGCAAATTAATTTAATTTAATTTAATTGCAATGGAGCGCGGGCTCCGGTGGCAATTTCCCTACACACCCATCTTCCCCCTATCCTGCAACCACCTACATTTTCCCTCTACAAATTTTATCTTTAAATTCTTTCAAAGTTTTCGGTAAATTATTCATCATTTCTCTTGGTAACTCATTCCAATCCCTTACACCCTTACCTAAAAAAGAGAAATCGAGTGCCAGCTTGTGGTCATGGTCATCTTTTCCCTTCCATTCACTACTTTTCATACCTATTGCAATATCTTTCCATGCCTCATCGCCAGTATATGCCCTGTACACTCCCATGACCCTCCTCATTCTCCTCCTGTCTTGCAATGAATCCCATTCCAGCTCCTTTATCATATCCGTCACTGATTGCATTCTGCGATAATTTCCAGAAACAAATCTAGCAGCCCTTTTTTGCACCCTCTCCAACTCCTGTATTTGATACGTAAAATGAGGGTCCCATACTACACTACCATATTCGAGCAATGGTCTCACCAAAGTTTTGTAACCCAATTCCTTTACTTCTCTCGTCCATCCCCTCATCACTCTCTCCAACAAGTGCAGAACTTTGAAACCTTTTACTACCACCTGTCCAATGTTTCCTGCCCAGTTAAGTTTGTTATCAAAAGTAATTCCAAGATATTTACATTTCAAGTCTTCAGCAAGCAATTCTTTCCCCACCTTATATTCATAATTAACCTTTTGTTTTTTATTTGTGTATCTAATAAGCTGACTCTTCTTTGCATTTATCTTCATTCCATGTTTACCAACCCAATTAGATATCCTGTCCAGATCACCCTTCAACTGTTTACAATCCTCTATCGTTTTGATTATTTTATACAGCATTATGTCATCTGCAAACAATCTAATTTCAGATAGTAAACAATCAACACAATTATTCATTAGATAATGAATAGCAATGGTCCCAATACGCTACCCTGTGGCACACCCATTTTTACTTCAACTTCTTTTGATACTACATTTCCTACAATTGCTACTGTTTGTTTTGCTAAATCCTGGTTCCATAACCAATTACGCTTGTCTTTCAGCATATAACTGAGAATAACTGTATTAACGTGACAAAAGATCCTACAAACGAATAATTTATCAAGTAACTTGTTCTGTTGCATGAAAATTTCTATAACAACTTTGGCATCTGGGAAGGTGGCGTTCGCGGTCACGTGACTGTATGCCTGATTTTGCCGAATTTATTTTCCAAATATAGTAATAATCTTTATCTTTTATAATAAATAATTTTGTTTTGTTATCTCCTTAGCATGATTAACCATTAAAAACTGCTAAGCGTCCGATTTATTCTTAGCGGACACAAGCCAATTGCTCATTTTTTAGTAGCCTATATCGTCTGTTTTCATGTTCTTTAATTGATGAAATCCTTCGTTTCTGGCTTCTGCAATTAGGATGCAATCCCAGAAGATGTGTTCGGGTATACCCTGTTCCCTGCACTCACATAAGCTCGTGTCTTTCAGTCCTCTTTTATGAAGTAGGGTGGGATATGGCCCATGTCCAGTAATGTAATGAATAAGTCCAGTTGCCGGATCTAGGTGACGAAGGTTTAATCTTTCTTGAAATTTTGGTTAAGTACTGCAGGTTCTCCTGCCAGTCTTTCTGCATGACCACTGTTCTTGCCATTCTTCCATCAACACTGTTTTTATCTCTGTGCTTCAGTAACTGGTCTTCCTAAAAAATATTTCTAAGTCACTGGCTTGTGACCAATAGTGTGACCCTCTCCTTCTAACTTCTAGGCCCAGTGGCCAAACACCCAATGCAACCAGCAGTGAGTCGGTTGCTTTTGTGCTATATTCATCACTTAATCTTATCAGTACGCTTCTTAGTGCCTGGCAAGGTTTAACTTGTTGTAGCTTATACGTTCAACTGCTAGAAGCATATCCTACAATCGAGGATAATATACTGTCATGATATCTCCTTATTATGGACGTTGGAAGATGAAATCATCTTTGCCCAATACTGATCAGTTTGTACTTCACAATTTTGGCACGACTGCACACCTCCATGGTCAGCAGTCAAGTGTGACTCCCTGATATTTACAAGTTACAGGTCTTTTTATGGAGACATTGTTAACTTTTGTTATTGGATTTCGCTTGGGGCGGCCAATGAGAACCATGAATTGAGTCTTGTGTGGTGCAAGGGTAATTTCACTGTATAGCACCAGTTTTATAAATGTTCTATTACCATTCTGCTTCTAGTCTCTACTTCGACTCTTGTTTCACCTTTTATCAGCAGTAGTAGTTCATCCGCAAAGGCAACCAGCCCCAGGAGTCCTTCTTGCCCATTCATGCTTTCTATGTCCATTTTGAATGTTACATCGCAGAACACTGGTCCACACACCGATACTTGCAGACAGCCCTTAGTTAATTATTTCTCTATAGTCACAAGTGGACAACTCAGTTTTTACAGTAGTCGCGTAACATTTTGTAGAGGTTGCTAGGAATTCCGATTCTCGAAGGCGGCTAAAAAATGCCACCACCATAAGTTATCAAATGGCTCTGAGATGTCCACGAAAATGGTTATTACATACTTGCTATTACTTTTTTGACTAGATGTGTGGCCTTATTTATGGCCGCCTCGGTCAACCTGCCTGCTCTGAAACCAAATTGATGTACACTCATGCCATACTTTTTCTAAGATTTTTCCCTGCACTTGCACTTTTCCAATCACATTTTTCAGGCAAATTGGCCAGTAGGATTTAGGATTTAGTGGATCCTTGTCTTTCCCCTTCTTTAGGAAAAACACTTTACTCTGCTTCCAGATATTTGGAACCCTTCCTAGTTGGAGACTTTTATTAAATGGTTTCAGGGCCGGCGTTACGGGGGGGTAAGGGGGTCAAATAAACCCGGGCCCGCCGGCTGAAAGGGGGCCCGATCACCGGCTGCAGGGGCCCCCGGCTTCGAAGCCAAGAATGCCCCTATTGTCGCCCGGCTAGTTTGTAGAGCTAAAAAAAATTCCCGAAATTCCTAGCGCCGGCCCTGAATGGTTTGCAGATTGGTGAAGCCAACTAAACCACTAAAGCCTGAAGCACTTCAGCAGCGATTCCGTCCGGTCCTGGTGTCTTTTTCTGCGACAAGGCGTTAATCGCTTTAATTATTTCGTCTGGTGTCAGATCCTCTGCTAATGTAGCTGAAGTTTAAATTTCATTGTGACTTTTATGGAGATTTTCTTGCTCTAAACTTTCACCTACTGCTTCTTCGTTGGGTGATAGTACTCTTAACAGTTCCTAAGTTGTTGTGTCCCAATTGGCCATCATGGTCCAATATGCTTTTTCTTAACGTTGATAGAGTAATTGATGGTCTCAATTTGTTAGCTGTGATCTTGTAGAGAATGCCCCAGGGATCTGACTTTTAAGTTAGAGCTTACATAAGCCTCCCAACTCTGCTGCTTTGTTTTTATTAGCAGCTCTTTAATGACAGTCTTCTTTTCCCTTATCTCTCGAGAAGTAAGCACCTAGCGGCAGCAATCATGCACTTTCCTCATCTCCAGTCGTAGTTTTTTGCTGTTGATCGCTCCACCATATGTCTGTAGTAATCGTTGGTCTCTTGAGGGGAATAGCCGTTTTCATGGTGCACTGAATTTCACGAGTAATCCTTCTTGCTATGACATCTACATCATCTAGATCCCCTGGTAGATGGAATTCGTCACTTAGTTTTGTCCAATCTGCTCTATATAAATTATATTTCTTCCTTGTGTCAGTAATTTCATTGATGTCAACCTACCTTTGACAAGATCAAACAGAATCAAGCTGTGGTCACTTGTAGTTTTATTTTCAACCACCCTCCAGTTTCTGGCAAGATTTCTTACCAGACGGTTGGTCAGCATTACATCAATATTCGATTTTGCACCAGCTCTACTACTGAATGTTGGAGTATTATTAGAGCAGATCCTCAGTTCCAGATATAGTTCATTTAACAGTTCCTCTACCATTAAGCCTCGCTCATCCATTTTGTCACTGTACCAGAGATGGGAGTGTACATTTGTATCTGCTGTTATAATTATCTTATGATGTCTTAACTCAGTGCAAATTTTTCTTATTTTATTTAGATAAGCAACTATAGGAAGTCAAAGAAAGTGTTGCTGTTGCATGATAACATCCACCCTCATTCCTGAAACTATCAACAAATTGAGTTTTGAGGTGCTGGAACATCCACCTTACAATTCACATCTTGCTTCATCGGACTTTCATATGTTTGTGCTGTTGAAATACACTTTGCAAAGTCATTGATTTTCCTCAGACCAAGAGATGCAGGAAGCAATGCATCAGTAGAATTGCAGCCAGCAGAAAACCACCTTTTTGGCAGGAGTACATAAGTCTGTGGACTGCTGGACCAAGTGCATAACAAAGTAGGGAGACTATATATAAATAATGAATAAGTCAAACTGTATTTTTTATGTAAATAAATTGTTTTACAAAATGTCCAGGTAATTTTTTACTCACCCTCATAACAATTCCCAAAATGAAGAGCAATAAAAAATAACTATATAACAGTAGATAAAAGTTAAGGGTTTAGGACAAGAATGCTGTGGGTTGGAAGAGAAGGGAATTATGAGAAATTGTTAAGCAGGTGGATATCTGGTGTTAAGAATATGTAGCTAGACCAGATCTTAACTTATGTAGCTCATATGGTTAGTTATAGAGAGTAAGTGAATTATTTAGGTCATAGAAACAGAGAGATTTGACATGAGCAACAACTGATAGGAGGTGTCTAGGTTTTGGCAGTAAACTGTCATTCTATGACAATTTGTCCTTATGGATAGGCGATTTGTGGTGACTGATGTATGAGCTGCTACTACAATGACAGGTAATCTTGAAAATGAGGTGGACAGTGATACAGGTTAGATTTGAGTAAGAAATGCTAAACATTTTATTTCACTCTGGTGAACTGTGTGTCACCAGATAGCATTATCAACAACTTTAGTGTGAATTTACAATGGCTAGACACTGGAACATAGCAGTGTTATCAGAATTCTGGTTCCTCAGTAGAGAAAGGAAATTCATGAACTGACAGTGAAGCATGAAGTTTCAATTTTAAAGTGGAAGACTGGAGGGAGCACAAGTAATGGTTCTC